>JAHVAK010000052.1:2400000-3000000 GCA_019845155.1 Luehdorfia chinensis
TGTGCGTGGCAAAAAATTGCGCGAAAAACCAACCATCAAGGTGGTGACGATGGAATTTTACGCTGTGCCGCAATGTGCGATGGTGAAAATCAGCGGCTGGAATTAATCCGAACAATTCCTCGGAACATGTTAGGTCCTATAAAAAATGCAAAGGGATGCAACATCTCTTCGCAAAGCCAGGGGATCAAGCCGATCAAATAAACCATGGTCGTCGACGATTAGAGCCGCTCTTCGTTGAATGCGGTCAAATGGAAGTAGCTGACACTGGGGCGCCCCGGCCCAGAGATGAGAACAGTACTCCATGTGCGGCCGAACCTGCGCCTTATAAAGTTGCAAGCGATGGGCCGATGTTATCTATTGTATTATGGGACAAGCTCTGCCACTCTTTAAGTAATGCGTTTTGCAGTTCGCTCAGGATGTTGGGGGTGGTATTCTGGATTTAACACTTTTCTTTAACAAGTCCCAAACATGCTCTAACTCTATAGGATTTATATCCGGAGATTTTGCAGGTCACTGCAACACTGTTATACCCACATGGTTTAGATATGCTTCGACTGAGCGAGCACTGAGTGCCCGAGCATTATCCTGCATCAGAATAAAGCCGTCATCATTATAGGGGCCAAATGGCACAACTTGTTGTTCTAAAATATTCCTGATGTACCTATTAGCAGTCATATTCCCCCATTCGACCATCACTAACTCCGTACGAGCTTCGAAATTTATTTCTCACCACACCAAAACAGAGGCGCCCCCATATGCCACCGTATTTTCAAAATTAGTCTGAATGTTTCGTTCTCCTGTGCGTCTCCATATTATCTGCCTTCCGTCGATCTGGGTTAAGATCACTCTACACTCAGTCTCAAATCAGTGAAAAATGGTTTATGGTTGGTTTATGTTCCAAAAACGATGTTCGCGTTCAAAGTTTAACAGATGTAAACGATGGTGTCTCTCAAGTTTTGGAGCTTTCGCAGGTGCATATGAACCTATGCCCACTTCTTCAAATCTTTTGCTAACTACACGCTCGCTCACTAGCGTTCCTCGCACGACTTCAAGCTCAATTCGGGCCTGCGCAGCCGTTACCCGCGTGTTCCTGCGAGCTCGAAGTTGTAAAAAACGGTCATCCCTCTTCGAAGTGCACTTATTCTGCCTTTGCCCTTCCTCACAAGAGAATCAGTCAACTGGTACCCTCTAATACTGCGATGAATCGTTGAAATTGATTGATGCAGTCTTGCGGCAATAGATCTGTAAGAATGACCTTCGCATATCTTCGCATTTCATCTGCCCTTATAATCTCTGGTGGTGTTAAATCGGGCATTTTTAGTTTATTTCTGAGGAAAAAAACCTTTTACTAATAAAATTGAGAATTTATCGAATTTATAAAACTTTTAAATGTCTCCTCGGACCGAGCTCGAACCACTAACAAATCAGTATTCCTGGGAAACACAAACAAACCGATGAAAAAAATTACAGTCGCCTTAAGTTCCATTTTTAAATTAAAGTTCTCGGTGTTTTATGAAATATTATGAAAAATAATGTTTTTTCGCGTTCCGCTAATTGTGCCGGTGTGTATAAATAAAAGATAACTTTTTTAATAACTTAGCTTTTGGAAAGAAGAAAGTTTTTTATCTTTTTCTATTCGACTACTTACTATTAATTTAGTACAGTTAAAAGTCTTTTTGTCTAAATAATTGAAATGATGAAATGTAAGTATTTGCTTGAAAGTAATGGTCAAAGTACCAACTGCCGTCGAACTTTCACAAACTACAAGGAAAGCGATTTTTTAGGTTAGTTTCTAATCAGACTGGGAGTCAGTCCAACTCTATTATTAACGAGCTTTGCCTGTAGCTATGTTCGAGTGGAGTTTTAAATTCATGTAAATCGGAGGTAACGTTCAGTGATAAGGTTACAGCAGACATCAATTTTTTTTACTAGTTTAACTTTGTATATTTTGTATATCTTTGTTCTTAATAACATTCGTCATCAGAAAAATCTTTTCAAAGGGTAAAGGCCTGTGTTTTCTTAGGCTTGAATTGGACCCATATGCAAAAATTAATAAAATTCGTTCATTAAAAAAATATGTGAAATATTAATTTGATTTTTCCACCAAATTTCAGATTCATTTCGAGCCTGAATCTCATCCAGCCCTTTTTCGTCCAATCTCTCTCCAATCTCTCATCCAACCCAGCCAATTTGCTCTTTATCAACTTAATAGTTTAACGGCTCCTCTATATTGCTATTACTGCACTATTACGCTGAATAATTTGTAACGCTTTCGAATGTCTGCCCCGTATTCTGCCTTGAACTATAGCAATATCACAAGTGAAATTAATGCTAAAAAGGAAATAATGTTCGAAAATTAATCGTTAATGTAATGTACACAAGAATATTTTAACTTTTTAGTCACGTACTAAAGAAAAGTTTTTCGAACTATCCGAGACAATCTATGAATTGCATAAAAACTTTGAGTCGCTATATATTGAACGAATTAATAAACTACAATTAGAAATTTATTCGAAATATAAAACTGATTTCAGTTGTTTGAGTTCCTTGGAGAAATTATACTCTACTATAAAATACACACGCTATAATACTGTAAGCAATTGTAATCGTCATCATCATCATTATTTCAGCCTGTCACTAGTCCACTGCTGAACATAGGCCTCTCCCAAAGATTGCCACGAAAATATGTAGCTCTCATTTCGGAGGAATTTGGGGGCAATTGTAATGGTAATAATAAATTGGAAATCAATCCGTCAATCTTTAATAATACAAATGTTTTTAAATTTTCTCTGACAGAGACATTTGACGATAAACCGAAAAGTGGCATATTTTTTACGAAATATTATGTAATAATGTTCATTTCGAACCGACTCGCAGCGTGTGCCATCGACTTATTCGTACAAAACGACGAACAATGGTCAATACATCGTGTATTCGGTCGATTGTGTGACCTAGTGGTTAGAGTATCAGACATCTACGCCGCGGGTCCTGGGTTCGAAACCCAGCTGGATCCCACATTTGTGCTATAACACCAATTGTTGGTTTTCGGGTTTGGTTGTGTTGTGATTGTCTCCATTTTTCTGATACTGCATCTTATCGCATCAGCGTTACATCGGGCGCGGGTACTCATTCTCATGAGACGAGTGATTGCCTCTGTGTTTTCGCGTACACTTGTGGCACTATAATATCCCCTGCGCTTTTGATAGCTCTCGACAATATTTGGACGTTCTCGCCGTAGTCGAAATCAGCCAGGATTTCATCATCATAATTTCCATGTTCAGACAGTATTTCGGCAATTTCTTAATAAACAAATTACATTTTGTTCAAACCAATTTTTGATTAATTATAACTATATTCAACCTTAAATTTGTCCAGAAGTAATACTTATGTCCAAACTTTTTTGTTTATTTTTAACGTAGTAAGTAGGGATAAACGATATAGTGCGATAATACAAAACATCTTCAGCTATAAAGCTTTTACTTGAGGAACCCTTTGTTGTATGAAATAATATCATCGTGTATATAAGTTCAAGGGAATATTCTCATCACCTTTTTGTCTTTCTTGACCTTATACATTAGACCTTAAATATTGTAGGACAGTTTGTTTTTTGACAATATTTGAAGTGTATATTTTTCACATTGAACGTAATGCCTAGTATGCGTTTTTCAGATTGTAAATTAATATTGAAATTTTTATATTCCTAAAAAGTAATAAATGCCTGATTCCATTAAAAATCGTTTTTGTAAGTTCTGTTTGAATTCTAGAACAATCTATTTCTAATTCAAGGGCACATTTTAATAGCTAGTCAACAGTAGATGCTGCGTATGTAACTTAAAAGACTGGTGGTATAATTCCAGCTACAAAAAAGTGAACCATGACATGGATATGAGTTCGGCAAAGGAAGGCGTGGTAATGGATTTAGAAGGCATAATTGATAATTTTTACAATGTTGAAAACTACTAGTGGCTACTTTGATTAGTGGTCAGAGTGTTTGTTGTGTGTACCTGTATTTGCGCGTAACCTCGCCTTGACCTCGTAATATCTTCTACGAAGTTTATTAATTACGTAGAAGATATTACGGTGCAAAATAGCTTCTCTCTAGATTCTAACACAAAATCAGGTCTAGAGTTACTTATTGCTAAAATACATGCTGAGACAACTTTAGAGGTGGTCACTCGTCTACTTCTCACAATCTAGCTCCGAACACATGGTTTTAGAAACGAGCTGGTCACTGTATTCTTTTACAATTACTCGTAACCTTTCGTTTATCGATAAATGATCAAATCAGAATGATGATGATAATGTCCTCCGGGCCGATTTCATCGTATAGAGGCACACGGAAGCAGTCACTCAATCCTACGGACGATTACGTCTTGTCGGGTGTAAATCCAATTTAATTTGTTAAAATAATGAAAATAGTTAAAAACATGGAAATGCTTTCAGTCCGTATATTGGTAAAATAAGTAAAATAGTGTGCTTAATGAGTACACACAGTATGTTCGGTGGCCGAACGTGAAATAAGTCATGAAGTTATTGCAATTATAAAAATAATGAATTTGAGTCAATAAATATTGACTCCAGAGAGAAGAAGTTTTTTTACACTCACACGAGATTAAAAAACAAGAAACTAAACTCATAAATAAATGTGAAATAAATTTCAATGAATTTATTAACTCGGAAGGACATGAAATGATAATAAACCATCTAGATTTATACATATTAACAATCAGAAATTGATAAGTTGATAGAAAAATACAAACCAGTCTTTGTTAAGGATAAATACGAGTATGACGTCGGTACTGTCAAACATTTTCCAGTTTCTAGAAACAAGAAAAAATATTCGCCAATTTCTAGAAAAAATATATTCTCATCGTAAATTTGTACCACACTGTGCAAATATCCTGGACCCGTTACACAATTTATTAAGGAAAGATGTGAAATTCATATGGTCCGCAGAATGTCAAGAATCATTTGATGAAATAAAAACATTGCTATGTTCAAAACTAATTTTGAATATAATGTGTTCTTTTATTTACGCGAATATTACACATTTAAATAAAAACTACTTTTTTACGGATTTTATCGCGTTTAATTTTGAACTATTTTTACCCAATTCAAAATTCAATTTACAATGGAGTTAGAGGCAAATAACTCTTTAGCTTTTCTGGATGTGTTAGTAATTCGGAATCCTAATAACACCTTGTGTCACACTGTGTATAGAAAAAAGACCCATACAAATAGGTATTTAAATGGTGAATCTCACCACCATCCTTCACAGTTAGCTACCGTGGGTAAATCTTTGTTTCAGAGAGCAAAAGGGATCTGTGACAGTAAACACCTGGCCGCCGAGCTTCAGCATGTCAAGCAAGTTTTGCAAGACAACAAGCTTCGGGTTCCGCGCCTTCGTCGCAGTGACCGAGTGAAGCCGGCCACAGTCGAGCGTGTACCTGCTGTTCTTCCATATGTCAGAGGAGTCACGGACAAGATTGGCTATATCTTGAAGCGAGCTTCTATAAGAACGTTTTTCAAGCCGCCGAAGAAGATAAGTCAGTTTTTACCATCTGTCAAGTGTAACATCCCTCTACAAGATGCAGGAGTACACAAGCTGGATTGTGAATGTGGTCTCTCTTACATAGGGCAAACTAAAAGATCCATTAAAACCCGCGTTAAAGAACACATAGCTGATGTGAAGCATCGACGCTCTAGGAAGTCTGCAGTTTGCGACCATGTTCTGGATCATCCCAACCATTACATCAGATTTGATAGACCACAAATCCTTGCAAAAGAACACCGATTCCTACCAAGGATGATTCGCGAGGCTATTGAAATTAAAAAAACATCCTAATTTCAATAGGGAAGATGGTTGGGTATTACCATCGGCTTGGGATCCTATTATTAATAAAATTAAATCAAAAACCAAGCATACCACTGCAAGGCTTCAAGACACAGTAAGCTCTTTCTGCGTAGATCGGACTACAAATAATAATTAAAAGCTGAAGGTACTCCGGGTTAACTATGACATCGGGACAACTGTCACCTCAGTCCCCCCGTGACCATGGGTGCTGTAAAGCGTCCGAAACGTCGGGTAAAAATAGTTCAAAATTAAACGCGATAAAATCCGTAAAAAAGTAGTTTTATTTAATTTTGAATATCTTTGATCCTGAACTACCAATAAAAATTTACACGGATGCTAGTATCAAAGGAGTGGGAGCGGTGTTGAAACAAGAAGATAAAAATGGGGACAGTAAGTCAGTTGCTTATTTTTCAAAAAAAGTAACTGAAGCTCAAAAAAGAAGAAGGCAATATGTATTTAGAATGTCTAGCAATAAAAGAAACTGTGAAATATTGGCAGCACTGCCTTATGGGAAAAGAATTTTTGGTACACTCAGATCATAAGCCGTCAGAAACCTTTTGAAAGGCGTGAATTTTAATATTTTACCAGTTGAAGTAGAAGTTAAGATGTACAAAAGTATATCTGAAAACAGATAGGAAAATAGCTCTTGAAAAAACAATAAAATCTCTCGATTAAAAAAAAATCACCTGTACAGGGAAGTATATGAATTGGAAGTGGGAGATAGAGTCTAAGTGGAAAACGGAAATTGACTAAATAGGAAGAAAATGGATGAATTAGACCATACAAAATTCTAAAGAAGGTTTCCAATTCAATCTGTGAAGTTGATGCCGGACACAGGAAATCGGAATAAAATCTCTACCATATTACAAAACTATTTCCAGTGTTTGTTAGTTAATGAACAATTACATATATTGTCTGCTTTGCAATTGTTCCTTTTTTAGGGGGGAGATGTAAAGAAAACCACTTCACTTATATACGACCGCTTTTCTTAAGTTTGTATTTGCTATGACACAACTCACAGTAGATATGAGAATGTTAAAATATTGAAAAATCTTTCGTTTAAGAGTTTAAGATAATATTTTCTACATTTGTTAAAATATGAAAAGACCTAAAATAAAGGCTTTACATGTCGTTTCTTTTGTTTTTACGGGTAAATGAATTTTTTGTGAACAGATTATTTTTATTATTGTTAAATATTTTAAGTATTGTAAATAAATCTTTTGTTTTTATAGATACACGCAATAACGACTTTGTTTCATTATTTCCAATACTTCAAGAGTATAATATCATTATAAGTATATAGTTTTTAATGAAGTTTAATATACTAGCAAAATATAAAGAAGATAAAATGTGTATGCTAAAAATTACTGACAAGTCCACAACATTTCTATCGTCTAATTATAGCAAACTATTTGTTTCTTGAGTAAGGGATATGATATAAGGAAGCGTACAGGGCGCGTGCCGGGGTTGCGTAGACGATAAATGTATTATTTTAAGATAGATAGCGGCGAGCCAAACTAATGGTCTCGGCGCTATCTTTCCGTTTGTCTACCCGTAACAAATGCTGCATCACTAAGAACATTTCTATGTGCTCGTCAGTCGCTTGTCACCCTGAGACATCAGTTCTTAATTCTCACATGTCCAGTTATTACACTAGCTATCAATGCCCTTTAAACCGCTTAAACATAGTAACGTTGGCACACTACTGCTTCACGGACGAATAATTGATGCGGTGGTATCTAACTAGATAGTTTCTTGCATAGGAATTCTACCATCAGTAAAGAACAGTGAGTCGTTCTATGTAACGAAGTGTAACAAGCGCCCGCTGCAAGTTCGCCTCGCTGCCCTTTGCACCTATGACGCTTGCGGTTTTGTTTGTACATCAGTTAGTGAAGCAAAGTATATTGAGCTGATTATTGACTTAATAATTGAAATAAGTAGCGGCTTAAGAGAATCTACCAGCCCATCTCATCCCGTGGGTGTCGTAAAAGTCGACAGAGGGAAAATAAAAACCAGGATCTTCCCGGAATATCCGTATAAATATACTGCGGTTGCCAATTCGCCTGCCAAGCGTGGCAAGTACGGAAAATTCCCCCCAGAATTAGAGCTACTCACTTTTGAGGAAATTGTGTGTAGGTACTTAGTAGTAAAAGGAAACAACCGAACTGTAAGAGAGCTAGTGTAATACTGTCAATAAAAGGTTGCGTTGACACTGCGCTCACAAAATGGTTTTGACATATGTACCATGCAACGTATGGGGGAGGCCTATGTTCAGGAGTGAACTAGCGATAGGCAGAAATGATGATGACGATGATGAAATACATATGTTGACAGTTATGTAATTCTAAAAATGATGTACTCGTATAAACTATCCTATCCAAAACTATGTCTAACACTCAGCAGAAATATCCGAGTTGCGACCGGAGCAAGTACTGCAGGCACGTTGTTTAATGTTCATGTCCCTAATTCTAATTATTACAGTGACCAATGAAATTTAAAAAAAGGATACATTATCAAAAGAAAAAGTTTTTATGTGTATGGGAAAGTTATTTTAAGTAATTTAATAAAAGTGTTGTAAGAGTTTTTTCATGAAGAACATCACTTTTGCAAGTTTGTTAGCGATCAAACAGAACATTAAATATACTTAGTCCGGCTATAAGTAATATAATACTATTAAAATTTATACCTACATATTTATTAGTCTCAGCAAAAAATAAAAACAATATTCTATTCGAAATGGCCACCTTTAGCTTTTATACAGTCCTTTAATCTGTTTGGCCACGACTCTATGGATATACGCACAGTTTCCAAAGGAAATTTTAGGAAGCCACTGCTTGCTCCAAAGATTTTTTAAGAGACTCAATGTCGCCGTGTCGTTTACAGCAGGCCATGTCCTCTAAAACTGACCATAATTTGAAGTCTAAAGGGTTGAGGTCTGGGCTAGATGACGGCCAGTCTTCAGCTCTTATAAATTCCGGAACGTTTGTTTTAAGCCAGGCTTGGGTAGTTCGTGCCTTGTGACCAGGTGCAGAGTCCTGCTGGAAAGTCCACGGTATATTTTTAAAAAGTGTATTGCTGAGAGGTTTCACAACATTTTTTTTTAAACATTATAAGCTAGCGTTTAACTACAACCCCACCTGATGGAAAGTGGCGATGTAGTTTTTGTTGGTAGGCACACTAGCTTAGAAAAAGCCTATTCACTCTTCTCTTGAAGACACCCACATTGTAATCGGACGGAAAGACTGATGCAGGCAAATTATTCCAGTCCTTTGCTGTACGCATTATGAACGACGAAGCAAAACGCTTCGTCCGAATGCAGGGTATATTCACAACAAAAGGATGGAAACCCGCCGTGCGTCTTCTTGTCCGATGATGGAAAGGGGAAGGGGGAATTAACTTGTGTAATTCCTTCGCACACTCTCCAAAATTTAACCTGTAGAACACCGAGAGACTGGCCACCCGACGTCTGTGTTCGAGACTGGACGAATTGGCAGTAACCAAGTCAGGATCACCGATTAGCCGCTTGGCCCGTCTCTCCACCGAGTCCAAGGCTGCCAGTTAATATTTAGGAGCTCCAGCCCATATGTGGCAGCAGTACTCTACAGCCGACCGGACCTGAGCTATATATAGGGTCAGAAGCTGTCCCGGAGTAAAGTAACGCCGCACTTTTGCAAGAACTCCCAATTTCTTTGCATTAGCCTTAGACTCAATGAACCGCCCAAAGTTAAGGTTCGACGTGATCTCGACTCCTAATAACTGAAGGCGGTCGGTGTATCTCAGAGATACATTCTGAAATGGAGCCAAGGTGAACGGGCTCCTTTTGGCGGAGAACAGACACGCTTGTGTTTTGGTGGCATTGAATCTCACAAGATTGGTATTGCCCCAGTTGGAGACTGCCTGCAATGTAAGATTCATACGCTCTACCATGGCCTTCCGAGCAGACTGTACTTGATCCTGTCTGGCTTGAACACGCGCCAGATATCTCTCCACAACTGTGCTGTCATCTGCATACCCAAACATACTGGGCTCGAGCAGGTCGTTTATGTGCAGCAGAAAGAGAGTTGCGGACAGAACAGACCCTTGAGGAACTCCGGCATTAATCGCCATAGCCTCCGACGAGCAGCCGTCAATAACGACTCGCAAAGACCGTTCCCGCAAAAAGTCTTCTATCCAGGCTATCAGTCCAGGGGATATATCATATGAAGGAAGCTTACTAATAAGGCCAGCATGCCAGACCCTGTCAAAAGCCTTCGAGACATCGAGCGAAACCGCAAGTGCTTCACCACTGTTGTCGAGGGCCTCACCCCATAGATGTGTGGCATACACTAGAAGGTTCCCAGTCGACCGATTTCGGCGAAATCCGTGCTGTCGATCGCTAAGGAGATCGTTATGTTCTAGGTATGCCAAGAGGTGCGAGTTCAATATACGCTCCATAATCTTACAGAGTATGGAGGTAATCGAAATAGGTCGATAATTGACAGGGTCAACACGGCTACCTTTTTGGGCACGGGCTGCACCTTAGCAAGCTTCCAGGATTTGGGCACTATTCCAGTCTTCAAGGTGAGGCGATACAAGCGTGTCAGAATAGGAGACAACTCGGGTGCACAGGTCTTAAGCACTATGGCTGGTATACCATCAGGTCCACTGGCTTTGTTCACGTCCAGATGTCGCAACGTTTTGAGGACCTCTTGTTAGTAATGTGGACCTCTGACATTGAAGTACCACAGGGAGGTAGGGAAGTTGGAACTGTGTTGCTTGTGTCCAGACGTGAGTTGCTGGCAAAGAGATTCGCGAACAGTTCTGCCTTCTCTTTTGCCGCATTAGCCAATGTCCCGTCGGACTTAACCAGAGGAGGCAGTGAAGGTTTACAAAAAATCGTCTCGACCGCCTTGGCAAGAGACCAAAAAGCTCTACTGCCAGATGGTTGAGCAGAGAGCTTCGCGCCAATATGCCTAATGCGTTCGAAACGAGCCTTCCGTAACACCTTTTTTAAGACTTGGCGGCTAGATTAAAGGTTCTCTTCTTGGATCTGACATCCGGAGTTTTACGGTTTCGAGCGTCAACTCATGAGAGGTACGCCAAATGTTTAAGCTTTTCGGCTTGGGAACATTCGGTGCTAAACCGTGGGCGAGCTTTGCCACCAACAGGTACATCAGCAAAAGGAATAAAATATTCCATAGCTAAACATACCACGTCAGTTGTAGCATCCGCGCATCTCGATGGATCTCCGGAAGAGAAGCAGACCTGCCGCCAAGGATAAGATGCAAAGAAGTGTCGCATCTCATCCCAATCTGCTGACTTGTATCGCCACACTCGCCAGTACCATGTGGGTCGAGGTCTGTTGGCGTGTAAGACGATACAGATTTCACCAGACAGTGATCAGAGGTTCCTAGTGGAGAAGCCACCTCTACCTCATATCTGTCGGGATCAGTTGTCAGCAGGAGGTCTAGACAATTGCCTGTATGACCTTCCACATCTGGCACTTTAGTTGCTTGCTTTACCAGCTTAGCGATAAGGCGAAATTCCTCATTTCCCTCCCAGCATGGTCAGTCTTCTGGTATGGGAACAGCCAATCCTGGTGAGAGGCATTAAAGTCTCCCAGAACGACTAGTTGTGCAGAGGGGTACCGATGCTGGGCCATATCAGCGGCCTCACTTAGATATTCGAATAACCGAGTTGTCTCCTGGTCACCGCTGTGTTTTCACAAAAATGAAATGAAGTGACTCCTTAACCATCACTGACGAAGGATGATGACCACGTTGTACCTTTCCGACCACTTGAGCAGCTTCTTGAGAACTGTGAGCGTACACTTTATCACTTTGCTTATTGTAGTGTTCTCAATCGTGAAAATTTTTTCTTCGGTAAAGAGGATATTTCTGTGCCTTTCACCTGCGTATCGCGACAGAAGGCGTTTTGATCGATCCACTCTCTTTAATTGTAAATGTAAATGATACCAAGCTTTTGAAGTGTCTGGAATAAGACCGACGGCTCCATACCCACTTTGTGCAAGGTGATCACTGCAATCCTATTTTCTATAACACCCCGTTCCATATTGTAATTTGATAATGAACACGAAAAAATATGTGAAATGGCGCAAAATCGAAAGAAGTTTAAAAAAAATATTCGTGTCCCAAATTCAAAATAATTAAAAAGTGGAAAAAAAGAAAAGTTTTATGTAACAGTATTTATGGCCAGACTAGTTATTATTGAGAGCGCCTACGTAGAATTGCCGTGATTTCATGTAAGAAAGAAAGAAATAAACATTTATTTGACACACACTGAATTAAGAGACATTTTTTTATGGAATAGGGGGCAAACGAGCAAGCGGCTCACCTGATGGTAAGTGATCACCGCCGCCCATGAACATCTACAATACCAGAGGAATAGCAGATGCGTTGCCGGCAAAGGAATAGGCTCTTTTCTTGAAGGTCCCTAAGTCATATCGGTCCGGAAAAACCGCTGGCGGCAGCATATTCCATAAAGTGCTTGTGCGTGGCAAAAAATTGCGCGAAAAACCAACCATCAAGGTGGTGACGATGGAATTTTACGCTGTGCCGCAATGTGCGATGGTGAAAATCAGCGGCTGGAATTAATCCGAACAATTCCTCGGAACATGTTAGGTCCTATAAAAAATGCAAAGGGATGCAACATCTCTTCGCAAAGCCAGGGGATCAAGCCGATCAAATAAACCATGGTCGTCGACGATTAGAGCCGCTCTTCGTTGAATGCGGTCAAATGGAAGTAGCTGACACTGGGGCGCCCCGGCCCAGAGATGAGAACAGTACTCCATGTGCGGCCGAACCTGCGCCTTATAAAGTTGCAAGCGATGGGCCGATGTTATCTATTGTATTATGGGACAAGCTCTGCCACTCTTTAAGTAATGCGTTTTGCAGTTCGCTCAGGATGTTGGGGGTGGTATTCTGGATTTAACACTTTTCTTTAACAAGTCCCAAACATGCTCTAACTCTATAGGATTTATATCCGGAGATTTTGCAGGTCACTGCAACACTGTTATACCCACATGGTTTAGATATGCTTCGACTGAGCGAGCACTGAGTGCCCGAGCATTATCCTGCATCAGAATAAAGCCGTCATCATTATAGGGGCCAAATGGCACAACTTGTTGTTCTAAAATATTCCTGATGTACCTATTAGCAGTCATATTCCCCCATTCGACCATCACTAACTCCGTACGAGCTTCGAAATTTATTTCTCACCACACCAAAACAGAGGCGCCCCCATATGCCACCGTATTTTCAAAATTAGTCTGAATGTTTCGTTCTCCTGTGCGTCTCCATATTATCTGCCTTCCGTCGATCTGGGTTAAGATCACTCTACACTCAGTCTCAAATCAGTGAAAAATGGTTTATGGTTGGTTTATGTTCCAAAAACGATGTTCGCGTGCAAAGTTTAACAGATGTAAACGATGGTGTCTCTCAAGTTTTGGAGCTTTCGCAGGTGCATATGAACCTATGCCCACTTCTTCAAATCTTTTGCTAACTACACGCTCGCTCACTAGCGTTCCTCGCACGACTTCAAGCTCAATTCGGGCCTGCGCAGCCGTTACCCGCGTGTTCCTGCGAGCTCGAAGTTGTAAAAAACGGTCATCCCTCTTCGAAGTGCACTTATTCTGCCTTTGCCCTTCCTCACAAGAGAATCAGTCAACTGGTACCCTCTAATACTGCGATGAATCGTTGAAATTGATTGATGCAGTCTTGCGGCAATAGATCTGTAAGAATGACCTTCGCATATCTTCGCATTTCATCTGCCCTTATAATCTCTGGTGGTGTTAAATCGGGCATTTTTAGTTTATTTCTGAGGAAAAAAACCTTTTACTAATAAAATTGAGAATTTATCGAATTTATAAAACTTTTAAATGTCTCCTCGGACCGAGCTCGAACCACTAACAAATCAGTATTCCTGGGAAACACAAACAAACCGATGAAAAAAATTACAGTCGCCTTAAGTTCCATTTTTAAATTAAAGTTCTCGGTGTTTTATGAAATATTATGAAAAATAATGTTTTTTCGCGTTCCGCTAATTGTGCCGGTGTGTATAAATAAAAGATAACTTTTTTAATAACTTAGCTTTTGGAAAGAAGAAAGTTTTTTATCTTTTTCTATTCGACTACTTACTATTAATTTAGTACAGTTAAAAGTCTTTTTGTCTAAATAATTGAAATGATGAAATGTAAGTATTTGCTTGAAAGTAATGGTCAAAGTACCAACTGCCGTCGAACTTTCACAAACTACAAGGAAAGCGATTTTTTAGGTTAGTTTCTAATCAGACTGGGAGTCAGTCCAACTCTATTATTAACGAGCTTTGCCTGTAGCTATGTTCGAGTGGAGTTTTAAATTCATGTAAATCGGAGGTAACGTTCAGTGATAAGGTTACAGCAGACATCAATTTTTTTTACTAGTTTAACTTTGTATATTTTGTATATCTTTGTTCTTAATAACATTCGTCATCAGAAAAATCTTTTCAAAGGGTAAAGGCCTGTGTTTTCTTAGGCTTGAATTGGACCCATATGCAAAAATTAATAAAATTCGTTCATTAAAAAAATATGTGAAATATTAATTTGATTTTTCCACCAAATTTCAGATTCATTTCGAGCCTGAATCTCATCCAGCCCTTTTTCGTCCAATCTCTCTCCAATCTCTCATCCAACCCAGCCAATTTGCTCTTTATCAACTTAATAGTTTAACGGCTCCTCTATATTGCTATTACTGCACTATTACGCTGAATAATTTGTAACGCTTTCGAATGTCTGCCCCGTATTCTGCCTTGAACTATAGCAATATCACAAGTGAAATTAATGCTAAAAAGGAAATAATGTTCGAAAATTAATCGTTAATGTAATGTACACAAGAATATTTTAACTTTTTAGTCACGTACTAAAGAAAAGTTTTTCGAACTATCCGAGACAATCTATGAATTGCATAAAAACTTTGAGTCGCTATATATTGAACGAATTAATAAACTACAATTAGAAATTTATTCGAAATATAAAACTGATTTCAGTTGTTTGAGTTCCTTGGAGAAATTATACTCTACTATAAAATACACACGCTATAATACTGTAAGCAATTGTAATCGTCATCATCATCATTATTTCAGCCTGTCACTAGTCCACTGCTGAACATAGGCCTCTCCCAAAGATTGCCACGAAAATATGTAGCTCTCATTTCGGAGGAATTTGGGGGCAATTGTAATGGTAATAATAAATTGGAAATCAATCCGTCAATCTTTAATAATACAAATGTTTTTAAATTTTCTCTGACAGAGACATTTGACGATAAACCGAAAAGTGGCATATTTTTTACGAAATATTATGTAATAATGTTCATTTCGAACCGACTCGCAGCGTGTGCCATCGACTTATTCGTACAAAACGACGAACAATGGTCAATACATCGTGTATTCGGTCGATTGTGTGACCTAGTGGTTAGAGTATCAGACATCTACGCCGCGGGTCCTGGGTTCGAAACCCAGCTGGATCCCACATTTGTGCTATAACACCAATTGTTGGTTTTCGGGTTTGGTTGTGTTGTGATTGTCTCCATTTTTCTGATACTGCATCTTATCGCATCAGCGTTACATCGGGCGCGGGTACTCATTCTCATGAGACGAGTGATTGCCTCTGTGTTTTCGCGTACACTTGTGGCACTATAATATCCCCTGCGCTTTTGATAGCTCTCGACAATATTTGGACGTTCTCGCCGTAGTCGAAATCAGCCAGGATTTCATCATCATAATTTCCATGTTCAGACAGTATTTCGGCAATTTCTTAATAAACAAATTACATTTTGTTCAAACCAATTTTTGATTAATTATAACTATATTCAACCTTAAATTTGTCCAGAAGTAATACTTATGTCCAAACTTTTTTGTTTATTTTTAACGTAGTAAGTAGGGATAAACGATATAGTGCGATAATACAAAACATCTTCAGCTATAAAGCTTTTACTTGAGGAACCCTTTGTTGTATGAAATAATATCATCGTGTATATAAGTTCAAGGGAATATTCTCATCACCTTTTTGTCTTTCTTGACCTTATACATTAGACCTTAAATATTGTAGGACAGTTTGTTTTTTGACAATATTTGAAGTGTATATTTTTCACATTGAACGTAATGCCTAGTATGCGTTTTTCAGATTGTAAATTAATATTGAAATTTTTATATTCCTAAAAAGTAATAAATGCCTGATTCCATTAAAAATCGTTTTTGTAAGTTCTGTTTGAATTCTAGAACAATCTATTTCTAATTCAAGGGCACATTTTAATAGCTAGTCAACAGTAGATGCTGCGTATGTAACTTAAAAGACTGGTGGTATAATTCCAGCTACAAAAAAGTGAACCATGACATGGATATGAGTTCGGCAAAGGAAGGCGTGGTAATGGATTTAGAAGGCATAATTGATAATTTTTACAATGTTGAAAACTACTAGTGGCTACTTTGATTAGTGGTCAGAGTGTTTGTTGTGTGTACCTGTATTTGCGCGTAACCTCGCCTTGACCTCGTAATATCTTCTACGAAGTTTATTAATTACGTAGAAGATATTACGGTGCAAAATAGCTTCTCTCTAGATTCTAACACAAAATCAGGTCTAGAGTTACTTATTGCTAAAATACATGCTGAGACAACTTTAGAGGTGGTCACTCGTCTACTTCTCACAATCTAGCTCCGAACACATGGTTTTAGAAACGAGCTGGTCACTGTATTCTTTTACAATTACTCGTAACCTTTCGTTTATCGATAAATGATCAAATCAGAATGATGATGATAATGTCCTCCGGGCCGATTTCATCGTATAGAGGCACACGGAAGCAGTCACTCAATCCTACGGACGATTACGTCTTGTCGGGTGTAAATCCAATTTAATTTGTTAAAATAATGAAAATAGTTAAAAACATGGAAATGCTTTCAGTCCGTATATTGGTAAAATAAGTAAAATAGTGTGCTTAATGAGTACACACAGTATGTTCGGTGGCCGAACGTGAAATAAGTCATGAAGTTATTGCAATTATAAAAATAATGAATTTGAGTCAATAAATATTGACTCCAGAGAGAAGAAGTTTTTTTACACTCACACGAGATTAAAAAACAAGAAACTAAACTCATAAATAAATGTGAAATAAATTTCAATGAATTTATTAACTCGGAAGGACATGAAATGATAATAAACCATCTAGATTTATACATATTAACAATCAGAAATTGATAAGTTGATAGAAAAATACAAACCAGTCTTTGTTAAGGATAAATACGAGTATGACGTCGGTACTGTCAAACATTTTCCAGTTTCTAGAAACAAGAAAAAATATTCGCCAATTTCTAGAAAAAATATATTCTCATCGTAAATTTGTACCACACTGTGCAAATATCCTGGACCCGTTACACAATTTATTAAGGAAAGATGTGAAATTCATATGGTCCGCAGAATGTCAAGAATCATTTGATGAAATAAAAACATTGCTATGTTCAAAACTAATTTTGAATATAATGTGTTCTTTTATTTACGCGAATATTACACATTTAAATAAAAACTACTTTTTTACGGATTTTATCGCGTTTAATTTTGAACTATTTTTACCCAATTCAAAATTCAATTTACAATGGAGTTAGAGGCAAATAACTCTTTAGCTTTTCTGGATGTGTTAGTAATTCGGAATCCTAATAACACCTTGTGTCACACTGTGTATAGAAAAAAGACCCATACAAATAGGTATTTAAATGGTGAATCTCACCACCATCCTTCACAGTTAGCTACCGTGGGTAAATCTTTGTTTCAGAGAGCAAAAGGGATCTGTGACAGTAAACACCTGGCCGCCGAGCTTCAGCATGTCAAGCAAGTTTTGCAAGACAACAAGCTTCGGGTTCCGCGCCTTCGTCGCAGTGACCGAGTGAAGCCGGCCACAGTCGAGCGTGTACCTGCTGTTCTTCCATATGTCAGAGGAGTCACGGACAAGATTGGCTATATCTTGAAGCGAGCTTCTATAAGAACGTTTTTCAAGCCGCCGAAGAAGATAAGTCAGTTTTTACCATCTGTCAAGTGTAACATCCCTCTACAAGATGCAGGAGTACACAAGCTGGATTGTGAATGTGGTCTCTCTTACATAGGGCAAACTAAAAGATCCATTAAAACCCGCGTTAAAGAACACATAGCTGATGTGAAGCATCGACGCTCTAGGAAGTCTGCAGTTTGCGACCATGTTCTGGATCATCCCAACCATTACATCAGATTTGATAGACCACAAATCCTTGCAAAAGAACACCGATTCCTACCAAGGATGATTCGCGAGGCTATTGAAATTAAAAAAACATCCTAATTTCAATAGGGAAGATGGTTGGGTATTACCATCGGCTTGGGATCCTATTATTAATAAAATTAAATCAAAAACCAAGCATACCACTGCAAGGCTTCAAGACACAGTAAGCTCTTTCTGCGTAGATCGGACTACAAATAATAATTAAAAGCTGAAGGTACTCCGGGTTAACTATGACATCGGGACAACTGTCACCTCAGTCCCCCCGTGACCATGGGTGCTGTAAAGCGTCCGAAACGTCGGGTAAAAATAGTTCAAAATTAAACGCGATAAAATCCGTAAAAAAGTAGTTTTATTTAATTTTGAATATCTTTGATCCTGAACTACCAATAAAAATTTACACGGATGCTAGTATCAAAGGAGTGGGAGCGGTGTTGAAACAAGAAGATAAAAATGGGGACAGTAAGTCAGTTGCTTATTTTTCAAAAAAAGTAACTGAAGCTCAAAAAAGAAGAAGGCAATATGTATTTAGAATGTCTAGCAATAAAAGAAACTGTGAAATATTGGCAGCACTGCCTTATGGGAAAAGAATTTTTGGTACACTCAGATCATAAGCCGTCAGAAACCTTTTGAAAGGCGTGAATTTTAATATTTTACCAGTTGAAGTAGAAGTTAAGATGTACAAAAGTATATCTGAAAACAGATAGGAAAATAGCTCTTGAAAAAACAATAAAATCTCTCGATTAAAAAAAAATCACCTGTACAGGGAAGTATATGAATTGGAAGTGGGAGATAGAGTCTAAGTGGAAAACGGAAATTGACTAAATAGGAAGAAAATGGATGAATTAGACCATACAAAATTCTAAAGAAGGTTTCCAATTCAATCTGTGAAGTTGATGCCGGACACAGGAAATCGGAATAAAATCTCTACCATATTACAAAACTATTTCCAGTGTTTGTTAGTTAATGAACAATTACATATATTGTCTGCTTTGCAATTGTTCCTTTTTTAGGGGGGAGATGTAAAGAAAACCACTTCACTTATATACGACCGCTTTTCTTAAGTTTGTATTTGCTATGACACAACTCACAGTAGATATGAGAATGTTAAAATATTGAAAAATCTTTCGTTTAAGAGTTTAAGATAATATTTTCTACATTTGTTAAAATATGAAAAGACCTAAAATAAAGGCTTTACATGTCGTTTCTTTTGTTTTTACGGGTAAATGAATTTTTTGTGAACAGATTATTTTTATTATTGTTAAATATTTTAAGTATTGTAAATAAATCTTTTGTTTTTATAGATACACGCAATAACGACTTTGTTTCATTATTTCCAATACTTCAAGAGTATAATATCATTATAAGTATATAGTTTTTAATGAAGTTTAATATACTAGCAAAATATAAAGAAGATAAAATGTGTATGCTAAAAATTACTGACAAGTCCACAACATTTCTATCGTCTAATTATAGCAAACTATTTGTTTCTTGAGTAAGGGATATGATATAAGGAAGCGTACAGGGCGCGTGCCGGGGTTGCGTAGACGATAAATGTATTATTTTAAGATAGATAGCGGCGAGCCAAACTAATGGTCTCGGCGCTATCTTTCCGTTTGTCTACCCGTAACAAATGCTGCATCACTAAGAACATTTCTATGTGCTCGTCAGTCGCTTGTCACCCTGAGACATCAGTTCTTAATTCTCACATGTCCAGTTATTACACTAGCTATCAATGCCCTTTAAACCGCTTAAACATAGTAACGTTGGCACACTACTGCTTCACGGACGAATAATTGATGCGGTGGTATCTAACTAGATAGTTTCTTGCATAGGAATTCTACCATCAGTAAAGAACAGTGAGTCGTTCTATGTAACGAAGTGTAACAAGCGCCCGCTGCAAGTTCGCCTCGCTGCCCTTTGCACCTATGACGCTTGCGGTTTTGTTTGTACATCAGTTAGTGAAGCAAAGTATATTGAGCTGATTATTGACTTAATAATTGAAATAAGTAGCGGCTTAAGAGAATCTACCAGCCCATCTCATCCCGTGGGTGTCGTAAAAGTCGACAGAGGGAAAATAAAAACCAGGATCTTCCCGGAATATCCGTATAAATATACTGCGGTTGCCAATTCGCCTGCCAAGCGTGGCAAGTACGGAAAATTCCCCCCAGAATTAGAGCTACTCACTTTTGAGGAAATTGTGTGTAGGTACTTAGTAGTAAAAGGAAACAACCGAACTGTAAGAGAGCTAGTGTAATACTGTCAATAAAAGGTTGCGTTGACACTGCGCTCACAAAATGGTTTTGACATATGTACCATGCAACGTATGGGGGAGGCCTATGTTCAGGAGTGAACTAGCGATAGGCAGAAATGATGATGACGATGATGAAATACATATGTTGACAGTTATGTAATTCTAAAAATGATGTACTCGTATAAACTATCCTATCCAAAACTATGTCTAACACTCAGCAGAAATATCCGAGTTGCGACCGGAGCAAGTACTGCAGGCACGTTGTTTAATGTTCATGTCCCTAATTCTAATTATTACAGTGACCAATGAAATTTAAAAAAAGGATACATTATCAAAAGAAAAAGTTTTTATGTGTATGGGAAAGTTATTTTAAGTAATTTAATAAAAGTGTTGTAAGAGTTTTTTCATGAAGAACATCACTTTTGCAAGTTTGTTAGCGATCAAACAGAACATTAAATATACTTAGTCCGGCTATAAGTAATATAATACTATTAAAATTTATACCTACATATTTATTAGTCTCAGCAAAAAATAAAAACAATATTCTATTCGAAATGGCCACCTTTAGCTTTTATACAGGCCTTTAATCTGATTGGCCACGACTCTATGGATATACGCACAGTTTCCAAAGGAAATTTTAGGAAGCCACTGCTTGCTCCAAAGATTTTTTAAGAGACTCAATGTCGCCGTGTCGTTTACAGCAGGCCATGTCCTCTAAAACTGACCATAATTTGAAGTCTAAAGGGTTGAGGTCTGGGCTAGATGACGGCCAGTCTTCAGCTCTTATAAATTCCGGAACGTTTGTTTTAAGCCAGGCTTGGGTAGTTCGTGCCTTGTGACCAGGTGCAGAGTCCTGCTGGAAAGTCCACGGTATATTTTTAAAAAGTGTATTGCTGAGAGGTTTCACAACATTTTTTTTTAAACATTATAAGCTAGCGTTTAACTACAACCCCACCTGATGGAAAGTGGCGATGTAGTTTTTGTTGGTAGGCACACTAGCTTAGAAAAAGCCTATTCACTCTTCTCTTGAAGACACCCACATTGTAATCGGACGGAAAGACTGATGCAGGCAAATTATTCCAGTCCTTTGCTGTACGCATTATGAACGACGAAGCAAAACGCTTCGTCCGAATGCAGGGTATATCCACAACAAAAGGATGGAAACCCGCCGTGCGTCTTCTTGTCCGATGATGGAAAGGGGAAGGGGGAATTAACTTGTGTAATTCCTTCGCACACTCTCCAAAATTTAACCTGTAGAACACCGAGAGACTGGCCACCCGACGTCTGTGTTCGAGACTGGACGAATTGGCAGTAACCAAGTCAGGATCACCGATTAGCCGCTTGGCCCGTCTCTCCACCGAGTCCAAGGCTGCCAGTTAATATTTAGGAGCTCCAGCCCATATGTGGCAGCAGTACTCTACAGCCGACCGGACCTGAGCTATATATAGGGTCAGAAGCTGTCCCGGAGTAAAGTAACGCCGCACTTTTGCAAGAACTCCCAATTTCTTTGCATTAGCCTTAGACTCAATGAACCGCCCAAAGTTAAGGTTCGACGTGATCTCGACTCCTAATAACTGAAGGCGGTCGGTGTATCTCAAAGATACATTCTGAAATGGAGCCAAGGTGAACGGGCTCCTTTTGGCGGAGAACAGACACGCTTGTGTTTTGGTGGCATTGAATCTTACAAGATTGGTATTGCCCCAGTTGGAGACTGCCTGCAATGTAAGATTCATACGCTCTACCATGGCCTTCCGAGCAGACTGTACTTGATCCTGTCTGGCTTGAACACGCGCCAGATATCTCTCCACAACTGTGCTGTCATCTGCATACCCAAACATACTGGGCTCGAGCAGGTCGTTTATGTGCAGCAGAAAGAGAGTTGCGGACAGAACAGACCCTTGAGGAACTCCGGCATTAATCGCCATAGCCTCCGACGAGCAGCCGTCAATAACGACTCGCAAAGACCGTTCCCGCAAAAAGTCTTCTATCCAGGCTATCAGTCCAGGGGATATATCATATGAAGGAAGCTTACTAATAAGGCCAGCATGCCAGACCCTGTCAAAAGCCTTCGAGACATCGAGCGAAACCGCGAGTGCTTCACCACTGTTGTCGAGGGCCTCACCCCATAGATGTGTGGCATACACTAGAAGGTCCCCAGTCGACCGATTTCGGCGAAATCCGTGCTGTCGATCGCTAAGGAGATCGTTATGTTCTAGGTATGCCAAGAGGTGCGAGTTCAATATACGCTCCATAATCTTACAGAGTATGGAGGTAATCGAAATAGGTCGATAATTGACAGGGTCAACACGGCTACCTTTTTGGGCACGGGCTGCACCTTAGCAAGCTTCCAGGATTTGGGCACTATTCCAGTCTTCAAGGTGAGGCGATACAAGCGTGTCAGAATAGGAGACAACTCGGGTGCACAGGTCTTAAGCACTATGGCTGGTATACCATCAGGTCCACTGGCTTTGTTCACGTCCAGATGTCGCAACGTTTTGAGGACCTCTTGTTAGTAATGTGGACCTCTGACATTGAAGTACCACAGGGAGGTAGGGAAGTTGGAACTGTGTTGCTTGTGTCCAGACGTGAGTTGCTGGCAAAGAGATTCGCGAACAGTTCTGCCTTCTCTTTTGCCGCATTAGCCAATGTCCCGTCGGACTTAACCAGAGGAGGCAGTGAAGGTTTACAAAAAATCGTCTCGACCGCCTTGGCAAGAGACCAAAAAGCTCTACTGCCAGATGGTTGAGCAGAGAGCTTCGCGCCAATATGCCTAATGCGTTCGAAACGAGCCTTCCGTAACACCTTTTTTAAGACTTGGCGGCTAGATTAAAGGTTCTCTTCTTGGATCTGACATCCGGAGTTTTACGGTTTCGAGCGTCAACTCATGAGAGGTACGCCAAATGTTTAAGCTTTTCGGCTTGGGAACATTCGGCGCTAAACCGTGGGCGAGCTTTGCCACCAACAGGTACATCAGCAAAAGGAATAAAATATTCCATAGCTAAACATACCACGTCAGTTGTAGCATCCGCGCATCTCGATGGATCTCCGGAAGAGAAGCAGACCTGCCGCCAAGGATAAGATGCAAAGAAGTGTCGCATCTCATCCCAATCTGCTGACTTGTATCGCCACACTCGCCAGTACCATGTGGGTCGAGGTCTGTTGGCGTGTAAGACGATACAGATTTCACCAGACAGTGATCAGAGGTTCCTAGTGGAGAAGCCACCTCTACCTCATATCTGTCGGGATCAGTTGTCAGCAGGAGGTCTAGACAATTGCCTGTATGACCTTCCACATCTGGCACTTTAGTTGCTTGCTTTACCAGCTTAGCGATAAGGCGAAATTCCTCATTTCCCTCCCAGCATGGTCAGTCTTCTGGTATGGGAACAGCCAATCCTGGTGAGAGGCATTAAAGTCTCCCAGAACGACTAGTTGTGCAGAGGGGTACCGATGCTGGGCCATATCAGCGGCCTCACTTAGATATTCGAATAACCGAGTTGTCTCCTGGTCACCGCTGTGTTTTCACAAAAATGAAATGAAGTGACTCCTTAACCATCACTGACGAAGGATGATGACCACGTTGTACCTTTCCGACCACTTGAGCAGCTTCTTGAGAACTGTGAGCGTACACTTTATCACTTTGCTTATTGTAGTGTTCTCAATCGTGAAAATTTTTTCTTCGGTAAAGAGGATATTTCTGTGCCTTTCACCTGCGTATCGCGACAGAAGGCGTTTTGATCGATCCACTCTCTTTAATTGTAAATGATATCAAGCTTTTGAAGTGTCTGGAATAAGACCGACGGCTTCATACCCACTTTGTGCAAGGTGATCACTGCAATCCTATTTTCTATAACACCCCGTTCCATATTGTAATTTGATAATGAACACGAAAAAATATGTGAAATGGCGCAAAATCGAAAGAAGTTTAAAAAAAATATTCGTGTCCCAAATTCAAAATAATTAAAAAGTGGAAAAAAAGAAAAGTTTTTATGTAACAGTATTTATGGCCAGACTAGTTATTATTGAGAGCGCCTACGTAGAATTGCCGTGATTTCATGTAAGAAAGAAAGAAATAAACATTTATTTGACACACACTGAATTAAGAGACATTTTTTTTATGGAATAGGGGGCAAACGAGCAAGCGGCTCACCTGATGGTAAGTGATCACTGCCGCCCATGAACATCTACAATACCAGAGGAATAGCAGATGCGTTGCCTGCAAAGGAATAGGCTCTTTTCTTGAAGGTCCCTAAGTCATATCGGTCCGGAAAAATCGCTGGCGGCAGCATATTCCATAAAGTGCTTGTGCGTGGCAAAAAATTGCGCGAAAAACCAACCATCAAGGTGGTGACGATGGAATTTTACGCTGTGCCGCAATGTGCGATGGTGAAAATCAGCGGCTGGAATTAATCCGAACAATTCCTCGGAACATGTTAGGTCCTATAAAAAATGCAAAGGGATGCAACATCTCTTCGCAAAGCCAGGGGATCAAGCCGATCAAATAAACCATGGTCGTCGACGATTAGAGCCGCTCTTCGTTGAATGCGGTCAAATGGAAGTAGCTGACACTGGGGCGCCCCGGCCCAGAGATGAGAACAGTACTCCATGTGTGGCCGAACCTGCGCCTTATAAAGTTGCAAGCGATGGGCCGGCATGAAGTACTGTCCCGCTCTACTGAGCACGCCAAGCTTTTTGGAAGCCAATTGGGCTTTCCCTTCCAGGCGACGGCGAAACTGAACGACATAACAAAAAAAGTGTAAAAAATTAACAAAAATGTATTGTGTGATGTCAAAAAGGCTCCCTCAGTGATAAACTGTGGACGTACCACAACGCTAGTTTTTAGGCACGACCTTAATTGACCTACAAGCAACCGGACATAGACAAAGTACAATGATTATAAACGTAGAAAAAAATGCTATACTCAACATAAAATAAAAAATAATTATCTTGAGTACGCGTCAAGAAGAAAAAATAACAGAAAATTTAATACATTTAGATATTATGCGTGTGAAATTGTACGATATTTTGGAAAGCAATTATTACTTTACCCCGAAACGCATCATTTGCAAACTACTTCGAAAAGCAACAGTCTGTGTTCTGCAATTTAAAAAAATACCTTAAAATATAAGAACGTAGTTGAAAATTGAAAATTTTATATGATTTTATAGAAGTAGCAATTTGATTTCTCTTATTTGTAAGGACATTAAAAACACTTAAGGAATATACAATATACATCAAAATCCGTAACCGAGCATCGCGTAGCTTAATGGTCAGCATACTTGCTTGTTGTGTCGTGAATCCCGACTTCGAATAATATTCAGAGCCAATATTTCTGCATGTTTTATCGATTTCCGGTTATACTGTGATCGTCTGGTTGCATCGAACTTGGCCAAGAGAATAACACCATCACGATCATCAAACTTTAGTGATATAATCATCTGAAATTAATGAGACGAGGGCAACTACGCACTTAGCGAAAATCAAAAATAAACATTTACATTTACAGAGTACGTTGTGAACCGCCCGAAATTTATGTTCATTACGGTAAGGATAACACAAAGACGAAGTGGCCGATTTGGCGGTGGTAAATGTTGTAAAATTTGTAACACACTACGTATGATATATTTTCTCTCGCCTTTTATCTTTCACACGGTCTATAAATAATTGTAGATCAGTTTTGAATATTACAATTTATTGCATTTATATACATAATTTTAACAACTTTGTGGTCCAATGAATAGGTACCCAATGTCCAATCCGGCGTCGAATCTCATTGAAATTTTCAAATTATTTATTTACGAAGCTCTCTCGTCCGATACTGCGTCTGATCCTTCATATGTATATCTTATAAGGGAAAAGAGAAACTAGGGACGCATAGTTCTTCTGTGTTCGAGATAAGCGCTTGTAGCACTATATTTTATCCTGCACAGATGAAAACCTCTGTTACTAACCCACACATGTTTCCGGGACCAAAATTGGCCAGAAGGTCGTCATAATAAATGGCAGAAATTATTCTGTATTTTTTAGGAATACTACCAACTTATATATTTGTACCAGCTGTACTCGTGACGTCCTTCGGGTCGATATAGCCGCGCACCTTTTCAGGATTTGATCGTTTCAAACCATTCGTGTGGAGCAATTGATTTGTATATAGCTTCAAATTGTAGACAGGTGAAGCTATACTTAACTGATTGAGATAAAATTTGTCTTACATTATAAGTAAGCTTAATTGGTATACAACTTTAACAATTATATTCAAATGTTATTGCGTTATTTATTTGTTACTGCTTCTGGATTGGTTGCAGTTCCGAAAATAACGTCAAATTCTTTACAAATTTGGGAACAGATTTTTTAATTTATTTATTTTTAATTTAGACATTTCGATCCGTACT
This sequence comes from Luehdorfia chinensis, assembly GCA_019845155.1. NCBI lineage: Eukaryota > Metazoa > Arthropoda > Insecta > Lepidoptera > Papilionidae > Luehdorfia > Luehdorfia chinensis. The sequence goes on from JAHVAK010000052.1 coordinate 2,426,767, forward strand.
GCCATAGATATTTAGTTTTTATCTCCCTGAAATTATACTGAAACCTGAAACTGGTTCGAAAAATATGATCTCTGAAGAAGAATATCTGGGGTTTTGTTTACTTTTTACAGAAATTCCTCAAAATTTTGTAATATATTACTGGTGGTAGGATTTCTATGCAGGAATCCGTCTAGGTAGGTCCGCACTAGTAAAATTGTTCTAACAATCCTAAATCTGGCCACCCCATTTGGGTAAGCCGTCGTGAGAGCTTGTTTTCTTATATTATATTTTAATCTAAATCTTAAAGATGGCTCACGGTTAAGCCCGTGTGTATATAATAATTATAGTTCGAATAAAAGAAAATCAGTACCCTCGCTTTATATGGGATAGCGTAGTACGGAGAGGTCAAGCAACCTTGCGTATTCGATCAAATTGAAATAAAACTTACTGATCGATAAATACCAAACACTTACCATAAATCAGGACTGGGGATACAGGATCAACACAGAACTTTAGAATTTTCAAGTTTTCGGACATTCGCTAGGTTTAAGTAATTTTGTTACGAGCTTTGTTTGTGCGAAGTCACAGTAATGTTCTCGATGATTTTGCGGTCGTTCGAGGGTAAGGAGGAGGAAAATGGCTAGTGTTTGTCTTTATCAACCAAATTTAACACTATCTCGCTATATTAACGTAAATTTACACGTAACACCTACCTATGTTTTGAGAAAGTCGCAGCCGTTTTCAGATGATGTATTGGCGTCCACACTGATCCAAAGATCGCTCTTATATTCTATCATCCGTATAAACATACAAAATACTATCAGACTTAGCTAGAAATCAAAATGTTTATTTACGTAATTACTACTAGCATTCTTCGTAACTTCCGACTTATATATAAGTAGCTTACCTTTAATCATTCTTCAGTTTGTGCGAAGTTTTGAAGCCGTTTACACTCATTAGGTCAGTACTTCAACAACGTACGGGGTTTTCTTAATAAGATACCCAATTAAATCACTGACTAGTAAATTTAATCGTGTTTAATATATTTGTTTCTAAATCATGCAGATGGTTATTTTCTACGAGTTAACACGTTTTCTGAATACGTGGTAAATAAACACTTATAATTACTGAACAATTTTAGAAATGTCAACACCCCGGCTCCCAAACGATTGCTGTCTCCTCCTGCTATTCCCGAGATAGTAGCATCCTACACCTTATAGTTCCTTTCCTAACTTCCCATTCCCTGCCTCATATCCATTTCTCTCTACTCCCTTATATAGGAAAAAGGGGATTACTGTATGTATGTATGTAAGAACCAATGGTGGTGGCGACGTGGTTTATCATCCGTCACGTCGAGGCGAAAAGTGGGCTACGGATGTAGTCTCTGCCTATACTGCCTTATATTTACACGAATATTATTTATTTAATAAAACTTTTAACGATTTATCACGACACGTTTACGATTACGAATACTACACATTTAAATAAAACTAACTTAACGGATTTTATCGCGTCTACAATTACAGAATGTAACAATTCTTAACAATAAATAACCTACTATGCGTTTGATTGGTGTTTTCTTCAAAATCCGGGATTTCATTACTTTATTGTTGTCATACTAGCATAGAAAGGAGAAATCTTTGGAATATCTTATTTGCACCCACATATCTATGATCTTGCATGTGTCTTTGATATAGCATTCTAGTCTACCTCCGATCTTATACTAAGAGCGTTAAATAAAAGAAAGTTTAGGACGAGTCAGTGCGCCTGTGTTTGCACGTAAGCCTATAATATCTCCTAGGCAGTTGACAGCTTTCGATATAATTTGGAAGTTGAAGATTACTTTCGTATACCGTCAACGAAGCAAGCCTCCAAGTTTACTTAGAGTTGTTAAGAAAAGTGTATGTAACATAACAGCGCATGCTTTGCGTAAGGAATAGTAAAGCTGCTGAGCACAAGCCTCCTCTCATTTCTGAGAGGGTTTTAGAGCCTGGAGAAGTCTGCAAGTGCTCCAATGCGAGTTGACGGACTTTGCATAGCTTCTTATGATGTTTTTATTTACGGCTCAGCCTATGGTAAATCAGGACTTGAAATTGTGGAACAATTTTAGAGGTACTGGCACCAGGGATTTCACTTTGGTCACTCGCGTGCTATGAAATTAAAGCCGAGCGCCCGGCTGCTCTTACATGTCACTATTTCTAACGAGGTCAGTGGCTATGAATAATTAAGAAAAAAATACATGGCTAAATGGAAAAGTGTAAGGGAAAGGACGTGAAAGTAAGTTTATGTATAACTTCTTCATCATCATTTCAGCCTATCACTAGTCTACTATAGAACATAGGCATCCCTCATAGATTGCCACTAAAGTGTGTAGGTCTCATTTTGGGAGGATTTTGTCATAGTTGCTACGCATGGCAGGCGGGTTGGTAACCGCAGTTTATATATTTAGATGTTCCAGATAGATGCTGTTGGCCATCTTCTAGGTTCCAATTTTCCCTCCGTCGACTTTTACGACACCCACAAGATGAGATGGGGTTGGATGGAGATTTTCTTAAACCGCCATCACACGGCAATTTTGTATATTATTAATATTGCATAACTTAATTAAAGTTAACCAGTGACTTTCATGACAATCATCAATTTTGAAATAATGTTATGTCGTAATGTCCATATAACAGAACTTTAAATATATTTTTAGAAATGTCTCCTTGAACACCAAATTCGTGACAGAACTGCTTTTAAATTTTAAAATGAAAATTCTGGCTCGAATTTGGAATAAAAAGCACATCCACGCCTACGTGACTACGTTTCTTAGAATTTTCGAGTTTCCAAGCCTGTGATCTGCATTTAAAAATACTCTGAAATGTAAATACACAGACAAAACTGAAACATTTGAAATTATTTTTTATAAAAAATACGTTTTATAGAAGATAGGAGGTGTCCGGCAGAGTTGAATAGCACCTACCTCTTTCATTCCGACGTGGTCTTAAGAGGCGACTAAGGTATTTATATATGTATGGACAGCCTTTAAACAAGCAAAATAATACCGCAATATGTATACTGATCGCGGGAACGAAATAGGGATCAAGAATTTTTGAACTCGTACCAAAGTGATTACACTAGCTCTCAGTGCCTTCAGACGGAAACACAGTAATTTTTTCACACTACTGATTAGCGGCAGAATAAATGGGCCTGCGGTGATACCTGCATAGGAATCCTACCACCGTTGAAAATTGATTTCTCTAATTTCTAAGGACACTAAGGAAAAGTAAGAATATACATCCATCTGTAAAACCTAGCACCGCGTGGTTAAATTGTGGCGTACTTGTTTCTTGAGTCGTTATTTGTGCAATGTACAAATTTTGTACAATATACAAATGTTTACGGGTCTGGTTGTACTGTGATTATTTGGCGCCCCAAATTCGGTCAGGAAGGTATTATCATCATCATCATCAAGCCTTAGTGAAAGGTTTCGAATGTGTTTGCGAGACTGTATTCAGAGCACATATATTTTTTGTACAAGCAGATATATTATTTTTCGATTCTCAAATATTTACTATATTTTTATACAAAATTTATTATGCAACAAAACCCTCAATACGTTTTGTAAGGAGATTAATCGAATGAAGTGTAATGTTGTTGTTATTGTATTATTTGGCCAAAGCGACCTCGTGGCCTTCTCTGCCAAGGACGAACTCATGACATAGTGGTCAGAGTACCTGACTACTATGCTGCGGGTCCTGGATTCGAATCCTAGCCTAAACTAAAATGTATGCAAACAGACAAATCTTTGGTTTTCTAGTCTGGTTATGTTGTGATTGTCCCAGTCTCTAACACTCCATTCTAGCTTATATGCGATCTTATTGCATGATCGTCAAATCTGGCGCGGGTTAGTTAAGACGATTAAGTGCCGTTGTGTTTGCACATACACTGCTTTATAAAATTTGCTTTCGACAATATTCGGAAGTTGTCCCCGTCGTTAAAAATCTGTCAAGAGAACATCGGCTTCGCCCACGAATTGGACGTCTTGAACGGAACGTTTAGTATATGCATATAATGCATCTTTAACCAACAAGAGTTGCACTATTCGCAATAAAAAAAAATGGTTTGTTCACCTCTACATTTTTAAACTATTATATTTATCTGAATTGTACATTTAACTCGTAGTATTGATGTGACTTTATTTTTCTAATATGACGTTTTAGATTACATACACGAAGAAACTTTCATAAAGTATAATAATCGTGAATGGATTCATTATCATCATCATATAGATTGCCATAAAAGTTCGTAGCTTTCATTTTGCGGGGATTTGACATAGTTGCCATGTTTGGCAGGAAGTTTGGCAGCCGCAGTTTATTTATTCAGATGTTATAGGAAGATGCTGCAGCCCATATTCTGGTTTTAAATTTCCCTGTGACGATTTTCTACGAAGTATAGCTACCGTGAAGGAAAAAATCAATAATAGATAACTTTTTAATACCTTAGCTTTTGGAATGGCTTTTGTTTTTTCAATTTAAATGTTTATGAAATCTTCTGTAAAAGGTCTTCTTAACCAAATATATTCTTATTGAATCGGAATCTGCTGATATTTTTTTAGTAATTGGTTGATGTTTAACTTTCAAAGCACTATCATCGAAATTTCGCAACCTTCATGGAAAAGCTATTTTTTAAATTTATGAAAATCAAGAGGTAATATTTAAAAGTGAAATTTAATTGTAAGGTGTAAGTGAAAGTCAACGTTGGAAGGTTGCAGACAGCTACTGTAACGCCGCGGCTCAGTGGTGAGATAATAAAATAGCGGACTGTATAATTGATGTTATAATTATAAACTGCACAACGGTTGTCGTTAAGATACGGTACAAAGTTAATATGCGTGAGTGCTTCTTATGAGGCGAAACAGTTGACTGCACATAACAGCTACGTATATGTTATTCAGGTGTCCAGCAAAGTAGAATAGCATTTACCTCTTTCCTACCGAGGTGTCGTAAGAGGCGACTAAGGTATTGTCTTTATAAGTACAGCCTTTATTCGTACAGAATAACACCACAATAGGCAAAGCTGTCACTATACTAGGTACGAGTAGTACGTACCAAGACAGATTCCTGCATAGGAATCCTACCACCAGTAAAAAGAAAGGTTCCTGTTATCGGTATTTCTACAACATACTTGCATATTGACATCACAAATATACTACAAGCGTTATTGAATTGTAGTAATTTTAATTTCCCGGCCCATTATTAGACTTTATTATAAAGTGATATTTTCTATGGTTCCACTGTAGAGGTTTGCTTTTTTATTCCATGAATATGCTTGCAGATATTAGTACGTGCACAGCGATGTACTTGGAAGAAAAGATCGTGAAGGTGCCTGTGAGTTTGAATTGTTATGGTAATAAACTAAATATGGAATTTAACGAGAGGAAATAAACACTCTTTAGAAATGTGCATACATTTGTTTAATTACTTAATGCACGCCAATGATATAACTATAAAAAGGATAACTAACAATGCGTCATTTAAGCTAATCACACGACTTTATAATCTCATCGTCTGCAATAGAAAAAAAAATCTTAATTTGGGATACATACATACATACATAAGATCACGACTGTATCCCATAAGGGGTAGTCAGAGACTGGACATTAACTGCAAAAACAGATGACTGTCACAATCCACGTTTCACCAAAACAATGTAATGCACTTGGTGTGATAGGTGGTGAGCCCATCGCCACCATGCGCTGCTGGGTGCACAGTGCAGTTTAATTCCTTACTCGCCTTTTACGATATACATTGGATAAGATGGAGTGGTGGTATTCTTCTAACGAGCCGCCACTACACGACGATTTGGGATACAAATAAAGCAATATCGTATATAATTTTACTAGTAACAAATTATTAAAATTATACGTAGTGATATCAATACAAGGGTATATCAAGAGATTATTTTTTTACGTGTAGTTTGATAGCATAAAGTTACCAAGTTACTGTCGCCAGGGGACTAGTAACAAAAAGTTTACCCAAGCGAGAAAAATGAATCATCGTGCTGCGAAACAAATAAATCTGTCGCTGTAAGAACATGTTATAGTGTTATAGTTATTCTATTTTTAAATGTTAGGAAATCAAAACCTCTTCTTAAAAAAATAATTAATTATTTGTAATCACAAAAATATTTGGCTAGCTTTATAAATAAATTACTAGCTGATACTGTGCAAAACGCCCGGGCGTTTTGCACAGTATCGTGATCAACTGATGGCGCCTTCTACTTAACTTAAAGAATGTAAACAATTATTACCGACAGCTGTCGTGCATGTTAGTTTAAGACATTGGCAACAGATGGCGCCTTTTTCATTCTTTATGGAAATATGGTTTTTTATAAAAAGTTGTAAAAATAATCTGTTTTAACGAAGACATTATTTTTAAGCTATTTGTTAATTTTTATCATTAGTCACACTGAGACATCAGTTCTCATATGCCTAGTGATTACGCTAGCTCACAGTGCGCTAAAAAATTAAATTATTAATTGTAATTTTTAATTATTAACAGCAATTATAAGTACTGATTTATCACGTACTAATCAATGAAGCAAAACATCGTAAGTAAAACTTGTATGACAGTCATGTGACTTCTTTCTTCATTCCGGCTTCAAAATCCCTCAAAAATTAGAGTAAGCCAGTGCTGAGCAGTCGGATGATTATAGGCTGTTACTTTTGTAAGATTTCAGAAGCTGAAATTAGAAGTAAACTAAATTCGTTTATTTGTGCTTGCTTTAGATATAAAAGACAGCATTCAACACGGAGCGGATCGAATCATCGACGACAAGATTCTTTCCGACCGCCTTGATCCACAGGCCTTGCGAAAAAATGTAAATGTAATCTTTGCATTTTTTATCATTTTATATCTAATTAGTAGTAGTACGGGGAATGTTCCGAGGAATAGTTAATTCAAGTCACCGATTTTTACCATTGTACATTGCGGCATAATTCAAAACTTCTAATCACATCACATTGATGGTTGGCATTTCGGCCGGAAAAGTACCCGCAATTTCTCTGGTATTGCAATTTTCCATAGGCAGCGGCGATCACTTACAATCAGGTTAGCCTCTTGATCGTTTGCCGCATCTTCTATGTATAAAAAGTTATGAGTGAGGAGTAACATGGCAAATTCGATAGTCATTAATTTTGTTAAATTTAACTTGGAAATTCGATAAACGTTTTCTTTGAGCAAACTTCGATAACAGTCATATTTTACACAAGCTATCAAAATTGGCGCCTCGAAATTTGTCATTGAACTAATCAAGCAGATCAGACTTTAAGACCATAAATTATCGTTTACCATAAATTACATTAAAAATAATCAGCCGTGTGGCCATCACATCCAATTGAAAATCTGTCACCCTATTTCATCTCCTGGCGTTAGAAAATCTGACATCAATTTTATTCCGTGGGTGTCGCAAAAGACGCTCAAGGGAAATGTCAGGAAAATCACATGACCACCGATTTATGGCTAAATAACCAATCATCTCTATTAAGCCCTAGTTTAAATTATCGTGACCGGTGACGGCTATGACACGAAATGTCTACTGTGGCGGTGCTCCACCGGGCACTACGTAAACACTAAGTTCCCCTGTCTGTCCTGAATACTTTGCGCGAACATGGATAAACCCAGTAACATTAATATTATTGCCGGTATAAATTGTCAGTTTTTTCTTAGGTCGTCAGAGGGGAATACTTATAAATCTTAAGAGATTACCGTTACTGCCCAATCACTATCTATTTAAAATTTTATTGAAATTCCTTTCATTGTCACAGGTTCAATTATGGGTTTTCCGTTTCTAGACTGTACTTTAAACAACTTACTGTTGTCTGTGCTCTAATTTACATCTTCAAATTTAAAGTAGTTTACTTTGCCGCACATCTTGTTAAACACTAGCTAAGAAAAAGTCTATTCCCTCTTCTTTTGAAGACACCCACATTGTAATCGGACAGGAAGACTGATGCAGGCAAATTATTCCAATCCTTTGCTGTACGCATTATGAAACACGAAGTAAAATGATTCAAATTGGTAGTAATCAAGTCAGGGTCACCGATTAACCGCTTGGCCTGTGTCTCCACTGAGTCCGAGGCTCATGTGTGGCAGCACTGATCTACAGCCGACCGGACCTGAGCTTTTTACAGGGTCAGAAGCTGTCCCGGAGTGAAGTACCGCCGCACATTTGCAAGGACTTCCAATTTCCTGGCAGCTGCTTCTGCCTTAGACTCAATGAACATCCCAAAGTTAAGGTTCGATGTGATCTCGACTCCTAATAACTGAAGGTTGTCATGTATTCCAGAGATACATTCTGAAAAGTGGGAGCCAACTTGAATGGGCTCCTTTTTGCGGAGAACAGACACGCTTGAGTTTTTGTGGCATTGAATGTCACAAGACTGGTATTGCCCCAGTTGGAGACACACAAGAGAGTTACTGAGAGCAGACCGTTGAGGATCTCTGACATTAATCGCCATAGCCTTTGACGAGCAGCCGTTAATACCAAATCGCAAAGACCGTTCCGTCAAGAAGTATTCTATCCAGGCTTCTATATAGTCCAGGGGATATACCATATGTAGAAAGCTTGCTGATAAAGCTAGCATGCCGGACCCTGTCAAAGACCTTCGATACACCACCACTTTTCTCGAGGGCCTCACCCCATAGATGTATGGCATACACTAGAAAGTCCCCAGTCGACTGATTTTGGCGAAATATGTCGTACTGCCGGACGCTAAGTAGATCGTTATGTTCTCGGTATGCCAAGTTCGAGTACGTGTTCAATCTACGCTCCATAATCTTACAGAGTATAGTGGTAATTGAAGAAGGTCGGTAATTGAAAGGATCAGTACGGCTACATTTATTGGGCACGGGCTGCACGTTAGAAAGCTTTCAGGATTTGGGCACTATTCCAGTCATCAGGAAGAGGCGATACAAGCTTGTCAGAATTGGAGAAAACTCGGGTGCACAGGTCTTAAGCAGTATGGTTGGTATACCATCAGGTCCACTGGCTGTGTTCACGTCAGGATGGCGCAATGTTTTCAGAAACTATTTGTTAGTAATGTGTGCCTCTGACATTGAACTCTGCGTTGCTTGTGTCCAGATGTGAATTGCTGGCAAAGAGATTCGCGAACAGATCTGCCTTCTCTTTTGCAGCATGAGCCAATGTTCCGTAGGTTACGTGTGAGAGTCTATCACACCTCCCGCTTAAACCGCAGCGCTTTGGAGTAAGGAGGCTTTCCAACAGGTTCATAATATGTTCGTAAGGCACCTCCTGACCCTCTTTGGGCAGAGCAAGATCTGATGCCAGATGATAGATAACGTAAAGGTACGGCTCAGTAGTCATGACTTACTGTTGTGATGTTAATCGCGATGAACCACTGCGTAAGTCGGCTTCCATGATTGCACTTTTTTTTCTTCAATGTGGGGGTACTACTGCTTGCTATTAGCACTAGATTTAATAGATTAACAAACGTTTAAATAGGCGTACGTACACAATACTCATTTACAACATTTTCACAAATTACCTCAAAACTGCGTTTGCAAATCCGTCCGTCTACATCTATCCTATAATCCGATACAGCTAATCTTCCCTGCTACAGTGAGGATATCCGTCAGCAGATAAAGGCAGGTGATGGTGATGATAATGACGACCGATCACATAAAAAAATCTTAACATTTAATATCTGCATAGTTAATTTCGAATCGTTTAGGACTAGAATTTCGTATCTGCTTTACAAAGCATGGCATCTGTAATGCGTTCCACTGTAGAAATAAATCTTACGAGAGACTAAAAAAGTTATATTAGTGGCTTCCTGGCTTGACTACACCATAAAAGGGAATTAGCAAGTCAAATAGTTAAAATCCCTCGTTTTTTATGCTATTTGCTACAAATGAAGACAAGAAATTGAAATAATAAATCGTTATATAAAAAATAATAACAGTTATATTTTTTTTAATACTCGTATTATAAATGTTACACACTAAGTCATCTATCTAAAATAAGGACTTGTACGATTACTAACCACTTATACAATTTTTTTATTAAAACGTCGTGAGGAAACTTGCAAATCTAAATATATATAGAAATAATTCGAGGAATTGTGAAGTCCACCAAGCTCCGTGCTGGAGCAGCGTAGCGGATGCTTCCCAAAAAATTAGATGAGGTAAGGTCTGTGCTCAGCAGCGGGACATTTATAGGTTACTTTACTTTTTTATACTTTGAATATTATGTATTGAATTGAATTTTTTTATGTATCAATGTAATGTATAAATGTGAGGTATGTCAACCACATGATGTCTCCTGGCCCGTCTACAACCAAGGCAAAAACTTTCGAATATTGTTAAAAGTTATCAACTGCGCGGGCAAACTTTTTCCCGACTTGATTAACTTATAATTCCGTTAAAGACATAAAGACATTTATTCCGATACTTACAACGCTGGTAGCGTTGCCTGTCGTCCGGATTTTAGCAGGACGTCCCGATATTTAGTCCCGCCGTTAAATGTCCCGCGCAGGACAGACTTAGTCCCGCTTTTCAGGGATTACTCGTCGATACAGCGCGGCGGAGGCGCGGGCATTACAGGCAAGTCTATTGAAAGGCTCGCCGCTAGATGTAGGCGAGTGTAGCTCTTTAGTCAACCTATTTGCTGTTCTAAAACGTCAATGTGATCCCAATGTTCGGGAACTATTATGTCAGCACAAATGTTTGTTTTGGAACCCGATCATTTCACCTGATAGGTGGTCAGTGACACTAATGTTTGTGTTGTGTGTACACGGTGTTTGAATTCTCAAAAACGGATTATTTACGTTGTTTTAACGTAATAATCCCCCTTTTTTTTACTCAAAAGGTTTTAAATTCTTTCCAACCAGAAAAATTTCGATGAATTAAAAAATTGCCAATGGGAAAAATACCATGGACATAACGTCCTGTGTGAATACTAAAACTATGCCAGGAGTGTCCCTTAGTCATAAATACCAAATATAATAAAATCTGTAATGATGACGGCTTCCTGATCGATATTACACAACGAATATAACGTCCTAGTAATTAAGGAAGCTGTGCAGCTTCCTTGAGTACTCGGAAGTTCTCTTCACCTTCAAACAGTTTAATGAACAGCATTGTGGAATTAACTTCCTCCAGCGCAGTACCCTTTCATCTATTCGCCAAGAAAACTGCATTAATATCATTAACGTACCTTCTATAATTATTTACGCGACCCATTTTCTCACAAATAAAAAGTATTTTAAAGATGGTAAAAATTATATTTAAAATTTGAGATAAAATTTCATGGGATTTAATGTATAAGTATAGTGTAAGTAAGTAAAATAACATTTTGCCGAGAGTTAAATTTGACAATTTTTTCTCGATTCCTAAATGAGCTCGTGTTCCCAACATAAAAGGGCTATGTTTAAACTTTACGACATTATGAATTTATCAGCTGTCTAATTTAGAATTTTAATAAAATTCTCTTACGGGTATTGTTCTACTCTTTAATTATAAAATTTAATAAAACGTTGTAGATGAAATAAAAAGTGAAATATTTGTTACAATTTATAATTAGCCTATCAAAGTTATGAGTTTGAAATGTAGCAACTAGAATGCTTGCCTTAAATTGAAATTAAGAGTTTTCGAAATTTACCATCAGGTTCGTTGAAATATTATAACACTATTTACCAGTGTAATTTTGATTTATAGGTATTTACTGATACTGAACTTATTGTGCACGATAATTTAGAGCTCACAATAGTAAAATTTGGATATAGGGATTTAAACTGTGAGCGTGATTTGATTATAATTAAAGTCATAAAATTGTTCCGTGTAATAACTGACTTCAGTTTGAGAACATTGCATTCCTTTGTGTTTTTAGTTTATATTTTTTTAATTCTTAATTAGACAGTGACTATAATTTGAAACAATTAACAAACTGAAAACTTTAAAGGTGCAGTGAACTTTTTTAATTAAATGTATGCTTTGTCATCATTATCTTTGCATTGTGAGTTTAATAAATGAGGCCCGTAAGTACGTATACTACGCCATTTATAATGCAGTCATAACTCGCCTTCACTCTGAACTTAAGTTTTTATAATTCATTTTATAAGTTAACTATACTTTTTTATACTTTGAAGTTAGGCCTTAACGAAAGATTCGAACCTGGCTCGTGGGCCAACTTGTTTTGGTCGATCTGAGCGGTATTTCGAACTTCAATCGCTGCTGGGTATGTTAGGTATCGGATAGTTTGAAATGTTATTTCATCATCTGTCACAGGCCGCGAAATTGTCCTAGCCATTCATTTATTTAGTTGATTGTTAGGGCACTCATACAATTAAAGGTGGTGATAGAATCTATTACGCTACCACCACTTGACGAGAAAAGTAAGATAATAGCAGGAGAAATTTTTGAATGAAAAACTGTAATAAAAAAAAATTTAAGATATATATTTTTTAATTATATATATAAAAATATATTTTTAAATCGTATAAACGATGCCTTCCTGCCATATATTGTAAAAGAAGATCATTAATATCTTTATTTTGTTCCATTAAAACTTTATCTTCATATTCATTTGGAATAGATATTCCATAAAAGTTTCGGTTGTAGCAAACGTTGAAGCTTATTCTGTTTTTTTTTCTCTATTTTCTTTGTAACTTCACATTAAACGGAGACTCATTGCTATGCATTTCCATAATGCATTACGCAGCGTCTACGAATATCATTATCCGTTAATACGTTTGAAGCGCAAAAGCCTTTGACAAAATCTTCATGATGTTCTCCTAAACGGGAGGAATATTAGTACTCCCAGTTATAGACTTTCGATAAATATATGTACTTTCTAAGAGACGGTTTAACCACAGACAAACACTACAGAGCGGATAATAACCGTAAGAGATAATTTCAGGAGTCATTTACTTTGAAAAGCATGCTATACTTATTTCAGAGGTTTGGTTGAAACCCTGTTTGTCCTGTACCCCACACTCACTACCAGACTTTCACATACATACATACATAAGATCACGACTCTATCCCATAAGGGGTAGTCAGAGACTGGGCACTCACTGCAAAAACAGATGACTGCCACAATCCACGTTTCACCAAAACAATATAATGCACTTGGTGTGATAGGTGGTGAGCCCATCGCCACCATGCGCTGTTGGGTGCACAGTGCAGTTTAATTCCTTACTCGCCTTTTACGAGATCCATTTGATGAGATGGAGTGGTAGTATTCTTTTATCGAGCCGCCACCACACGGCCTTTCACGCTATACGTAATGACCGAACTGGAATGTGTGGAGGTGGTGTTGCCATCTACCTCCGTTCAAATATTCCTTTTATTGTTATTAATATGTTAGCACAGCCCCCTTCAGATGCCGGTGACACCTATGTATAAAAGTCTCCTTTTCTAGTCGTAAAGATCTGCTAGGTGAAATGAAATGAAAATTCTTTATTTTTCGACGTAAGAAATATTAATTTCGTGTGTCAAACGTCATTTTTTACAATCTACCGCCGTTTCGTAATAAGGTTCCTCTGACGGAGAAGAAACAGGCGAAATAAACTCCGTAGGTATCCTCTATTTTGTTATTTTTTTATCTTTGTTAAAAGTATATTATAAATAAATTTACAAAGAACAGTCTCATAGAAAACGAAAGCACGCTCCATGACAAAATGTTATACAAGATTTAATAACAATCTCGAGCAGACCAGCCTCCACTAACAGCACCTGTTCATAAGTATGACTCATGTGGCAGCCATCGCCCTTATCAACCATTTCAAAGGAAGTCGACGACCCGCCACACGACGCCGCCGCAAGCAGAGATTTAAAGCCAGCATGACACACTCAAGTCTACCAAACAAATTAACATTACTTAAATTATTGTCTTTTACTTTACAGAGCGCACTTTAATGTTCCACAAGACAATTTACATTTTACAATTACAAAACCTATATACATATAATGTAGCTGCCCACAAAATAACAATCACATTGTGTTTTACATTACTTGAATGCGTCCTTATGATTGAAATAATAATTCAAATTATAATAAGCTTCGGAGAACGGCCATTTTTTAATATAAATTTAAAATTTAGTCTGTCTTAGATTTACTATATCTTCTGAAATTTTATTATAAATACGTGTACGTCGACCCATAAAATAATTTTTTACTTTATTCAGTCTAACAAATTTTAGATTCTGTTTTCGATTATCAAGTTTATTATTATTTCTTAATTTTAAATTATGATTGTCACTATTCTTCGGAAATAGAGTTTTAAGGTGTTTACTACTCCCCTTCATTGCGTCTAATTTTTTTCTTTTCTTTGGAAAAGCTAGTCGTAGAACTCTCACCATTAGGTACATGATCACATCATTTTCATTAGTGATTTCAATACATGTCCAGTAAAGAATAATTTTCGTTCCGCTAAAAAGAAGTGTTAAAGGTAGTAACTTATCTATTCTGCCTTCGGCTACAACCCGTCACTTACAAAATTGTCAATCATCCCTTCTGGATCTGATCTATCTTCTCCAGTTCATATCGCTAAGCACGGCCAGTGTCCAGCAGATGAATTTTCTTATCACGACTTTTTTTTATAAGAGAGGGTGTAAATTAGCCAGTGGCTCACTTGATGGTAAGTGATTACCGCTGTCCATAAACATCCGCGATACAGAGAAATCTCGCGTTCGTAGACGGTCTTTGAGAAAGGAATAAGCTCTTTTATTGTAGGTTCCTAAGCCGTATCGGTCTTGAAAATCCGCTGGCGGCAGCAGATTCCATAAAGTGGTCATGCGTGGCAGAAAATTCATAAAACTCGACCTCCTTAAAAAAAATCCAAACTTCTTTAGCGTAATTTTGGTGGCATGGATTTGGAGTCTGTATGTACTTTACCCGCTGAAAATTAATGAAAAGGTAGATTGTTTTAAAAGCATTTTAACGAAATTCTATGATGTCAATATTCCTGTGTGAACAGTCAATATGAAGCATCTTTTTGCACCTTGGCTTACGGATCAAATATGTGCTAAAATTCATATTCTTTCAATTCCTAAAGCACATTGTTCAGCAACAACTCTGCCTCTTCTTTGACTGAAATAACCTTCTCAATCCTTATCAGCCCGGTTTCCGCCAAGTCACAGAACATCCACAATTCCCACCAAAATTACTGATGATATCAGAAACTGCATGGAAAATAAACAAGTCACTGTTCTGGCACTGCTGGATTTCAGCAATGCCTCTAACAATGCTGACTTCGATATACTGTTAGCTCTTCAACTCTTACTTAATATGTCTCTTACAGTAATTGGCTGGTATCGTAGTTCGGTCCTGTTCGGTCACTGGCAACGTATCCGTATTGACGATTAATTTTCTTCTTGGTGTCAACTGAACGACTTTGTACCTCAGGGCGACGTTTTGTCACCTATTCTTTTTGCGATCTTTATTAATTATATCTATGCTGCAAATTATTTACAAATCTACACTCATGCTCATGTAGACCTTTTATGCGATGCCACTACTTCCACCGATAGGTGTCCGGCAGAGTATAATAGCACCTACCTCTTTCTTACCGAGGTATCGTATATATCGTGACACAACGTGTTCTTCTTAAATATCCCTGATGTACCTTTCAGCAGTCATATTCCCTCCATCGACCATCACTAACTCCGTTCGAGTTCCGAAGTTATCCCTCCCCACACCATAACTGTGCCGCCCCCATATGCCAGCGTATTTTCAAAATTAGTCTGAATGTATCGTTCTACTTTGCGTCTCCATATTCTCTGTGTTCCATCGAACTGATTTAAGAGCACTCTACACTAATCAGTGGATTGCACCCGCCCCCATTGATCCCAAAAACGATTTTCTCGTGCAAAGTTTAACCGATGTAAAAGTTGGTGTCTCACAAGTTTTGGAGCTTTGGTCGGTACATACGAACCTATGCCCACTTCTTCAAATCTTCTGTGAACTGTAAGCTCGCTCACTCGCACTTCTCGCACGACTTCAAGCTCGGACCTGCACAGCCGTTACCTGCGTGTTCCTGCGAGCTCAAAGTGGTAGAAAACGGCCATCCCTTCTCGAAGTTCACTTTTTTCTGTCTTGGCCTCTCCTCCTCCCAAGAGAATCAGTCAACCGGTGCCGTCGAATACTGCGATGAATCGTTTCAATTGATTGCTGCAGTCTGGGGGCAATAGATCTGTAGGTATGAACATTTTATCTGTCCTAATATTCTGTGGTGGTGTTAATTCGGGCATTTTTAGTATTTTATTGACACGAAAAAAATTACTTTCACTAAAATTACAAATTTATCGAATTTATAAAACTTTTAAATTTCTCCTCGGACCGTGCTCGAACCACTAACAACTCAGTATTACCGGGAAACAGAAACAAATCGATCATAAAAATTACTGTCGACTTATGTTCCATTTTTATTAAAGTTATAAATAAAAAGGTAACATATCTGGCCAGTCTTTTATTAGATATTATGAAAAATAATGTTTTTTTGTGTTCCGCTAATTGTGTCGGTTCCAGATGATAGTTAAAGGGAATCTCTTCATCACATTTTTGTCTAATGGACCTTGTTAGCATTGTACAGTGTTTTGGACACCATTTAATGTGTAGTATTCCCATTGTGCCCATTTCATATTATTCATATTATACATTTCATATCATATGCTGATTCATTTTTTTGATAGTAAATTAAAAAATATTTTGTATTTTTACACAGGAACTCCTATTATGATTATATGACGCTATTATGATGCGGCAAGAAATGAAAGCGATGTAACATATTAATAATGTATATTAATTGAAATGAGGAAGCAAATAATTTTTTTATGAGAGATTTTTTGAATTCCACATTGCTTCATTGATTCTACTGAGATAAAGTACTTAAATCAAACCGGTTTTAATCTCTATTTGTGTAAATTTCTAATGCCTGGGTGAAAGTCATGTTTTTTGTACATACATATTATGGAAGTAAGTGACGAGAAGAGGAAATCCTGCATTTGATTGTATGTGTGCCTTATGCAGAATTAGAAAGAACGTAGAATTGAAAAGATCTGTGTGGCAGCGTAATGCTTCCTTACGATTATACTAGATTTAGTACTATTCAGACTAATACACAGTGGTGTTTGCACACCACTGCTTGTCGGGTGAATAACTTGAACTGTGTACATAGTTATGTAGACGAGTGTATGTGGGTGACCGTTTTCAAAAAGTTATTTTCATTCTCTAGACTCTTTTTTCACAGTTGTCTTCTATTCTCCATTTATGGGCCACGTGATTAGTAAGGGTTTGAAAAATATTCAGATAATAAATATGTCCATAAAAAGTGCAAGAGGAAGACGGAAATCCTTTGTGAGATTTATTGTGTACAGTGAGAAAAAGACGGAAGAACACTATGACGAGAAAAAGATGATAGATACTCGTATATGAGCATTTGTTCTCCGCATTCTAAAAATGATGAGATTCAATATGAAATATTAAATAAATCTGATAAATAAAATAGGCTTTCAGTGTTTAGCTCAGATAAAAATTCACCTGAATGGAATGTATTCAAACAGAAAACGTTAATATTAAACATGTGCGAGTTAATATGACACTGCCATAGCTATAACGACCAGCATCCGCGATTATTAGGGTTAGGTCAGAAGTGACAATTTAATATAAATTTCAAATCATCTGAAAATAAACCGTCCACCGGATTAGTTAGATATATGACCGCATGGTTCAGAGCTTAGCGTATTTTAATGGGTTTTGAATGCGAACACCAATCGAAATCAATATTTTTAATTAGTTACATACATATAGTGGCATACTGTAATTAGTTATAATATAACTTTTATGTCAGCGATTACTATTTTTCCATGATTCTATATAATTCTATGTGTAAATTTTCGCCCCATTTGTGTCATGCTGCGTAAACTTTTTTATTTATGAATCAGATTTTATCCACGGCTTCTCTCCCGTGGTTCCAATTTTTTGTTAATAGAGCACCAATCCTCTGTAAACTACAGAGTATAACATTAGAATGCTAATTATCTTGTATTTCAAACGTTAGTTTGGTAAAATAATAGAATATGCTAATATAATGATTATTAAAAAGTAAAGTATATAATACAGTACGTTTATTTATTGTTATTATTTATTAATATGATTATAAAATTATGTTGACATTCGATTAAAAAGAATATCCAATTGTCTATCTATAGCTCTTCTACCCGCGGCATCGTCACATTTCGTCAAAATCCGTTCAGCGGTTGAGCCGTGAAAGGTAAGGAGCAGACAGAGAAATTATTATACTTTCCTATTTATAATGTTAGTATGGAAGTATGGATATTATGGAAGTATGGATGGTACGGATTACTAGACTTTCTTAAAGTGGGTATTTTAATGCAAAGGTAGAAATCTATTATTGGTTATTCTTTAAGCCTAAACACCTTAGCCTAAAACAAAATTGTGAGCTGTAAAATTCTCGAATAAAAAAGTAATAAAACTGTGAAATTTGCTTAGACTTGACAGTGAACATTATCCGAAGGGATAAAATTATTTCAGTTTATGACGTAATTTATAGGCTTTTAAATGTGGTCTTAATTCGAAATCAGTTTATGCTTTGAACATAAAGCTTGTTCATTTCTAGTTAATAATAATTAGGAAAATTAACATAAACTTACCTACCTCCCTAAATAATATAAAACATATATTATGTAAATATTTTATGTTATTCTATGAATGCTGGATGTGTGAAGCCGAAGATTGGGCTTCTTGGGAGGGGACCATGTCCAGTGAACAGCCATAGGCAGATGACGAATGTTGTCATTCTGTCTTGTGAAAAATTATTTTTGTTCTAAACAGTAGAATGTATAATAATAAAATTTGGTTGTTATGCGGTATTTCGTCTTAAAGAAATAAAAATATTTTTAACGACTTAGATGTTGGAAGCCAATATAACTTTAAGCACGCAATATCATATTTTTATGAGGAGTATTTGATAACGGGACGGGAACTTTAAATACAATTTCAAAACTGTTGTTCTAATTATTATCAAATGGAAAAAAGAAACTTAAAAACACAAGCCCGTACCATAACAATTACAGTCACTAAAGACAAATACTTATAGCAGCAAGAGCAAGTGGAGTTTTTTGAAGAGCTTTTATTTAGCTTCAATTGTTGTCGGCTGATTGGAATCTTCCAAGTTAATTTTGAACCATATACTGTATCCGATCAGTCTGAAATTTTAGTTACGTTTATATGTCCGGTATCAATATATTTTTTGATAGACCTTACATGTTGCTGAAAGAACGAGTATCCACGATCGTCTCCTCATGGAGGAACTATGTACGAATATCCTAATCCAAATTATTCAGGACATACATATAAACAACAGTTAACCAATATATAAACTTATTATCATACAATTTTGATTTTTTTATATAATTTTTAATTTTTTACATTACTGAAAATAGAGCATAAGGTCAACTTGATATCTATGTGGTCACTTAGGCGCTTATATCGACATGTTATAAAGAATTTAGATGAAGGTGTGTTGTCACTCCCGGCGAAATAATACATATAATGGAAAGTCACGTTACCGATAATTGGAACTAATTATTGACGTCAAGTTATTTTAATTATTGTATTAACATAATTTCTTTAGCTTTTTGTAATTAAATCCGTTATAAAATTAATATAATCCTATATAATGGAAATATTTCGTAATGTTAAAAATATGTCTCCAGAGACTGCGAACTGGCGTCAAATCGTCCATAAAAGAGGCTAGAATGTTAGTATGGAAGTATGGATATTATGGAAGTATGGATGGTACGGATTACTAGACTTTCTTAAAGTGGGTATTTTAATGCAAAGGTAGAAATCTATTATTGGTTATTCTTTAAGCCTAAACACCTTAGCCTAAAACAAAATTGTGAGCTGTAAAATTCTCGAATAAAAAAGTAATAAAACTGTGAAATTTGCTTAGACTTGACAGTGAACATTATCCGAAGGGATAAAATTATTTCAGTTTATGACGTAATTTATAGGCTTTTAAATGTGGTCTTAATTCGAAATCAGTTTATGCTTTGAACATAAAGCTTGTTCATTTCTAGTTAATAATAATTAGGAAAATTAACATAAACTTACCTACCTCCCTAAATAATATAAAACATATATTATGTAAATATTTTATGTTATTCTATGAATGCTGGATGTGTGAAGCCGAAGATTGGGCTTCTTGGGAGGGGACCATGTCCAGTGAACAGCCA
The DNA here is from genome assembly GCA_019845155.1 of Luehdorfia chinensis. Lineage (NCBI taxonomy): Eukaryota > Metazoa > Arthropoda > Insecta > Lepidoptera > Papilionidae > Luehdorfia > Luehdorfia chinensis. The sequence continues at coordinate 2,447,009 of JAHVAK010000052.1, forward strand.
TAGGCAGATGACGAATGTTGTCATTCTGTCTTGTGAAAAATTATTTTTGTTCTAAACAGTAGAATGTATAATAATAAAATTTGGTTGTTATGCGGTATTTCGTCTTAAAGAAATAAAAATATTTTTAACGACTTAGATGTTGGAAGCCAATATAACTTTAAGCACGCAATATCATATTTTTATGAGGAGTATTTGATAACGGGACGGGAACTTTAAATACAATTTCAAAACTGTTGTTCTAATTATTATCAAATGGAAAAAAGAAACTTAAAAACACAAGCCCGTACCATAACAATTACAGTCACTAAAGACAAATACTTATAGCAGCAAGAGCAAGTGGAGTTTTTTGAAGAGCTTTTATTTAGCTTCAATTGTTGTCGGCTGATTGGAATCTTCCAAGTTAATTTTGAACCATATACTGTATCCGATCAGTCTGAAATTTTAGTTACGTTTATATGTCCGGTATCAATATATTTTTTGATAGACCTTACATGTTGCTGAAAGAACGAGTATCCACGATCGTCTCCTCATGGAGGAACTATGTACGAATATCCTAATCCAAATTATTCAGGACATACATATAAACAACAGTTAACCAATATATAAACTTATTATCATACAATTTTGATTTTTTTATATAATTTTTAATTTTTTACATTACTGAAAATAGAGCATAAGGTCAACTTGATATCTATGTGGTCACTTAGGCGCTTATATCGACATGTTATAAAGAATTTAGATGAAGGTGTGTTGTCACTCCCGGCGAAATAATACATATAATGGAAAGTCACGTTACCGATAATTGGAACTAATTATTGACGTCAAGTTATTTTAATTATTGTATTAACATAATTTCTTTAGCTTTTTGTAATTAAATCCGTTATAAAATTAATATAATCCTATATAATGGAAATATTTCGTAATGTTAAAAATATGTCTCCAGAGACTGCGAACTGGCGTCAAATCGTCCATAAAAGAGGCTAGAATGTTAGTATGGAAGTATGGATATTATGGAAGTATGGATGGTACGGATTACTAGACTTTCTTAAAGTGGGTATTTTAATGCAAAGGTAGAAATCTATTATTGGTTATTCTTTAAGCCTAAACACCTTAGCCTAAAACAAAATTGTGAGCTGTAAAATTCTCGAATAAAAAAGTAATAAAACTGTGAAATTTGCTTAGACTTGACAGTGAACATTATCCGAAGGGATAAAATTATTTCAGTTTATGACGTAATTTATAGGCTTTTAAATGTGGTCTTAATTCGAAATCAGTTTATGCTTTGAACATAAAGCTTGTTCATTTCTAGTTAATAATAATTAGGAAAATTAACATAAACTTACCTACCTCCCTAAATAATATAAAACATATATTATGTAAATATTTTATGTTATTCTATGAATGCTGGATGTGTGAAGCCGAAGATTGGGCTTCTTGGGAGGGGACCATGTCCAGTGAACAGCCATAGGCAGATGACGAATGTTGTCATTCTGTCTTGTGAAAAATTATTTTTGTTCTAAACAGTAGAATGTATAATAATAAAATTTGGTTGTTATGCGGTATTTCGTCTTAAAGAAATAAAAATATTTTTAACGACTTAGATGTTGGAAGCCAATATAACTTTAAGCACGCAATATCATATTTTTATGAGGAGTATTTGATAACGGGACGGGAACTTTAAATACAATTTCAAAACTGTTGTTCTAATTATTATCAAATGGAAAAAAGAAACTTAAAAACACAAGCCCGTACCATAACAATTACAGTCACTAAAGACAAATACTTATAGCAGCAAGAGCAAGTGGAGTTTTTTGAAGAGCTTTTATTTAGCTTCAATTGTTGTCGGCTGATTGGAATCTTCCAAGTTAATTTTGAACCATATACTGTATCCGATCAGTCTGAAATTTTAGTTACGTTTATATGTCCGGTATCAATATATTTTTTGATAGACCTTACATGTTGCTGAAAGAACGAGTATCCACGATCGTCTCCTCATGGAGGAACTATGTACGAATATCCTAATCCAAATTATTCAGGACATACATATAAACAACAGTTAACCAATATATAAACTTATTATCATACAATTTTGATTTTTTTATATAATTTTTAATTTTTTACATTACTGAAAATAGAGCATAAGGTCAACTTGATATCTATGTGGTCACTTAGGCGCTTATATCGACATGTTATAAAGAATTTAGATGAAGGTGTGTTGTCACTCCCGGCGAAATAATACATATAATGGAAAGTCACGTTACCGATAATTGGAACTAATTATTGACGTCAAGTTATTTTAATTATTGTATTAACATAATTTCTTTAGCTTTTTGTAATTAAATCCGTTATAAAATTAATATAATCCTATATAATGGAAATATTTCGTAATGTTAAAAATATGTCTCCAGAGACTGCGAACTGGCGTCAAATCGTCCATAAAAGAGGCTTTGGTAAAGCTCTTATGAACGGAAGATAGATATATAACAATAGATATATATGTATATATATATATATATAACGGTAGCCTTCAACAATGCCTTTTTCGTAGATGACAGTGACGAGACGAGCAAATCGTTCATGATAAGTGCCACGTCTACATAAAAAATGGTGTGCCACCCAAAACATTTTTTTATGTCTCCAGAGACTGCGAATCGGCGTCAAATCATCCATAAAAGAGGCTTTGGTAAAGCTCTTATGAACGGAAGATAGATATATAACAATAGATATATATATATATATAACGATAGCCTTCAACAATGCCTTTTTTGTGGGTGACAGTGACGAGACGAGCAAAACGTTCACCTCATGGTAAGTGCAACGTCTACATAAAGAATGTTGTGCCACCCAAAACATTTCTGTGTGGCAGAGCACTGCGCAGGTCGCTCTGAGACATCAGTTCTTAAGTCCTACTTGTCCAGTACTTACACTAGCTATCAGTACCCTTAAAAAACTGAAATAAATAGTTCGGTAGCCGCAGTATTCTATGTTATGCATAGTAATTTAGAATATCCTAGCAAGATTAAAAAATAACGTATCGTAATTTTTTAATCTTGCTAACATATATTTTTGTTCAAACATTTATTTTGTTTTAAACATTCAAAATACAATTTAATACTGTAGAAATGGGCCGTGGAAGCTCAGGGACGAGGCGCTCGCTTTAAATTTCATAGTACGTGTGCGACCTCGGTTCGATTTTTACAGTGCTGATTAACGATGTGCTCGGTGGAGAAGTTAAACATATCGTGAGAAAATCTGCAAATATTTCGACGACATTTGAAGTCCCGCATTGGTAATGAGAAGAAGTGTGTGGGTGTGGAGGTATGGGTCAGCAGTGGGACATTTAAAGGCTGTTACGTTTTAATTTTTTTACTGTTTGAATTAAACGTGATAACCTTGACCACTTTTTATTAAGAATTACAGAAAATATAATTATAAAAGTTGCTTTTCGGTTTACTGACTCTATTTATTATATACAAAATTTAAACATTAAATATTTTTTTATAGTAAACAAATTTAATCAATTTTATTTACAATAATAAAACTAATATCCTCTTACTACAACACTGCTCATGTAGATTGCAAATTTCATGCTCACAATCCTTGCGGGCATCTAAAAGCAGCGGCAAATTGCTCCGGTAATAATGTCTCCATCGTGATCGCTGTTTAGTGTAGCATTGAGGTAGTTTTGTAAGTAAAATAACAATGATGCGGACGAAGGGTCTGCATTACCCTTTAAATTTACTTTTTAACGACATGTCGAAAATCATCTTGAATATTTTCCTTAATCTAAGAAACTTTAAGTTCAAAAGAATTAATTTTAATTTGCATTGGTAAAGCAATTGCTTTTAAACGTCCCACTGCTGAGCTCAGGCCTCCTCTCATTTTAAATATTTTTGGCACGTGGTAAATTTATATTAAAATCAACAATTTTAGTGTTACCAGAAATCTAACCCTGTAAATAAGTATAAAATTTTAAGATAGTGGTAGGATTCATATGCAGGAATCCGTCTTGGTAGGTACCACCCCAAGCTACTTATTCTGCCGTGAAGCAGAAGTGTGCAAACATTACTGTGTTTTGGTCCGAGGGGCCACTGAGAGCTAGTGTAATCACTGGGCATATGAGACTTAAGAACCGATGTGTCAGGGTGACGTGCGCACTGTGGTGCCACAAAGTAATGTTCTGGGCGACACAGCATTTCTTGTACCCGACTTGTATGAGTATCAAAATTATTAATTATAATTAGTTAGCTTTTATTAAAAAGAAGTTATGACTGAAGTAATAATACCACATTGTTATGCTTCATTCTACGCTTTTTCTCATTAAGGAAAGATATGGAGCGTAGTCTGTTTAGCCGTGGAGGACGGACGATTTTCAATGTTATTTTAGATCATTAAACTACGCTCATAATGTTCTCAGTCTCATTGTTACAATAACAATGGAACATGATTAATTGTTTTACATTAATACAAATTTACATGGAATTAGGGTTTCTATGCAGGAATCCATCTATGTCGGTACCACCGCAATGTCACTTATTTTTCAGTGAAGCAGTAGTGTGCAAACATTACTGCGTTACGGTTTGAAGGACACTGTTAGCTAGTGTTATTATTGGGCATATAATACTCAGGAACAAATGTCTCAGGGTGAAGAGTGCAGTTTGGTACCACACATGATTGTATGGGTGACACATCGGTGAACCGATTTGCTCGTCACGTTACATATTTCAATAAAAAAATCGTTTATATTATAAATACTAACACTGAACCTTATAAGCGACACAACTCTTCAAACTTTTTTCGGAAGCTTTTGTTAGAACGTACATCATTGCAGTAAAAAAAAGTAAAGATTCAGCCTATAAATGTCCCACTGCTGAGCACAGGCCTCCTCTCATTTATCTTTCTTGGGAGCTAGGAAGAATCTGCCACGCTGCTCCAATGCGGGTTTGCGGACTTCACGTGTCTTCGAAATATTTTTTATTTCTCAGACATGCTGGTTTCCTCACGATGTTTTCCTTCATCGCCGAGCACGTGGTAAATCAGCACTTAAAATAACATCATTGCAGTGTAATTATTTAAATATTAACATTTAAATTGAGTAATCATAAATAGAGTTTCCTTTAATGGATTTGAATTCAATGATATTGTTTGATTCAATATAGTTTGTTAAACATAATATTTTGTACGCCATTTCTAATGAAATTTACGACCTATGTACTTGCCGTGGGCTTACTGTTATCGGCTTTATTGAAGACACTCTGGGGGCCTAGACGAGTTGCAATCTACAGTCGTTAACATACATTTCATACATACATTCACGCCTGTTTCCCATATAAGGGGTAGGCAGAAACCCCGTTCGTAACCCAACTTCTCCCCCCCCCCCATAGGAAACGAGACGTGATGGGTGTTGAACCATTCCGGTACGAATCACAGTCGTTAACGTTTAACGTTAAGTTGAGTGTCTTATTTCTCAGAAATAGCGCGGATAAACGCAAAAGTTACTTTCTTGCATAAAAAAATGTTATTAGTGTAAGTATTATTTTCTTTTATTCTAAATGTAAGCATTGCTGAGAAATAATGTTTCATAATTGGTAGTCTTAAACTTTGTTCAACTTAATTCAAGCAATTCGATAAGCATTTTTATTAAACAAACTTCGCTAAGCATAGTTTGTGAATTTTACATGCGATACGAATGTTCAAGTCAATCGAAATTTTCCATTAATTCTATTAAGTTAAATTAGACTTTCAAATATTTAATGGTGTATTTTGATAGAGCAGAACATCACTAAGAAATATTGAATATATATTTAATGAAGTAGAATAATTAAGAAATATTATTTTACATTCAAAACTACGGATATTACGCCATTTTCTAAATAATTAATTTTGCCATTGCATACAAAATATTTTTCATTTCAGAGGTCATTGACATCTAGGGGTTTGTTTTGTTGGCTGTCTGCCAACACGAACTGAACGCTATCAGCGTCAAGCGATTTTACGAGGTATGTATTATGTTTTTTTCATTATGAGCTTTCTATATGATTCGGTTATTTTTCATGGCATCAGTCATATTATTTAAATTATAACTTAAGAAAAGACTTAATCAGATAGAATACTTTTTGCTATGGTTAATTAAATTAATTATAATAGCCGACATTATCATCACAAGATCGGTGTAGTCGTTGAGAATAAAATAGACAACCTAGCTTGCAATTGATTTGGCAACAAGTTTCATAAAATATAAGTTAACGTCGTTGGGGTGGATTTTTTAAGACAGATAGATTTAAAAAAAGTCTAAATGGAGTGTAAACATATAAGTAGAAGAGAATCAACGAAAACGGTGCTCTATAAAATCTAATTCAAAAGCAACTTGTACGATCTTTTTACTGGTGGTAGGATTCCTTTGCAGGAATCCGTCTAAGTAGGTACCACCTCAAGCCAGTTATTCTGCCGGAAAGCAGTAGTGTGCAAGCATTACCGTGTTGCGGTTTGAAGGGCACTGTGATCTAGTGTAATCACTGGAAATATGAGTATTAAGAATTGATGACGGGCGCAGTGTGGTGTCACACAGAAATGTTCTGGGTCATCATTTGTTACGGACAAACGTTGCGCTTACCATCAGATGAACGTTTTGCTATTTCGTCTCATAGGTCACCTATTCCAATAAAATAAAATATTACTATAAATAAATATTACTGTGGAATATTATTGAAAAATGTGAATTGATTCCGTTCGTAAATACATACACAGATTAAAAATACTTTTTAAAAAAAAATGTGCATGATAAATCTAGGAAAACTATTTACACTACATTGGAAAGTGTGGTAGCGCATTAAGAGAATCTATCACCCCATCTCATCCCGTGGGTGTCGTAAAAGTCGATAGAGGGAAAAAAAACCAGGAGGTGGGCAGCAGCATTTTCCTGGAACATCTGAATAAATAAACTGCGGTTGCCAATCCGCCTGCCAAGCGTGGCAACTATGACAAAATCCCCCAAAACGAGATCTACTACTTTTCGTGGCAATCTATGGGGGAGGCATATGTTCAGTAGTGGTGGATTACAGTTTATTTGTATGTAAAGAATATATCTAAATAACGAACGTATTACGTCATAATTATTATTAAAATAAATTAATGAATTTCTTCTAGATAAATTGGAGTTTTATGGGTTCGAAAAAGACTTGTCGTCTTAATGGAAGAGAGCAAATAGTGGTTAGGTTAGGTTAGGTTTTTTTTTATGGTTAGGTTAGAGGAATTTTTTTTTATTCACTAATGTGACGAGACGAGCAAAACGTTCACCTGATGGTAAGTACAACGTTTGCTCATAACAAATGCTAAGTCACCCAGAACATTTCTGTGTGACACCACACTGCGCCCGACACCCTGAGACATCAATTCTTAAGTCTCATATGCTCAGCTCAGTGATTACACTAGCTACTATTACATTATACTAGCTCACAGTGCCCTTCAAACCGAAACACAGTAATGTTTGGACACTACTGCTTCACGGCAGAATAACTGTCCCTGGGGCGGTACCTACCTAGATGGATTCCTGCTTAGGTATCCTACCACCAGTAAAATGAAATGATGTCCTCTATAAATAAACTCACACGTGGCGTGCCTCAGAGTTCTCCTAGTCCTGTTCTTTTTACAATCTTTACAGCTTTATAGCTCTAGATTTATGTCAGTGCATAAAATCATGTAAATACCACATGTACGCCGATGAAACTCAGTTGTAATATTCTTCTCATAAGAAAAAATATGTACAAAAGAATCAATCAAATGTACAAAAGAAGAATGGCAAAAATTATCCACGACTTGAAAATTATTCTTAAATGGTTGGGACCAAGACTCCCCCAAGAGAATTCTCCTTAAATAAATAAGAAATATTATATATTCCTTAAATCCTTATAAATCGCAAATGTGAGTGTTAGGGACTAAACAAGAAATAATAAGTTGGGAATTTAAAATAAAAATGAACAATTTTGTATTAGAACAAGTAGCAGCTGCACATAATTCAGTATTAATTTTGGACGGGGAGCAAACATCTATTGAACATTGAAATGGAACAATATGTAACGCTTTTTACAAACTTAACGCTTTATCTAAGATTAGACAATATGTTAACGAAGACTTGCGTATGCTATTAGTTGATTTGCATGTAATATCACCGTTTAAGAAGTGGGGTAATGTTTTCGGTCCAAGGATAAATGGCAACACAGAAAAAACAATACACCGTGTGCAAAATGCCACTAATCCGCTATTTTTTTAATATTCCGAAGCGAGAATACACAACACCTTACTTAAACAAAAAAGGTTTACTTAATAAGAGTACAAGGAGGGACCTCCACTACAGTTATATTGTCTAAAAGATTATATAGAATATAAAGCCAGAATATCTTTTTGATAAATTAATATGGGTAAAACATATAAATCAGCAGAATGTTCGTTCTTCTGTTCAAAACCTGCTTAGAGTTCCTTCTCACAAATCTACACGGTACAGGGTATGTTTTAATTTCAATACAGCAAATATAAGGGAACGATCTGCCACCTCCTATACGACAGAAAACGAGTTTCAACTGTTTTAAAATCAAATGCTGTTGGCCTTATTTGAGAGACAATTAGCTGCATAGAAATTTAAAAAATCCTGCATATAAACTTAAAGACGAGGTCCATCACGCAATTTTTCATTGACAATTCAAATAATTCCATTTAATTTTAAATGGAATTATTTGATGGAGTAAGATCTAATTCACGCACGTACGGACACAGTTATTCATAGTCATAAACAAAAACTTACACTCACACACACACAGTGTGAGAGAGAGAGAGAGAGAGATAATATATGTATTTCAAAGGCAATGAAAGATATTATTATTATCTATCAGACGCTTTTAGCAATTTGAATAATGAAAACTGATTTACCGACATAGCAACAATTTTATTTTGTAAACTTGAAAGTTGACTGCAGTTTAATCAGTAGTGCGCCGCCTGGACTCTGCGACCAAGTTTTTTAATCAGTGCAAATTCCACGTTATTTAAAATACTCTATCTTAAAAAAGAGGATCCTGTAATTCACTGTTTCTTTCGTAATTTAAGTATCTTTTTTATAGAGCCAAGATATCTTCTACATCGTGGGTACATTTTACATAGATAAATTGCACATGAGCAAACATAGATTCGGGATAACTATTTTTATATAGTACTAGCGATCCGCCCCGGCTTCGCACGGGTAGATAGATATTAGAAAGATAAATGAGTACTTTATTTGGAGAAATAGAACAACATCAATTCCTTACACTAAAATTTTCCCATAGGCGGCTCTGCAGCTGGTCAGGTAAGATTACGTATTTTACCAAAATAATGTTTTATTTATGGGAACATAAGCCATGAAAGTTTAGTGGCTCAGAGCTTTCTTGTAAACAATATTTGATGTCGTGGTAGCAAAATAAAACGCTCTCGCCCGCTGTGCAAAGGGAGCCGTGCACCGCAATGATGTCCAAGTCGCATGGAGCCGGGCGGCTGCACGGCGTTCGAGAGATATCGCGGCCTCTTTATTTTTTATAGAGAGTATTTAAATTACAAACCACTATTCAATTGTTTCTAGTTTACAAAAAAATATGAGTAGTTAGGTAATTAATTCGCGCTATTTAATTTTTAGTCTATACGCGCGTAGGACTGTTCGCCCACACCGAGGCATTTTTCTTACTTTTAACATATTCCTACCCGTCTTAACTTCTGAAAGATAGTTCCGATTCGAATAAATTAAAGAGGAATTTACAGGTACATAATCAACCCCGACAATGAAACTATTTTGTAGAATAAGGATTAATATCATGATACGACCGTTATCATTCTTCGATTCTACCTGTGTTTTGATTGACTAATTTGAACAAAAAGCGTTTAATGTGACTCTACTATAATATTTAGACGTAAAGTCTTGCGCATTTTTTTTGAGAACTATGTAAATGTGGTATATTATTTGAATTATCATCAATAATTTTTGCAGCGCACTTCAAATAATGACTTGTATTATTAATAAATCTTTGATACCTCGAGTTAGTTACATCATAGTAATTTTCGTAGGAATGTCAGTTTTCTTTTTTAAATTCTCTCCAACTCATGTTGGTCGTTGATAATGTTGGTATATACTTGAAAGAATTTTTAAAATCGTTTCGGTAGTTTTTGAGTTTATTCATTACAACCAAACAAACTTACGAAAAATCAAATCTCTTCTTAGACAAATATTTGCGTGCGTAAATCGTTCCAGCGACAGTGCAGAAGTTAATCGCTCACGTAATCAGCGCTGCGATTCTGCAACTTATGCTGAGACGGTCCCTTCCGCCGCTTCATCACAGCACATACAAACATTTTTTTTATTGTTTATTTCGTTGTTCTTCTTCATAATTTTATTTGTGTTATATATAGCTGTACCATGCATCATGTGCGTAGATGTGGGTGTCGGAATAAATGTCTTTATGTCTTAACCACTTAGCAACTGTACCAACAGAGCAAGTTTACGATTTATTTATTAAACTTTATTGCACAAAAAAGCCGAACTTAATGCCAAGAGGCATTCTCTACTAGTCTATATTTGGGTTAGGCAAATAACAAACTAAGGAGGAAAGACATCTTAAAAGAAAAAGTGAAAATAAACTAGATAACAATCAGATTTTAAAATGCATAGTAACTAAATACATTTATACATATATCGATATACATATATATATCTACGTATCAATATATGTATAAATATCGTCGTCGTATAAATTTCGATCATCGATATACATATATATGTTTATATGTCCATGGTGGAGACCGACAATTAAATAAAGATTCAACGAAAGTTTATTTTGTTTATTAGCGTAGTGCAGATACAATGTAGGCGTTATGGGCCTCTCCCAATTACAGGACCGCGTCTCAGCTGCTTTTACCTAGAAGAATCCGTCTTGGTGGTAGAACCAGTTATTATATAGTCGATATATGTATATATGTACATACATATATCGACCTCGACGGGAATGTTGAAGCTGTCAAAGCCAAACGGATAACTGTACTTATGTATATATACGCTTCGAGGATACTTTGGTAACAACTAAAGCATAGTACATATAATTTCATCAACATCATACATACATATAATGTCTCACACTTCCGTGAGTTAGTTTATCTTATTTATCATATATAAAATATGTCTAATCTAATGAAAGTGCAAGAGATGTTTGCACCTCCGTTAGGACAGCGCTGGGAAGTCCTTGTACGCAAATGATTTTTTTTTAATATTGCATAAAGTGATGAAACGAGCAAAACGTTCACCTGGTGGAAAGTGCAACGTCTATCCATAACAAATGCTGTGTCACCCAGAACATTTCTGTGTGATATTTACACTGCGTCCGTCGGCATGAGACGTCAGTTGATTAGCCCACTGCTGTTTCAGCTGTTTATTTTTTTTAATTATATTAATAAAGAAAACTACTTATTCATCTGACACCAAGTGCCACCCATGTCCATAACAGTTACCGTATCACCAGCTTGCGTAGCACCTTCTGTGTAACATCGCACTGTGCTCATCACCATGAGACACTGTTGTTGTTTGTTCATCACTGCTTGACGGCAGAATATCTGGAACACAGGTGGTCTATATTTAGAATAGACTCTGTTCTTGGTCAAAGTAAATTGTTCAGAATTCATTCTCACCCCATCCTTAAGCATTATCCCCTGAGCTACTTTAATCTTATGGATCCGTCCGTCATACGTGATTATGAGGAGGACGCACTGGTTTGACCTTGTAAAATCTACCGTCCCATCTCATCCCGTGGGTGTCGTAAAAATCGACAGAAGGGAAATCAAAACCATAAGTTGGGCAGCGTCATTTTCCTGGAACAAATAAAAAATAAACTGCGGTTGCCAACCCGCCCGCCAAGCGTGGCAACTATGCCAAAATCTCCCCAAAATGAGAGCTACAACCTTTTGTGGCAATCTTTGTGGGAGGTCTATGTTTAGGAGTGAACTAGTGATAGGCTGAAATGATGATGATGATGACTAAAGTAATTTAATACTTTTTCATATTATTATGTACATATTTTAATAAAATTGTAAATTTGGAGACGTGTAAAAATATTATGTCATTTTATATATATATATATACGAGTATCCAATCAAAAACATTAAAATGTAAAAAATATATGCCAAGCCTCGCATCACAACTTATATATCGTAAAAATTTGTGTGATCCCATGTAGGGCCAAGTCTGTAGTTTTTTTTATCATTGAATCACCAGTTCAAACATTTTGTTAAAATTAAGTACATTTCCTAATTAATAACCAATATTTTGTGACCATCATTATAAGACATTTTTGTTGATATAAAAAATATCGTGCCTCGGCAATTGCACATCAGAAACACACCACTGCATGGATATTTATCCTCAGTTCGCTAATAAATTGATATCAGGTAAGTACATACGTTCACAGGTAATATTATTTTACTTTTGATGTGCAATTGCCAAGACACGATATTTTTTATATCAACAAATCTCACTTCTTTTTGTAGGTAGTCCTCCTTTTTTTCTTTTCGGGTATTATTTCTTGCATGTCGGCTACGGATCTTCTCAAAGCCCACTCCCTATATCTGTTGGTTTTTTTTAATTGTTTTGGTGTAACAATTTTTGACAAGTCTGGACGGTAAATGCTTCGTAATCGATTATACTCCGCAATTGCGGACTCCTGAGCTTTGATACTACCGAAGTCAACATTAATTAGATGCAATCCGTCCAGTCTTGTCACCCTTGAAAGTGCCACATACGCTTGACCGCACGTGAACACCGAAGAACCAATGTCTATAAGTGCGCTGTTTAAACATAGGCCTTGACTTTTGTGTATGGTTATAGCATACGCTATACATATAGGATATTGTTCGCGATTAACATAAGCCCTAGAAATAATTTCGAATTTCGTTTTTACTGAAGCAAGGTCGTAAAGATGTTCGTTATTAAATTTAATTTGTATTTTATTAATTGTTTTTTTATCTTCATAATCAAATTTTACTCCTTGTATTATACCCATTGACCGTTCCGTGCCGTTCACTAAGACCCGATTTCACCGATCGCTTTGGAAACCAAGTATAATAAAACCACGTTTTACTGAACTTAGTTCAAATGTATCATTTGAACTCGGTTTTCGTTTAACCGATTTCACCGGTTCCATTTTGATCGCGTTCAGGAAAACGAAGTTTACGTGAAATATCGTCACAATCTAAAACAAAAACTCGATGTATTTATTATTTTGCGACATCAAACAGCCTGTTTTTATGCATAAGAAACATAGGTATGCAAACAATAAACAAAACTTATTAAAAATAATCATTGTTTACATAGTTGTGCAATTGAGAATGACAGCTCTCTAAACGCGTTTAAAGAGCTGAACGTCGAAAATTGGGCGTTCAATTTGAACCGCCTTTAGCTTTAATCGCGTTCAGTTGATGTTGATGAAATGCAAACAGTAGCATTGAACTCAGTTAAACGCTTAAACTCCGTTCAGCTTGAACTGATCGCGTTTAGTTTCAACGGTGAAATCCGCCCTAAGCCAAGGCTCACGTCAATATTTCTTCTTAACACCACTTTTGCTCCTATTTTAATAACAATACTTTCTTCTAGCCCTGCTGTCATAGAAGCATCATCTTCATACTTTTTTATGCATTCACGGGCCCTTTTCGAGAGATACTTGGGGCAATCTATGCTATCTGCGGCTGTTAGTTTTATTTCCGGATGAGGAAGAGATTTTAGCATTGCATTGTTTAATTGTTTGCTCATGTTTTTTGTAGGTAATAAGCAAACTGTATCCTCGGAAAGTTTAGCAAGATATTCAGTAATTTCGAATAATTTGCTTTCATTGGAATTAGAAATAAGACTAATCAATTTACTTGAAAGTGTATCTCGGTCTTTGTGTGTAGTTATACCTAATCTTATTCTATTTAACATCTCAATAAAGACAGAGTCATTGAACTGTCTCATATTTATGGTGAGTTCATCATAGATGAACAGTGTAGCCCAAAGATTGGGCATACTTAGAGAGCCTAACAACTTGTTAGTTTCAGCAGTTGATAGTTTCTCAAAAGGAGATTTTTCTCTTACGGGTGGGTGGAAGCTTGCAGCTTGCATATCTAAATGAAAATCGTCTGTCTCCAAAATTAATCGTAAACAATCAAATGTATCACTAGAATATCTATGATAACAGGTATCTGTAATTATTTTACATGTGTTTGGAGTATCATATTGTATCGCTTACGTAAATTTCGGACGAAACAATTAAATCGTGATTTAAAATACGACTGCGACATCTAGTTTTAAAATCAGAACTAAGAAACAGCGCTAATAGAAGCTGGGCTAGACTTCGTCAGAGACATCCGATAGCAAAGTATAGTAAATAGTCTTCAAGTACATCTAATTACAAATACAAGATTGAAAATAAATTGTTATTGTTATGTTATTATTTTCCTCATTCAATTTTTTACTCGATAAACAAACTGTGTTTAATGCTAAGCTTTAGTAGTTTATTATTAACAAATACATAATTTTGGTTGCCCTGAAATCACTATGTATATGTTTCACAAATTATTTTGTAATATATAATAATGACTATAAAAATAAGAGTACTGATGATCCGTCATATTCTTACTTTTTTAAAAGAAACGATGCCCTAAACTAGGATCTATCTTGTATCGTAGGTGCATGTATTTTACAGGCAATAATTTCACTTGCACAACACAACCAGACCCGAAACCAACTATTTTTAAGTTTCTTTGGACAGATGTTTGTTTTAGTTAGGATTCGAACCCGGGGCCTGGAGCGTAAAAGTCAAGTATTCTTTGTTTCTTCTCATAATCTTTACGATCTTACGACTACCCATATATGTATGTCTATAGAATGTTACTACGACTAGCGTTAGTAGTGTAATGTTACTAGTGTTACTGTTACTAGTACTTATTAAAAATACCAACGCTATTTTTTAAAGAATTCTATCAATGTTAGAAGCATTAGTAAATATTCCTGTTAACAACTAAAACTAAGCTAAAAATATAGAAAATGGTTCACGACAATAGACGAATGGCGGGCTCGATCCTGCTACATTTTCGTGGCGTAGACCGTTATGTTATTGGCGCGCAAAACTATACAATGTTACAAATTTACTTTTGTGGCTGAAAAAATTATTTGCCATGAACTTTGTAGAAAAAAGAAAGTTTACAAACCGCAATGCAAACCCTTAGTAGTTCTTATTTTGGAGAGATTTTGACATAGTTGCCACGCTTGGCAGGCGGGTTGGCAACCGCAGCTTATTTATTCATATGTTCCAGGAAGATACTGCTACCCAACTTCTGGTTTTCATGTTCCCACAGTCGACTTTTATGACACCCACGGGATGAGATGTGATGGTAGATTCTCTTAAGCCGCCACCACACGGCAAGACTAGGACGCAGTGTCAGAAACCCGGGGAAAAATCACAACTTAACCAGACCCACTTAAACGATTTACAAACTTACTTTTGCGGCTGATAAAATTATTTGTCATAGAAATTGTAGGAAAAATTAAGATTACCAACCGCAACGACAACGGTGCTGAAATTTCAAGATTTTTTAATTTTTCCTTCTTTGTGGACTAAATACTAACTATATCCTAATTTTAAGATTTCTAGCTCCGCTAGAAGTACCTTTGAATTTTGATGATCGGTGAGTCAGTGACAAAACAGGAGAATTTTACTTGTGATATTTCGTAAACTATCGTAGGTACAAACTTGTAATTTGGCAGTATAGAAAGGTTCGGTGTATACTCTAGATGACTGAAATTTCAGACTTCTAACTTTATCCACAACGAAGATACAGGGACCCCCCTGTATCTTTGTTGTAAAAAGTGCCGCGAGTTGCTTCGAGAAAATAATGTTACGGCCGTCCCCGCGTTGTTTTTGTTTGCTCGACTTGGCTGGGATAGATAGATAAATCTTGGCTCATATTATAATTTTCAACAAAATACGTCAAAATGCTTGAACCGTTTTGTTTTAATACTAGAGTTGTGTTAGCACGCTAATTTATTAAAGGCTTTTTAATGATGGAATTTATTGAAAATGCCCGGTGGCGATTATATTTGTCACATTAAAGGGATTCATCATTCATTATGACTGCACTAGATATGAGCATTATAGCATTTAGTGCATATGTTAATTTTAAGTGAGAATAATTTAAAACTAAAAAATTTAAGTAGATTTTGTATTTTTTCAATGGTTTTCAAACGACGTGAACTTATCGTAAGTTCACGTCGTTTGAAAACCATTGAAGTCCATTTGGCGAGAATAGTATTTATTTCAGTTTATCATTTATTTTACGGAATAATTGATATCACATAGTGAGATGTCGTGTTTATAAAACAAATCAAAATACAACATATAAATTGAAAATCATCGTCTACATTTTTTACAAGTTTTTATTTAACTTCACCAGTTACTTGTATTATGCGTGGGTCAATTTTTGCAACTCAATTTTAAACCAGTTCCACTTGATCGATTGAATTTAAATTTGGTATCCCTATGTAGCTTCGATGACAATGCAATAAGATAATACTATGGAGCTTGTCTAATGTTGGAGCCGGAAAAATGGCCCAAGGAACTCCTTAACTAAGCAAGATAGCTCCGTCATGTTAAGGGACGTTGGAAATGTTTTGACAAGTACTATAGCCCTAGCAACATTGGAAGTCCACTGCCTAACATATGCCTTACAAATATAAGCCTGTAACAAAAATATAATTTTCGTTTAAAACTTATGTAAATTATTTTTTGACTTTTTTCTATATTTTTTGGCTTCCGATTTGAAACAGAATTCGAATCGCGAAGACAGATAAAATACACTTTTAGCGATTCTTGATTGTTGAGGGTTTTAAGTGATGATTACTATCTTTTAACATTTTTGTATAATATATTTAAGCATTTAATTATTATTTTATTTTTATTTGAAGTATGTAAGGGATCTTTAACATGTACTTCTTTATATGATTTCTACGCTGGATCAAATTTAAAATTAATGACTCATTTTCAATGTGGGAGAGAATCAAAATAAATTCATCAAAGTCAGACTAGACGTCTTCCGGGAACCTCAGAGACGAATGCCGAGAAATCGATAGTGCGCCGTCTGAATTGGACAAGCAAGTTCGTTACCCATCGGTTGTCACATTATTCAACAAACTATAACTTTTGGAAACTCCGTATACTTTTAGTTTAATTTTGAGTTGAAGAGTTTTTTTATAGGTTTCCGCCGAGTTTATTTAACTTATTATTATAGCATATATAAAATAAAAGTAACGAAGAGAAAATGTTTGTTAAGATACGCAAGAAAAATTAAATGGTGTGTTTAATAATGCCGGCGAAACCTCCATCGAGAAAGGCTTATGTCCAGCAGTGGAGTATTAACAGGCTGATCAAAAAAAACACACTAATGCTACTGAAAAGATTCCTGGACAGGTATCCGTCTAGGTAGGTACCACCGCAATGCCAGTTTGTTTTTCTTTTCTTAAGAAACGTTGCCCTACAGTAGGATTTCTCCTGTATCGTGGATGCATTTTACAGACATAAATTTCACATTCACAACACAGCCAGAACAAAACGAAACAATTTGTGTTTTTGCTCAATTTTGCCTCCGACTGAAGTTCGAAATCAGGACCCGCGACGTATAAATCAGGTACAGGAACAAGGCCACGCGGTCGTATTCCGCCGTCAAGCAGTTTGCTAATATTTAATATATTTCAGTCCGAAGGCCACTGATAGCTAGTGTAAATTACTGGGCATGTAATACTTATGAAGTGATGTCGCAGGATGACGAACGCAATCCTGGTTCCTCAAATGTCTTCTGTGTGACACGGCATTTGTTATGGGCAGACGTTGCACTTAACATCAGGTGAACGATTTACTCATCTCGTCACTTTCTTCGTTAAAAAAATATAATAACGACGAAACCTTTAAAAAAAAATGTTTGACGCTCCTTTACCTGCATATACTTTTTTCATTATTATTAATTTCTAGATAAAGTAAACCGAATAATGAATTAAACAATACCAGAAATAGAAACAAAAGGTCGCTTTTTGTTTAATTTCGCTGCATATTGTGTGGGAAGTATTTTGAGGGAAATAATAAGAAGCATTTTCACCCTTTTAAAACAAAAGATCGCAGTTCTGAAACCTCATACTTAAGTTTCGAACAAAAGCTTATGTGGTAATTGTTTCCATGCTACTTACTAAAATAATAGCTCTTATCTGAAACCTGGACGTACAACTTTTATCGCGCATAAAATTAAGCATGTTTTACGTTCCAAAATGTTTCCTTTATAGTCTGTATGTCATACATTACGTTTTGTTTTCTCTTTCATTTTCAGCCGAACAGTCTAAATAGTCTGTTGCAGATCATAAGTTTTTTTTTATTAAAGAATGTGACTAGACGATAAATCGTTCATCTGATGCTAAGTACATCGTCTGCCCGTAACAAATGCTGTGTCACCCAGAAAATTTCTGCGCTCGTCACTCTGAGACACCTATTCCTTAGTCTCATATGCCCAGCTATTACTTGATTCACACTACTGATTCACGGCAAAATAACTGACTGCCTGGCTGGCGTCAAGCAGTGGTACACAAACATCACTGTGCTTCGGTTTGAAGGGCACTGAAGCTTATTTAATTCCAGAGCATATGAGACTTAAGAACCGATGTCTCACGGTGACGAGCGCAGTACATGTTACACATATCTTAAGGTATTTTGCTATAGGGAAATGCGACTGATATAGAAGTGATTTTTGTTTTGCTAAAGAGGTCCGTAAGAGTTATTTATAATCTTGGCTCTGAATTGTCTCTTCGAGATAAATTTAAAGAAATTAATATATTAACCTTGGCTTTACAATATACATTTTAAAACGTTTTGAATGTACACGAAACAAAAATTTTAACTAAAAAAAGTGATGTTCATAATGTAAATACCAGGAACAAGCAATGCCAGTTACTCGACTTCACAGGGTCAGTAATATTTATGTATACGATTTCACAACAAAATCTATTTTTTTATTAAACAAAGACTTCGTGATAAGGGTTATTAGAATATTAAAGAATACATGGATGATGATAACCCCTGGGAAAGAGGTGATCGCTGCCAAGCTATTTTTATATCTTTATAATACTGAAATTGTACATTATTTTTAAAATTACTTTAAAAAAAAGTGACCGCTGGGTTTCTTGCCGGTTCTTCCCAGGATAGAGGCTTTTTTGCGAACCAGTGTAGTTAAAAAAAGAAAAAAAATACTTTCAATAAGTATTATGTAAATAATCTATGTAGAATAATTAAATAATATTCTGTTCTATTTTATTCACAGAAGGTGCTTCTGGGTGACACCGCAACACTTGGGGCAGGCATCGCCCTTACCATCGAACAGGTGATAAACTGGCTCGTCTTGTACTTACTTTTTTTTCGACACCTGCTTCCATAAAAATCAATTCTAAGTTTTGCTGGTAATGTCACAAAGTGTATATGTCTCGTTGCTGGGCAGAGGTTAGAGCTTTTTTATGAGAAGGTAATGTGATATTTTTTGTTAATTACTCCAATAAAACCTATTACTGATTTCCTTAAGGGTAAGTAGGTGGTAAATTGATATTGCAATTAAAATTTTGAGTGACACCGATAGCCGGAATCGACCTCGTGTCGCGCGCTTTATAATTAAGTTTAAAGTGAGGTCCGGTCGGATTTTTATAATCTAAATTATTTACTACCCTTAGCCGATACAAAATGAATTTTTAATAAAATAATTTAATTTAACATCGCCATTGCTGCGATGAAACTTCATTATTAAGTCTATATACTAAGGACATTCATTTCGCAAATTAGTGAAGATGTCTGAAGTGATATTAAAGCGTAGAAATTATATCACCAGCTACTTAATAAACGAATTAACGGAGCGTAAAATAATATGAAAAAGAATATTTTAAAGAGGATTCGTATTGTCGATTTTTTTCATGTAATGACATTCGTTTTTGGACGATACGACTTTAGACTTTTAATAAAGTTCTTTTGCTGGTATTCGGTCTTCATTTTATTCATTTCAACCCGTCACAAGTCCACTGCTGAACATAGGCCTCACCTATAAAGTAAATAGGATTTTACCACAGTTGCCACACTTTGCACTCTTTTCCTCCTGATTTTTAAAGATTCAATTGTCCCAACGTATATACTTGGGTTTGTCACATGAATGCAATCTTCGGTCCCATCACAATCTCGTACTCCGAATTTCCCCTCACCATACTGGTTTTCTCTTAAACTCTTTTGCTGTTTAGTTGCTCTTTTGCTGCACAACTCTGGAATGCGCTACATTTAAACATGCGAAAATTCCCGACCAAGTGAACTTTCAAACGGAAGTTAAAACTGTTCTATTTAAGCACATATGACACTTAACTTTTTCTTTATCATATTTTTTTTTATTTGTTAAAAGTGACGGATCGAGCAAAATGTTCACCTGATGGTAAGTGCAACGTCTGCCCATAACAAATGCTGTGTCACCCAGAACAGTGTGACACCAAAATGGGCCCGTCACCCTTAGACATCAATTCTTAAGTCTCATATGCCCTGAAATTACGCTAGCTCTCAGTGCCCTTCAAACCGAAACACAGTAATGTTTGCACAGTACTGCTTCACGGCAAAATAAATGGCCCTGGGGTAGTACCTACCTAGACAGATTCCTGCATAGGAATCCTACCACCAGTAAAGACAATTTCTTACTCCGAATTTCCCCTCACTATACTGGTTTTCTCTTAAACTCTTTTGCTGCACGACTCTGGAATGCGCTTCCCTTAAACATGCGAAAATTTCCGACCAAGTGGACTTTCAAACTGAAGTTCAAACTGTTAGACCTAATTAACCTATTCGACCTCATGTGTCACTTTTTCTTTATCATACGTATCATCTTCATAAAAATTATTATAATTCTACTAAAATTATTGAAAAACTGTAATTATAACCATAATACTTGTACTTGTAACATTAATTTTCGTAATATAACAAAAAAAATCTGTGTAAGCGATTGTCTTGGGTTCGATCCACGAAATTTGGTGCCGGGACTACTAAAATTGCAATGTTACGTGTTGATTTGCCACGTACTCAGCTGTTGCATGGCCTAGGAATAAAGTAAACATTTCGACAACATGTGAAGTCCGCCAAACCGCAAAGGAGCAGCATGGCGGAATGTTCTCGGCACCCAACCCAACTGTCACTGGTTAGTGATAGAATGCAGCGTCACAGCATCACTAGTTTGGTGGTAGCATTCCTATGCAGGAACCCGTCTAAGTTAACTACCTATTAGGTAAGACTGTAGTGCCAGATATTCTGCCGTGAAGTAGCAGTGTGAACACAATACTGTGTTTCGGCCTGGAGGTCACTGATAACTAGTATAATTACAGGGCATACGGGACTTAAGCAGTCTCGGGGTGACGAGCGCTATATGATAGCACAAAGAAATGTTATGGGTGACACAGCATTTGTTATTTGTGAACGTTGCACTAACCATCAGGAACTTTATTCAATTAATAAAAAAAATGGCAATGATTTCGTCGCTGCTCTCACCGACCCGCCTTGCTTAACGTGGTGGGTAAGGCCAATTCTTCAATGAAATGTATGCAATGTATGAAAGTATGTAAATCTTGCAGGCGCTTCCTAGGAAAGGCCTATGTCTAGCAGTTGGCTTCGAACCACTCGATAATGCGTGACTTAGTGGTTAGCGTACCAGACTTTTACTAATGTATTCGAATCGTAGCTGAATCCAAAACTTGTCCAAAATAAATATAACGTATTGGTTTCCGGGTCTGGTCGGGTTTGTGCATATGACATTTATGCCTATAAAACGCACCTACGATACAGAAGAAATCCCTTTGAAGAGCATCGTGTTTTTTAAAAACAATGCAGCTTTCATTTTAATTTGGAAAAAAATATTTAAAAATAACATTTAGGAGATGGATACGGCCCTGTATGTTTTACTCTTTTAATATATAAACAGGGTTCGTAGTATTTCATTTATTATGAAAATATTTTAATTGATTCATAACATGTTTTTGATTGTAGTCAGTTAAAATGAAAAGGGTCGAAACCTTTTTTAATCCAATTATGAACTGCTAATGAATTCTGCTAACTTTGAAATGAAAAAGGTACAGATACGACGTATATGAATGACGAGACTAAACAAAAAATAACAGCTTTATTTAATAACAATAAAATGTTTGTCTGAACAAATCTTAGAGTAGTAAATATTTGATTCCGTGACGCCACTGCTAAGCAATTGAGTGCTTCTACCATTCCCGCACTTCGAGATATGATGGTTCTTGAGACTTTTATTTAATACAATAAGTCTTGTTAATATACATTCAGGACGATGAATTTCAACTAAGTGCAGTAGAGAAAGGTTTACATTTTTCTTCCGACTTTTTAAACTTTCTCTTAACATAAAATCAGTGTAAGAAAATCTACCACCGCATTCTATTCCGTGGCTATTATACAAACCGACACAGACATTAACAAAACCAGGACATGAGCATTCAAAAGACCAAGCGTGGCATTTCACTGATGGTAGGATACCTATGTATTAATCCGTCTAGTAGGTACTCGTAACACCGCAGGACCAGTTATTCAGTGAGGCAGTTGTGTGCAAACATCACTGTGTTTCGGTCTGAAGGGTGAGTGCTAGTGTAATTAATGATGTATATGAGACTTAAGAACTGATGTCTGGCGGGTGAATTGTGGTGCCACACAGACTTTTTTTATTTTTTATTTATTTGAAGTGACGAGACGAGCAAAACGTTCACCTGATGGTAAGTGTAGTCTGCCCAAGACAAATGTTGTGTTACTCAGAACATTTCTGTGTAGCACCACACTGCGCCTGTCACCTTGAGACATCAGTTCTTAAGTCTCATATCATATGCCCAGTGATTGCACTACCTTTTCAGTGCCCTTCAGACCGAAACACAGTAATGTTTTCACACTACTGCATCACGGCAGAATGACTGGCCCTGGGGTGAAACCTACCTAGACGGATTCCTGTATAGAAATCCTACACCAGTAAAAGACATATACTGATTGACACAGCGTGTGTCATGCGCAGACTTTACACTTAAGATAAGGTGAACTTTACTAGTCTCGTAACTATTATAAAAAAACTGGCAATATTCCACTAAACCTATTAGCTGTTTTCAGCAGGCTTCAATAACAAATGACGAATGTGTTACTGCCATCGTTTGTTGTTTAATACTCTTATTCTGTTTCAATAAAGCCGTAAAGTAGAAATAAAAGAACAAATAATTTCCAGTATCAAGCGGCGTATCAAGTTAAACCTTTTTCGTTTTAAAATTGATTGAATTTTTAAAGTTCGAATGCACGCAATTACTTATTTTAACTCTACCTTGCGTATGTGTTAACGAGTTGCAGCAAAAAATTCATTAAAGTACTTGGATCGCGATGTTTTTTTATATCTATATATATTTTCTATAAATTCTACACAATTTAAAATAATGTTATTTTAATTTTATAAGTGGGAACGCGATGAAGAGCAAGAATTTTAACCAAAATGGCAGCGACGTGGTTCGCACCCGTCACGTACCGTTTCCCGAGGGGGAGAAAAGTGGGCTACGGATATAGTTTCTGTCTAACCCAATGGTAAAGAGCCGTGACTGTATGTATGTATGTAATTTTATTAGTAGATAGAATTTTTAGCGATTACCTGTTATGGGTAGGGTACATATACTCATTCTGGTTAACAAACGGAAGATGTCATATGTGCTGGATATATTAGTGACATTGGTTTTAGCCTTCGATCACTAAGTTTTTGTTAGTGATCGAAAGTATTAGCGCAAACACAGAGGAGTTCACACGTTTTTACTTTTTCATATCCGAAGTAGCGCTCATGCGGTAAGGTCTAAGCGTCGGCTGCAATTTCAGAGACACTGTATAATGACATTACAAAAATGAGAGCCAATAGACCCTTTTGCTCAGATATAGGCTTTTTTGACCTGAAAAGACGACGACGGCGTGGACTAGTGGTGGCAGTGGTATGAATCCACGACAGAATAAATAGCACTGTGGTTTTACTAGGTAATAGCATTTCTGTGAAGAAATCCGTCTAGAATACGTGTTATGTGTCGCAGTAATATATTATCACTTTGTCAAATTTTCCCGACCCTACGGGATTTAACGGATTCCGAAACGTAAATGCCAACGGTTCGGGTTTTCTTTTCGTATAATAAAAACCTAAGAGTAGTACAAAATTATTGCACGTACCTACAAATTAATATAATAGCCCATTTTCTGTCAAACGGCGACGTGGCTCACAACCCGTCAAGTCTCGTGTTCCATGTGTGGCCTATGCCCACCCCTTTATGTGGGATTAAGGTGTGACTCTATGTATGTATAGGTTTCTGTCAAAAAAAAAGTATTTAACTTGGAACAGAGGTTTTTGTGTAGGTATTTATGTATTCATATTTAATTTTCCAGCCGCTTATTTTCACCATCGCACATTTCGGCACAGCGCAAAATTCCATCGTCACAACCTTGATGGTTGGCATTCCAGCACAGTGCGTTTTTCGCACAATTTTCTGCCACGCACAAGCACTTTATGAAATCTGCTGCCGCCAGCGGTTTTTCCGGACCGATACGACTTAGGGACCTTTAAGAAAAGAGCCTACTCCTTCATCAAAGGCCGGCA
This sequence comes from Luehdorfia chinensis, assembly GCA_019845155.1. Taxonomy (NCBI): domain Eukaryota; kingdom Metazoa; phylum Arthropoda; class Insecta; order Lepidoptera; family Papilionidae; genus Luehdorfia; species Luehdorfia chinensis. The sequence goes on from JAHVAK010000052.1 coordinate 2,471,759, forward strand.
ACGCATTCGGAATTCCCCTGGTATTGCGGATGTTCATGGGCGGCGGTGATCACTTACCATCAGGTAAGCCGCTTGCTCGTTTGCCCCCTCTTCCATAAAAAATAATAATTATACGTATGTTTTGTGTTCTATGTTATGTGTCGGAATAAAGATTTGCACATTTAAATTTTAAATACAATGTTAGTCGTATTTCACACTTTAACATTGACTATGACATATAATGGAAGTAAATGGCAGCTAGTGCTTAACCGCTCAAAGAATAACTAGAATGAAAAAAGTTTTATATAAGTTTATTACTTATCCGCTCTTAAAACGGAAAACTTTTATTTCAAAAGTTGATAGGTTTTCCTTTGTTGATTTGAGCTCACCATTGCAGTTTACGATTTGATTGCTATGCTTTGATGGAAAAAAGCTATCCCTTGTTCGAGTAGATTTTAAAAAGAGTATTATTATGTCAGGAAACTTTTGAGATATCAATTTACTTAATCGTTTAATCGAATAACGCCTGCCAGGCTTTTCCGGCCACCCTGTAGGAATTAATTCAGATTCAATATGTGTGGTGTGGTGGCGGCTTAAGAGAATCTGCCTCCCCATGTCATCCCGTGTGTCGTAAAAGTCGACAGAGGGAAAATAAAAACCAGGAGATGCCAACCCGCCTGCCAAGCGTGGCAACTATGGCAAAATCACCCCAAAATTAGTGCTACCAACTATTGTGGCAATCTGTAAGAGAGGCCTCTGTTCAGCAGCGGACTAGTGGAAGGCTGAAATGATGATGATGATGATGATGATATTTATGTACATTTAGGTACATTATCTGCTTTAAATTATTTTTGAATTTTTTTGTAAAGTCAGAAAGTTTATTAACTTAATGAAATATCTTCAGAACTCTGCAGACATTTCTCCTGTTAAGACTATTTATATTTCGTTATATAAATGCGGGCTGACATATTGTATCTCGGAATGGGGTGGCGCGGGCAAAACTGTAATTCTCAAGGTTGAAAGACCTCAATGCTTCGTTATAAAGGGTAAGTTTATGAAGAAATATTGGCTGCCTTTCCCTTATAAAGGTTAGTATAACCCGCCCTACTATCCTGAAATCGTAGATAAATAAAACCAATTAGGCCCCATAAAGTTTTCAACTTATTTTCAGTTCAAAAGAAAATTTAGCGAAATTCTTATTAAATTGTCATACAACAAGTAAACGATTGTACTGACTTGCTATATGACCCCTATAAGCCTTTAAATAATCGGTTGCTGGACATAGGCTTCCTTTCCTAATGAAATAAGGATATACTGTAATGTTCAGGCTTGGCAAATGGATGATCCGAGTACAAATGCATTTTCGCTTAAGTTGTTGCTGCCTGTGTTGGCTGTGTATTTTCGATTTGACATTTTGGACTTTGTTGTTTAAGTACTTGCTAAATAAAATTAAATGAAAATATTTATTTCAGATATACATTTTTGTAATTATTAAGTAGCTAGTAAAATTTGTTGATAAAATTTAAAATGCTTATCGGACTGCATGGACATCCAATAGGTGAGGATGTCCATCTTTTCTACGATCACATTCAGATGTGTTGTTGCTGCTCGCCACTCGCTCCCTTAGAGAAGTCACGGACTTGCGCAGTACGACTATGAAGCCGTCAGGGCCACAAGCGGCGACCGTCAGCGAGGAGCTAAAAAGGTTTTTTTGTCAAATCTTCCGAATCTCTCGGGCGATATGGGATGACAAATTTCTAACCCCGACCAGCTCGCCAAACTTAATTAAATATTTATTAATATAACGCTTATTTTAATTTCTATCTTTGTTTCTCGTACTTTACTTAATTTTAACGAAGCTACCTCGCTGAGTGACTGACTTAACATACATACATAAGATCACGACTGCCATAAAACACAATCCACGTTTCCCCAAAACAATATAATGCACTTGGTGTGATAGGTGGTGAGCCCATCGCCACAATGCGCTGCTGGGTGCACAGTGCAGTTTTATTCCTTACTCGCCTTTTACGAGACCCATTGGATGAGATGGAGTGGTAGTTTCTTTTAACGAGCCGACATCACACGGACTGACTTAAATGTTAGTTTTCTGTCGATACGTCATTGTGATGGGTCAGTGTGAAACGACAAGTCAATCACAATTTTAAAAATCTCTAAAAGACTCCAATTACTAATTACCTCATTTAGAGATTTTTTTTTTAATTTGATAAAGTGTCGAGACGAGCAAAACGTTCACCTGATGATAAGTGCAACGTTTGCCCATAACAGATGCTGTGTTACTCAGAATATTTCTGTGTAGCACCACACTGCGCCCGTCACCTTGAGACATAAGCTCTTAAGTCATATGCCCAGTGATTACGCTAGCTCTCAGTGTCCTTCAGACCGAAACTCAGTAATGTTTGCATACCACTGCTTCGACCGAAACTCAGTAATGTTTGCATACCACTGCTTCACGGCAGAATAACTGGCCCTGGGGTGGTACCTACCTAGACGGATTCCTGCATAGAAATCCTACCACTAGATTATTCGTAATATACGAGTATAAGATCACATATTATCAATGCCCTGGGTTATGACAGATTCCGTTGTTTTGATTTGATGAAAGTCGTGGTAAACTTTATATTATATTAGCATAGGGTTGTTTTAAACTCTATAAAAATCTATCTAAATAATAAGGCATGAACGTAAACAATGAGCCACAATAATTGAACTCTTTATAACATTATAAGTACATTATAATTAAAATAAAACATTCACGAAATACGTAGCTTTTTTCATTGCTTCGTCATACGTCCGAAACGTTACATTTTATAAGGGCATAAACTTCTGGTTTATGGGGTGACTAAAGTTGACAGCATACGTTTTTTACGAGAATGGTAATAAATGCTTTAGTATTCCGACATTCTATAACCATCATTCGTAGGATAAATAAGCAAGATTTACGTAGAAATAACTTAAAATGTATTGAGATCATAAAAATTTAGTATGTAAATTAAATTTTATCTCTCTTTTCGTAGGGTTCTAAAACTCGTCTAAAGGTACGCGTCCGTAAACGCGACGTAACGACGCGTACCTTTAGACGAGCAGCGGATGCAGAATGAGTATCAGAATACTTATTGCTAGAATGCAGCGTAAAAAAATTAAACAGACAGTCTGATCTTGCGGGTGTCGTTAGGGTGTAAAGAAAATTCTTAAAATCTTGTGATATCCAAGAGATGGCAGGACTGCTATAATCACCAAACCGCCCGCCAAGTGACTAAGGTGATAACGACAGTTTCTTTTTGGGAGAGAATTAGTATATTTTATGAATATTTATATGGCAGTTCGTTGTATGTAGACAAAACGACAGAATCAGTGTTTGAGAGTTAAAAAAAAATCTATAACATGAGAACACTGCCAATATGCACAAGAGCAGCTTGGTGGGTTATTTTTTAATAATAATAAATCTATCTGATAAAAGAGCCGCCCACGTTTGATGATATATATACTTCCCTACTTGAAACGGATTTTGGGGTTTTAATTATTTTTCTAAAATTAAAGTAGCCAAAGTTACCCGCTATTATTTCAGCTACGTGTCAGAGAAAGTCTCGTCAAAATCAGTCCAGCCGTTTCGGAGTTTAGTTGGAACAACAGACAGACATATTTTTTAAAATTGTTTATTTCTTATAAGTACCGTATATATTTTCATAAGCATTAAGTAAAAAGCTGTTATTACAAACAGACACTTCAATTTTAATGATTTGTATAGACTATATTATTTATAATAGACCTCCCCCATAGAGTGTCACAAAAGTTTGTAGCTCTAGTTTTGGGGGGATTTTGCCATTGACATTTGACATTTTGTCAGATGTTCCAGGAAGATGCTGCTGCCTATCTCCTGGTTTTCATTTTCCCTCTGTCGACTTTTACGATAGCTACGGGATAAGATGGGGTGGTAGATTCTCATAAGCCGACACCACACGGCTTAAGGAAATCAAAACGTTCAGGAATTAGTATAATCGTAAATTAATTAAAGGTACTGTTGTATTAAAAAGCTTAAAAACGTAAACTTCATCACTATTAAGAATGACATCATTATTTGAAATTTCCTTATTTAATAGTTTACAAGAATTTCATTGTCTCATGATTCAAATTCCGAATACTGCTTATTCAATGAAAAATAGAAGATCGAATCTTGTACTCTACTTCTATTTTTAAATGGAAATATTTAACGCTAAATTATATTTTAGACTTTTATGAAATATAATAAAATAGAAATACATTTTAAAGAGGCACGCCTAACCACTAAAATTAATGATAACGATGCTTGCTTGCTGAGGCAGATTAAAAAGAAATCTCCTGAAAAACCTTTTGAATATCTTGAAACGAGTCCTCACATTTCGCGTAAAACTAAAGTAGGACGATGTTTTATACACAAAAACTACATGATTAAATGGGCCATTGACAAAATACACGTATTTTGCCCACATTTGACGAAAATATCGATGAAAATACATAAAAAATACGTACAGACGAACATGGAACAGCCATCTTTCTTGAAGTCAGTCAAAAGAATTTAATAGATCTGTTCTTCTATTGAACTGCGACCGGGTGTCATCGACCAAATAACAATTAAAATGTCTTTGTCACCTACATAGAACATCGCCATAAATCTGAGAATGAACATAAAAACATTCCTCACCTTCTCGCGAAAGGATTGAAGGGTTGAATAATATGACAGAGACACGAGGACAATAACTATCCATCCCGCCCGTAATTTCTTTTTTTTTTTTTATTGGTTGAAGTGATGAAACGAGCTAAACGTTCACCTGATGGTAAGTGCAACGTCTGCCCATAACAGTTGCTGTGTCACCCAGAAAAATCCGTGTGACACCACACTGTGCCCATCACCCTGAGACATAAGTTGTTAAGTCTCTTATGCCCAGTGATTACGCTAGCTCACAGTGCCCTTCAAAACCGAAACACAGTAATGTTTGCACACTACTGCTTCACGGCAGAATAACTGGCCCTGGGGTGGTACCCACCTAGACGGATTCCTGCATAGGAATCCTACCACCAGTAATTCTTAAATACATATACGAGTATGTAATCCTTATTAAGGTGTCGATTCCCGGTGCCTACACCAATTTTAAGTTTTTATTAACATGTGCTCGAAGGTGAAGGAATGAATATTGTGAGGAAAATTGCATGTTTGTGAAAATTAATGAATATCGACGAAATGTGAAGCACTGGCTCAGCCTGGGTGTTCCCGGTTCTAAATCTTTTTATTTTATTAAAGAAAGTGACGAGGCGAGTAAAACGTTCTCTTGATGAAAAGTCAACTTTTGTGTGGTACCACACTGAGCAAAATCCCTCTGAGACATCAGTTCTTACGTCTCTTATGCCCAGGTGTTACTCTACCTCTCAGAGCTCTTCATACCTAATAATGAATTGGTATGAAAGAATTAGTTGGTATAGATTAGTAGATTCTAAATCAACTAAATGTGCCGTGTGACTTAAGAGACTTAAGAGGATACTTAAGAGAATAGAGTTATAGGCCTATGTTCAGCAGTAGACTGTTCAGTGGCTGAATTGATGATGATGGTTCTCCTTTTCGTGTATCGAGATTCGTGAGTGCGTTTTTTTTTTTTTAGAAAAGGAGGCAAACGAGCAGGTGGCCTACGTGATGGTAAGTAATCACCGCCGCCCATGAACACCTACAATACCAGAGGAATAGCAGATGCGTTGCCGGGCTTGAGAAAGGAATAGGCTCTTTTCTTGAAGGTCCCTAAATCGTATCGGTCCGGAAAAACCGCTGACGGCAGAACATTCCATAAAGTGCAAGTGCGCGGCAGAAAATTCCGCGAAATGCAACATCTCTTCGCAAAGCCAGGGGATCAAGCCGATCAGATAGGACATGGTCGTCGACAATTCGAGCCGCTCTTCGTTGAATGCGGTCAAATGGAAGGAGCTGACACTGGGGTGCCCCCGCCCAGAGATGAGAACAGTACTCCATGTGCGGCCGAACCTGCGCCTTATAAAGTTGCAAGCGGTGGGCCGGCATGAAGTACTGTCGCGCTCTACTGAGCACGCCAAGCTTCTTGGAGGCCAATTTGGCCTTCCCTTCCAAGTGACCGCGAAATTGAACGTTGCTCGATATGTCGACGCCAAGGATTCCGATACTGACTGAGGCAACAAGGGGAGTGCTCTCGAAATGAGGTGATACGACGCAGGGTTTCTTTTTTGCGGTAAACGCGCAAACTTGTGTCTTGGTAGGGTTGAACTCGACTAAATTTAGTCGGCCCCAGTTCGAGATTTTGTCTAACAAAATCTCGACTTCAGACACAAGTTTGTTCCGGTGCTCGTCGACGTGTTCCCGAGAAATATTGGCACGGCCTGTGTATAAGGCATCACCAGTACTGTCATCTGCATAGCAATGAATGTTACTAATCTGTAACATATCATTGATATGCAGAAGCAACAGGGTTGGCGATAGCACACAGCCTTGTGGGACACCAGCGTTCACAGACTTGGATTCCGAGCATGCACCGTCAACTAAGACCTTGATGCTCCGGTCTGTGAGAAAACTAGTGACCCAATTGCAAAATTTCTCGAGAAGCCCATATGAAGGAAACTTCGAGAGAAGCGCTTTGTGTCAGACCCGATCAAAGGCTTTCGCTATATCCAAACTAACTGCCAGGGCCTCCCCCTTGCTCTCTACTGCCTCCGCCCATCGATGAGTGAGGTACACTAGAAGATCACCAGCTGAGCGACGCCGACGGAAGCCGTACTGGCGGTCACTAATCAACTGGTGCTCCTCTAAGTACCTCAAGAGCTGGCAGTTTATAATGGATTCCATTATTTTGGAGAACAAGGAGGTGATGGCGATCGGTCTGTAGTTGGACGGATCTGAGCAGTCGCCTTTCTTGGGGATCGGGTGCACAAAAGCTGTCTTCCATGCCTTCGGGACGACGCCTAGAGAGTAGGAGTACCGGAAAAGACGCGTAAGGACCGGTGCCAACTCTGGAGCACACATCCTCAACACAATAGGGGGAATTCCATCGGGCCCACTCGACTTTTGGATATCCAGGGAGAGGAGCGCTTTGCGCACTGAGCTCTGAAAAAACCGGATGTCCGGCATAGAGCACTCACTGCACGGGATGGTCGGCGGTGAGTTCCCCCTGTCATCGAGAGTCGAGTTGGACGCAAAAAGAGAACCTAGAAGATCGGCTTTCTCCTTTGCGTTATGGGCCAGCGAGTTGTCCTCCCTGTGCAGAGATGGTAGTGATGGCTGACAGAAATTCCCTTGGACAGCCTTGGCGAGGGACCAGAACGCACGTGTTCCGGAAGGAAGACGAACTAGTTTCTCACCAATTCTGCCAATGTGCTCAGACTTTGCCGCAGCTTGACTCTTTTGAAGGACCTGGAGGCAGAGTTGTACTTCTTCTTAAAATCGCTAGATTTTGAATCCCGAGACGCCGATGCATTAACCCAGGCCTGGTAACACTGCTGCTTTTGGCGAGATGCCATTCTGCAAGTGCCACCAAACCAAGGCTTAGATCTACCACCGATGGGCACCACAGAGGATGGAACGAAGAGTTCCATTCCCTGAAGCACCACATCGGCGACAGAATTGGCAACGACGTCGGGACTATCCAGCGAGAAGCAAACCTGTCCCCATGGGTAGGATGCAAAGAAAGACCGCATCTCTTCCCATTCCGCTGACCTGAAGTGCCACACACGGCGGCAGCCTGCAAATCGCGACCTCAATGGGCACATGATAGGCACTTTACTCCGGATCAAGCAGTGGTCCGAAGATCCCAGAGGGGCATCGACGGAAACCACATAGCCGTCCGGATGAGAGGTCAGGAGAAGATCCAGCAGGGAAGGTGTATGATCCTCCACATCTGGAACCCGCGTTGGCGAAGTAACCAGTTGTGTTAGATCATATGCCAAGGCAAAGCCAAAAACAGATCTCCCCGCATGATCAGTGGTTCGAGAGCGTAGCCATTCGGCGTGGTGGGCGTTGAAATCGCCGAGTACCACGATCTCTGCGGATGGGATCTGCTGTAGCACGGAATCTGCCGCCATTTGGATGTGGTCGATGAGTCGGTCAGTTTTGGTATTACCGCTGTGGGACCTATAGAGGCACCCATAGACGCGAGGGTGGTCGTCGCTGTCTATGCGTAGCCAAAGGATGGACAGGTCCCTACCTTCAAGGCTGCCGAGGCGTTGAGAACATATATCCTCTCTGACGTATACACAAACCCCGGCCCGTGGCACAAAGGAATGTTCCAGCTTGTACCCCGGGTAGGAAAGATAAGAGGTATCCGCCGGAGATGATATCTGCGTCTCGGTAAGAAAAAGCAAGGCCGGCTTTGCCGTCTCCAGATGGTAGTGGACGGCATCAAGATTGGAATGTAGTCCCCTGATATTGCAGAAATCCACGGCAAGCGTGGTAAGGGGTGCCGAAGGTTTTTTGCTACGTTTGCCTCGAACAGTGTGGTAACAGAGCGGAACTTTGCCCCCCCCCCCCCCCCCCCGAATACGAGGGGCAGCCTGAGCATCTACGCTCAGGTAGCGATTGGTAGCTTGAGCGCGGATGCCCAGAGGGGGATTCTCCAGCACCGGTGGTGCTGGTACCCCCCTGGGGTAGATTTTTTATTTCCGCTACCATGTTTTGGGGGAGGGGGGTGGGTGGGCCTCCGGTTACCTGCACTCACCAGACGAAACGCAGAAGTTTGTTAAACATCTACTTCACGCCGGTATTCTGTGAGGTCGTGGTACTTCCCCGGTCGAGCCGGCCATTCATGCAACAAAAGCTGATGCGTGGCTCTACCACTGTTAAAGACATATATTTCACATACACAACACAACCAAACCAAAAAACCAACAATGTTGTCCCCGGCTAGTATTCGAAGACAGGACCCGCAGCATAGAAGTCAGGTACTCTGCCCACTACACCACGCAGTCGTAATTTTGAAATTCCATTAGACCTTTTTACGACTTTCATGAGAGTTCTGAAAAAAATTAAAGAACGTATGTTTGTTATGTAGGTGATACACGTATTGCAAGCAAAATTTCTAATGATTCGTTTTATTTTGTAAAACGTTGCTTTACAGACAATTTGTGACGTCTCCAGATTGTATGTATTTGCAGTGTTCTTGAACGTCTCTTTTGTTCCCTAACCTGTAATGGATGAGCACCGCCGCTTGTGCTACTGTCCTTCCTATAAAAAGAGGACATTCCCGCACTGAGATATCTTTCCAAAAAACACGTATCATTTTGATTTACTACTTCCGCTATGTAAAAAGTTATAAAGTTTGATATTTAAAATCAGACTGCGACTGACAAACTGTTTAAATTTTTTATTTCAGTTTCACTGCCATCTTTCTTTAAATCCGCTAAATCCTTTTCGTTTTATTTAAAAAGTATGAGAAGTTTATATATAATATTATTTAGTATGACGTCATATAGCCTTCAAAACGCCGTAGCATTAGACGTGTTATAAATCAATAACCCAGAAAACGATAGGTTAATTAAGAGTTACGAAGTAACGGAGGCATACATACGAGTATATACATTTACACTGTAGATCTCAATTTTCCTTTCCCTTTGCCGTAATCGGATATCTACAGACAGAAACTTCAATACCCTAGATTAGGGTATAGATTATAGGTTTAGGGTATGGACTGTGAAACTTGATGTCGCCTGCGATAATAGTCGTCGTAATATGGCCGTACTGTCGTAAACTATATAGCCTAGAACAAACCTTTTAAACTTTGTTGAGTGGTTAACAGGGATGTCAAAAGCATTGCTAGTATTAAAAAAAACAGTAGAGTAACAGCCCATAAAAGTCCCACAGATGAGCACAATGAGCACAGGCCTCTTCTCATTTTTGATGATTTTGCGGGGAAGACTCGGCCACGCTGCTAGAATACGGCTTGGTGGACTTCACGTGTCTTCGAAAACGATTTTTCCTTCAGGTCGTTGATTTACTACGTACTCAGCGCAGTACGTAGTAAATTAACGACCTGAGTGGCGACTCGCATACTATGAAATTTAAGGCGAGCGCTCGGTGCCTTAAATACCGCGGTTCTCGTATTTGTTTAATAAAAAATATGAGCCTATAATTAGATATCTTAAACAAATTATTGTTAAAAATAAATACTTTAAGGGCCAGGATAACGAGTGAAACACTTGATATTTAGTTTAGTTTTTATTTTAAAACTTTTATTATGGTCTTTTTTAAGAACACAGTTTTTATAGATTGGAGATTGCTAGTTCGCACAATCGTTTATAATATTTACAACCTTTGTATACAAAGACGGTTTAAACAACCAATTTTAATAATACTTCTTCCTAGTTATGTTACTTTGTTTATTTATGAATAATGGCTTGTTTTTAATTATTTTACTATAACATACACTTGCCTAATAAATATCATATAAGAATCTACAATTATTTAAAATAGTAATTTTCCTGTAACAGAGTAAAAACACAGTTATACATATTTACTAACAGTGCATTTCACTAACGTGCCTTATTTATAATTTAATAAATTAATACTCTAACATTAAATTCAATGATTAAAATGTAACGACACGTATAATTTTGTTTCCATATATCAAGTACTAGAATATTTAATTTAAGAAAAAAATATTTTCTAAGTTTTTAAATGATATTGAGAATAAAATTGTGTTCATAAGATTTTATATTTTGTTTGATAATTATATTATTAACGAAATATTACATTTAAGTATAGAACAATAAATTTATATTTACAGCACACGACTGCCAGCTATTTAAAGCTTGTAATAGTTTCCATTGAATATAATAAAGGAAGTTGTTAGGAACTTAATATGCAACGAAAATCATACAATATCTACAGTATAAATGTTACCAAAACAATATCATACTGTAAATATGATTAAAATAGTAACAGTAAGCAATAACAAAGAATAAAGGCTAAGAATATTTTTCTAAATGTAGTTTTGATATAAAATTAAAGAGTCCGGAAAAGAATATAAAGAATAGTTCAAAAATAGGTAAATAGCCAATATGATGATTACGGCAAATAATAGGAGAGCCTAAGTACAGCAGTCGCGGATTATGGAGACGATAATGGAATTTTATGTCTGTGTACAAGTAGCGTGATAAGAGAACGTTGTGTCGTAAAAGCTGTACCTAGTGACAAAGATAGAAAAAAGGATGCTTCAATGGTTAGGAAACGTATAGAGGATGGATGAAAGAAGATTGACGAAACAGATTTATGCGAGTGTGGATAGGTAAGCTGGTAAGGGTCGTCGTAGGCGAACTTATCACGATCATATCGAAGACGTTGTAAGGAAAGGCTACATAAAAAGTAGCCGTAACCGACGAGCTTGTGTAAAAACGCCAATGAAAGTAAAATAAGCGAGAGATGTGTGTCAGGATCGTAGCAAGTAGTGATGGTGATATCTGCCTACCCAATTAAAAGTATATCAGATCAATGTAAATCGGATAAGAGGTAATTTTTTAGAGCCTTTAAGTCTGTGGAGGCTTACGAGACTTTTGAGACAAACTTCACAATGAGAGAGACTAGTATCCGAAACATTAAAATCAGTAGTAAAATGCGACCGTCGACAACAAAGGTTTACAACGACGACCGGTTTTGTATTAATAGTAAAACACTTTAAATACAGCTCAAAAAATATCGCCAATTAATATAGTCATGGGAAATGCAAATGAGGAAATTCAAGAAATGGAATTATGTAATGATTTATAAATAGCGACATATTCAAAATCAAGTAGAAAGGCAGTAAACCTGACAAGGATATGAATAAATGATACACTTAAGCAGGGCAAAGTTAATGTATTGATTAAAGCAACAAGAAATAAACTCTTAACAACTGGAACGAAACAAAATTCAGATCCAGACAAGCGCTGATTTGTTACGTCAATTGATCTAAAATAGCATGGGACGAAATCATGAGAAATCGTTCTTAAAATATAGCAAGGTATAGTTTTGGAGTAATAATTGGGGTTTGTTAGTTCTTACATACTATCAATTATTTATTAATTACAAATACTTTATAGTTCATATTTTATACCATATCTATTTGGTGTTTCAGTTGATGCCTTTTTAATGTATTTCACAAAATATATTTAAAAAACTTTATTATCTATCTTTTTATATACTTGTATGTTATAAGTGCAAGTGACTCGAAGTCATTTTTGTTAAGCAACTTGTTATTTCAAATTGAGCCTCCGATTTTTTATGTTTACATTTTATTGTAAATTGGTTATATAATCTTCGATGACATATCTTAATTCGAAACATATATTTTTAAATATAATTTATTTAGCTTTAATTATATTTTAATATTATTATGTTTGACACAGAATTCCCAATAGCATTTTGGATATAATTTATTAAATTTAATTTTAATAATATTTTAATCTACGACACTTTGACACAGTACAACAAGACTTTTAAGAATTTTCTTATAACTGCAAAGAAATTTTGTCACTGATAGAATTAATAGGTAGATCACGGATATGTTTCGGAACTTGTTGGTGGTGCGTGTAGTGGCGTATGGTGCATGGGCGTCGCACTCAAAGCGTGGGCAGCAGCGGGCTGGGCGAGCGCGAAGACTGCGGGGATCTCGGCGATCGCGCCTGGCGCCGTACGCTGCCACTCCACTCCATCATATCCTCGTCTCCCTGCACACGCGCACTCGACATACTCTCAGCATCATACTCCTCAACTTCCCAACTCTGAGATCGAGATTTTGAGATTGTTTAGAGGAGAACAACATTATGATGCTGTCTGTATTTTTTATTTTACATTACCGTTTCAATATTGAACTTTAGAAATTTTGTTGATTTATGTTTTACTAATTGTTTGAATGAAATCAAAAGATCTCACCGAGATAATAGAAAGTTATAAATAAATTAGTTAAAGAAAGAAAAATGTAACTAATTTTAAAGAGGATCTAGCATTCGAGTTTTAAAAACACTGTAAAAATCCATGCATTGCTAAGGTCAGACAAAATAGACAAATAAAACCGTGGATATTTACACTTTCATATGATAATAATGATAATAAATTAGAACACGCTATTCTAGTCTAGTTGTACGCGTGCGGGTTGGGGCCAGAAATTTAAATCACGTATTACGGTGTTAACACTTACATATAAGAGGTAATTACCATCATCGTGTGTGGCGCTGTCGACGCGGGGTGCGACGATGGTGGTGCCGGTGGCACCAGAGGTGGCGGAGGAGCAGGCGGCGGCTCGGGGGATGCGGCTGCAGGAGAAAACGATGATGGGGCAAGGGGCGACTGAGCTGCAAGAAATGATATTGATGAGTAAATTTGAAATAGCTGATGTGAATTTGTGAAGAATTATTGGAATGAAAAATAATGTAATGTATTTGTACCACAACTCCTTTTCTTCTTGATAAATTCTTCGTAAAAAGTCCGATGTCGGACATCGGCCTATCCAAAGTTTGCCCAATAGGAGTAGCCGTAATAGCTGTGCTTGGCAGGCGGATCAGCGCAATTCGCACTTGAGACACTGCTGGCCATCACCAGTCTGGATAATTTAGGTCTGGCATTATTGAGATGGTAAGTCCATCCATCAGGATTTTTGTGGATCAGGATGTTTGTCCTTCCATCGATATTTACGACACTCACGGAATGAGTCGAACCGACATTGTCAAACGCCGCAATTACACAGCACGAACCGTATTACGATTAAATGTAGTAAACAAAAATATTACAAAAATTATACTGATACTGGTTGTAGGATTCAATCGTCTAGGTACCTACGTAGGTAGTAATATACAATTTAATGCTTGGAATTTAATAAGAATTTAATACCACCGCAGGGCCAGTTATTTTGCCGTAAAGCGGTAGTGTGAATTACTTTTGTGTGGTACCGGTCTGATGGGCACTGAGAGCTAGTGTAATTACTGGGCATATGAGACTTATGAACCGAAGACTCTGGGAGACGAGTACAGTGCGGTGGTTATGGCCAGACGTTGCACTTACCATCAGGTGAATGTGTTGCTAGTCTCGTCTCTTTTTTCTATAAAAAAAACATCGATCTGTAAGGATATTGTAATTAATTGACGCTTTAAAATATTTTTAAGAAGTTGCTAATTCGTTTGCTTAAATAATACAGTACTCAAAGTAAATATTCCTTTCAATTCGATATATTTATAATTTGTAAGTAACAATATGTATATAGGTTATGGCCTTAGAGCTTTTTAATTACTATGTGCAAATCATTTAAACACATTACCCATTGAGTATTTAATGTTGTACTAAAATTACAGCCAGGGAGTACTTGACTCAGTTGCCTTATCCGGCAAATACGGTAGAGTACCGGGTAAGCGATCTCGGCTTTCCCAGGCTGCTGTCTCCCCCTGCTGCTCCCGAGATAGTAGTATCCTATACGTTATAAATCCTTGCCTAACTTCCTCATTCAATACTCTTAGTCCATTTCCTACCAAATCTTTTTTCTTGCCTTTCCGCCAAGCCAATGGTTGAGCCATGCCGATGGCTGCGTGGCTAGCGGCGAGCCCAGACTTTAGCGTGTCGATTTGCTCTGGCCCGGGATACCACAAACTAAGGCTAGCCTTATCCAAAAATGCGGGGCTCTGTATGGATTAACAACATCTTCCCTAGCTACTCGTGTTAGCTGGGAGCAATAACTTTGACTCGTACGAAAATGGCGGCGACGTGGTTCGCCACCCATAACGCCTCGTTTACCATGGTCTTTGCTTACACCATTGGACAACAGGCGTCATTGTATGTACGTAAAACCAGTTCAGATACAACCAAGTAAGTATACAAGTCAAGTCAAAAGTCCTGTATCGTGTGTACGTTTACAGACATAAATTGCACATACGCGTACACCCCAAACAACTATCTGTAGATCAAATAGATATTTGTTTTGTGCGAGAACTGAACCCGTGACACGCAGTACAGAAGTTAATCGCGTAACCACTGCTCCAATCGAGTTGTTTATTGTTTAAAATCTAATTACAAATAATGTTTAAGGTCTGCTAATATTCATACAGTTATTAGGAACCATTAAATGTATTTGCGGACATTTATCAAATTGTATTTACATTTCTGCGATTGGAGTTTTGATATTAAAGGACTTAAAAGTTACCTGCAGCAGTGAGCGCGAGCACAAACTGACTCCAATGAACGCAACATCCGCAGCATAATTGTAATGTTGCTCTACGGAGCGCTCGATGCAAAGCCATGAATAAGAGGGGGTTTACAGCTGCGTGGACGTATGAGATGTGCAGCGTTATTTGAAAATACAACTATAGGAAAAAAACATAACCGTTATTACATTGAGTAGCCAAATATGATGAGTCATCTATTTCTTCAGCAGGTTTATAACAAGCGGTGGATATGGTCTCTCCCAATGAGAGGATTTCACCATGCATGGGTAGCGAATTGGCGTTCATAGTACTTGTAGTGGTGCTTGACCAGGGAGCTTAGACACTGCCCGTCATAGGTCTGAGTGATGACATTCATGTGGTGGATTTTCGACCACGGCTACAACTTAGTTGTTACAACCAACAACAGTTGGAAGCTATTAACTGCGTAGGAGATATTATAGTGTCACGTTGTACCCCGAAACAGGCACCAAACTATCCTCGCGTCATGTAATGCGAATAGGATAAAATCAGACATAGGCTTCGATGCAGTGATAGGGACACCGATCTCCGATGCGGCTACCAACAATTTTTGTTTTTGCACTGGTTGGGATTCGAAAGAAAGGTTAAAGCAAGTCTGACTATTTGAGGTCTAGCACACTGAAGATTGTTATCCTACCATCAGTCGGAGGCCAGGAGATTTTTCTGGAATTTTTCGTAGCCAACTTTCGACACCCATGAGACAAGTTAAAGAGGTATATTTATTATAAGTTGCTAGCACGGCGACAGCTATAAAGTAAAATGCCATTTAAATAAAAATATACAAAAACACTAGGATATTCTATTTCTCACGTAATAGGTAAAAAAATGTGTGTATAATAATCACAACTTACTTCGTACGCTACATGTGACGTTAGGGCCGGATGATGAAGTAAAGTTATAATAAACAGTGGACCCCAGAAAAGGACATATGCAGCGGTGATGACTAGAAACATGCGGACTCGTCGCACACCTTCCCGTTCCACTCGCGCGAGATATCCTCGTAGACGACGTCCCCCACCAAGAGGTAAATTGGCACTTCCAGTAGGACCACATTGACCATCAGCTATTGCCCCGTCTACTGTCTAAAAACATTTTCCAATCATTATTTCGTTTTTAAAATTATAAAAGAAGAAATAAATAACCAGAAGTAAGAAGTCTTTGGTTTCTCAGAGTTAGATATTATTGAAGATTGATGTTTGGGCCAACGTGTACCTGTTGAATAGCGTGTTCTTTATATAATAATTTAGCTTCATCATTATTTTACAATTAAAAGAAAGACAAATTATGTGAGTAATTTAAAATTTTAAACTGAGTTCGCCTTAACTTCACAGGTATCCACTGACCTTAGAGGTAGAAAATACCACAGAGGAAGAAAAATTTAAAGATTAAAATATTTCGTCCCTTTACAAGACTCCTGGAAAGAAGACAAAGAAAAGAAGTAATATTGACAGTAAAGTGCATATGGACTATTTTACAGTGACAAAAAGACATAACAGTGGTTTTTTTCGTCGAATTTCAGGCATGCACATTACTTACCCTGGGTCCAACGCTGTTCGGTAGTGAATCCATGCGTCTGTTGTCTCCAGCCATGCTGACAAGCGTGGTCACTAGACCAGCTACTCGAACAGCTTCTACGTTAGCCTGCATGCCATAAGATTTAAATTATCGAAACCTCAAATATCTCGATCCTACGGCTGGCGGATATTTGCCGTTGACATTCTAATTTTCTTCATGCAATAAGTATGTCAGTACCAGAAGAACCCAATCACATTATGTCGATAACCGAAAATTTAAATCTTATTTGCTTATTGAATACGCGGTGGAATCGGCAAAGTGCCAACGCGACTTTTGACGTTGTATTTGCGGTATCTTTTTAAATATTTGAAGTTGAAGAAAAGTAAGTTACTTTGCTAAGATCCGCATGCAAAATATAAAAATGGTGTATATTACCTAGTTTTTTGAAGTGCACCACCCGCCCTCCCTCAGTAGCGTGCACAAGCAAACTAACACCGCCACCAGGAACCGCCACCAGGTACCCTCCACCAACCACTACAATACCACCACTAGATAATATACACCACCGAAGCCTAGAACACG
The DNA here is from genome assembly GCA_019845155.1 of Luehdorfia chinensis. Taxonomy (NCBI): domain Eukaryota; kingdom Metazoa; phylum Arthropoda; class Insecta; order Lepidoptera; family Papilionidae; genus Luehdorfia; species Luehdorfia chinensis. Next base: position 2,489,039 of record JAHVAK010000052.1, read on the forward strand.
ACACGTGTTTCGCCCCAAAACGAGGCATTATCAAGCGTAATAGACTCTACGACAGACGGCCGCCGAGTGAGCGGCGCGGTCAAAGAGCTGCCTATTTATACTACAGGTGACGCAAACGGCCCCCACCTACGATATTGCGATTACAACATCGTGATAGCGACCGCTTGCTCACACAATCCACCACCCGAATTACATAAGCAGCCGTTTGCGACCGAATTGATAGCAAACGACTACTTCGAGTATATTTAAACTTTAAGTACTGGATTTAAAGATATTTAAAAGTGGTGAATTCGAGACGTTTGTTTGTTCATTCAGCAGTGCAATGTTATTATTTTTATTTTTTATTATTTCTAATTGTTCCAGCACACACAGCCGAAGCCCCTTGTCGCAAATATGTAGGACTTTAAATGTGTGGTCGCTAGTTAGGTTATGCCCAGTTTCCAAAAGATGTTTTGCGAAGTGTGATCTGTCGGGATTGCAATTTCTGTACGCGGCCAAATGCTCCTTGTATCGGGTCCCGAAATTGCGACCAGTCTGACCCACGTAAACGGCGCTGCATTCACTGCAAACAAGTCTATAAACGCCGGATTTTTGGCGTTCATCAATTTTGTCTTTGACGTTACATGCCCCACTCAGCGAATTGCTTGTCCTGAACGCAACGTAAATATCGTAACGTCTAAGAGTCCTTGCTATTCTCTCAGACACAGGACCCAAGTAGGTCAAACTGCTCACATATCGTCGAACACTTCGGGATGTAGCCGCGTACAGATCTTTGCGAACTATATGAATTTGTTTCTTTTTTATTATGGTGTTAATAATATTTTTTGAATAACCGTTAGAGACCGCAATCTGATAGATGATTTGGAGCTCCTTGGCATAATTATCCTTATTCAGAGGTACGGTCAATAGACGATTGACGTAACTATGGAAAGCGGCCAATTTATGTTGCCAAGGGTGACACGATGACGCGGGGATGACAGAATCTGTATGGGTCGGTTTGCGGTAAATTTGAAAATCATGGGTGCCGTTTTTATGGGATATTGAAATATCTAGAAAGTTAAGAGTACAGTCTTGTTCCAATTCCATCTTAAATTTTATTTTGGGGTGAATTTTGTTTAATTTATTAAAGAACACGTCCAGTTGTCTTCGGGTACCTGTCCAGCAAATGATAATGTCGTCTACCGAAAATAGTTCTGTTAACAGAACTATTTTCGGTTTGACAACCGATTCTATTTACAAAGAGAAGGTCTAGCAATGGGGTCCCCATTAAGTCCTCTTATGGCGGATGTATTTATGGATAGCTATGAAAAACTAAACATAGTTGTCAATAAAAATATCCTTTACTACTACAGATATGTAGACGACATTATCATTTGCTGGACAGGTACCCGAAGACAACTGGACGTTTTCTTTAATAAATTAAACAAAATTCACCCCAAAATAAAATTTAAGATGGAATTGGAACAAGACTGTACTCTTAACTTTCTAGATATTTCAATATCCCATAAAAACGGCACCCATGATTTTCAAATTTACCGCAAACCGACCCATACAGATTCTGTCATCCCCGCGTCATCGTGTCACCCTTGGCAACATAAATTGGCCGCTTTCCATAGTTACGTCAATCGTCTATTGACCGTACCTCTGAATAAGGATAATTATGCCAAGGAGCTCCAAATCATCTATCAGATTGCGGTCTCTAACGGTTATTCAAAAAATATTATTAACACCATAATAAAAAAGAAACAAATTCATATAGTTCGCAAAGATCTGTACGCGGCTACATCCCGAAGTGTTCGACGATATGTGAGCAGTTTGACCTACTTGGGTCCTGTGTCTGAGAGAATAGCAAGGACTCTTAGACGTTACGATATTTACGTTGCGTTCAGGACAAGCAATTCGCTGAGTGGGGCATGTAACGTCAAAGACAAAATTGATGAACGCCAAAAATCCGGCGTTTATAGACTTGTTTGCAGTGAATGCAGCGCCGTTTACGTGGGTCAGACTGGTCGCAATTTCGGGACCCGATACAAGGAGCATTTGGCCGCGTACAGAAATTGCAATCCCGACAGATCACACTTCGCAAAACATCTTTTGGAAACTGGGCATAACCTAACTAGCGACCACACATTTAAAGTCCTACATATTTGCGACAAGGGGCTTCGGCTGTGTGTGCTGGAACAATTAGAAATAATAAAAAATAAAAATAATAACATTGCACTGCTGAATGAACAAACAAACGTCTCGAATTCACCACTTTTAAATATCTTTAAATCCAGTACTTAAAGTTTAAATATACTCGAAGTAGTCGTTTGCTATCAATTCGGTCGCAAACGGCTGCTTATGTAATTCGGGTGGTGGATTGTGTGAGCAAGCGGTCGCTATCACGATGTTGTAATCGCAATATCGTAGGTGGGGGCCGTTTGCGTCACCTGTAGTATAAATAGGCAGCTCTTTGACCGCGCCGCTCACTCGGCGGCCGTCTGTCGTAGAGTCTATTACGCTTGATAATGCCTCGTTTTGGGGCGAAACACGTGTCGTGTTCTCGGCTTCGGTGGTGTATATTATCTAGTGGTGGTATTGTAGTGGTTGGTGGAGGGTACCTGGTGGCGGTTCCTGGTGGCGGTGTTAGTTTGCTTGTGCACGCTACTGAGGGAGGGCGGGTGGTGCACTTCAAAAAACTAGGTAATATACACCATTTTTATATTTTGCATGCGGATCTTAGCAAAGTAACTTACTTTTCTTCATTATAATGGATTTCCGCAAAGTAACGCCTGATTCTATTAACAATATTTGAAGTTCTTATAACTAATTGCACAAAATGTACTGGAATCATGTTGCACTTTTCTCTCTGATATATGTGCACTATCAAAATATGTTGAACTACGATATGTTGATAACACTTATTACAGTCTCTAAGGATATGTTTTTTTTTGTTGGAGCAAGCGAGGCGATACGTGAAGTGATACGTATATATATTTTATTTTGGTAGACAAATGATCATGGAGAAGTGGTAGATAAATGATAGCTTTGAATCTAAGCATAAAACATAAACCAATGCAATAGCAAGATATTAATGAAGCGCCAGTCATATCTGTTATGTCAAACTTCTCCATGCTATCTGTACTCTACAGGAACTTAAATTTTAAGGGACCATACGAACCTTAGTAAGATCTCGATGTAGCTTCTTTAGATGGAATAAGGTAAGTCCAACACAGACAGCATTGACACCAATCCAAAGAGCGTTTAGTACGTAATGTCTAAAAGGTCCTCTCACTAATGGACACGAAGGTGATGAACCGTAAGAGCTGTATGAACCTGCACTTGCTGCTAACGCTCCGGATAAAAATGTTGGTCCAAGGTTTATGGTGATTGATGCAAACCATATCATGAATGTTCCAAAGAGGACGCACTACAAAAAAAAATAGTTTATTGACTTAAAGTAACATAAAACTTGATGTACAATTTTTGCTATGAAATGTATTATTTTATTTAATCTAATCTATTTATAAAGTTGTCCAAAAATATTACTTGTGGACTATCCATGAGTAATGGAGCAGATAAGTCAGCTTGTTCTTCTTCGTTTTCAGGGAATATTGGACTATCATTAAGGACTGTTGTTAGCATATTGACCGTTGATACAGTTACCTGAAATAAAAATTTGGTTACTTTAACGCAAAAAATACTTAATTATGTAATATTAAAATAATTTTGAAATATTTTACAAAACCCATTTTCAAAATATTTGATAAATGGAATCAACTTAAAATTTAATTTTCTTGTTAAATGACCTTTTTAAGTCTTTAAGTGTTAGGAAGTTAGGAATATTTACAGTTTTAAAAACTATTAAGGATTTCACGAAGTATTTATATTGTGCGTTTACTTAAAATAATGTAGCTTATGATTTTTCACATAATCAAATGTCGGCAAATTGTACTTCCTTCCAAATTCCTTCTGCTTCTTGGAGTACAGACGTGGAGTATTGAGGTATTTGTTGCGTTTAGCCCTTTTCACGAATACGAAAAAGTATATAAAAACTTACCAAAGAAAAACCTTGGCAACACTGTAATCTATACGTATTTAATTATTATTCATAATAATATTAGTCTTGGTATACGTCACTGAACAAGTTCACTCACATTGAAAAGGTATGCTGTTAAGTCTAACTCAACAGCATGACTTCTCGGCACACTGTTCGAGTGGTGTTAGCAAATTTGCCATTACTGTGAATAATATTATATTTATACTAGATTTTATGCCGGCGGCGGTCGAAAAATATTATATTATATATTTTTCGATTTTAATGCATTAATTAGCCTAAAACCTTGCCGAATAAACATTTACAACTTATCAAATAAATAAAAAAAACATTCAGCGGTTTTCAGGGAGTAGAGTTACTATGTCAAAATCAATTGTCATTTATAAGCAGTAGTGAATAAGTATATTGATGACTTAAAATACATAAACATCATAGTAATTAGTAATGACGTAATTTAGTCAAAAATGCCTGACTATAAATAAGCATTTATACAATTTTTGAAGCCTTTTATTAGCAAACAACTTAAAAAGTACTACGAAAAAACTGAAAAATTGTACGTATATATGTACTAACATACATCTAAAACTATAATGAGTTAAGTGCTTATACGTACTGTACTGTAATATATCTTGCGCAGATGTCATCTCTTATCTGACAATCGAAAGCAGTGGCAGTACTCAGAATCGGCCAGGAGGACTTCATTAGATTCAGTGTTACCGTTATATCTAAATAGTGTGATACTTACAAGTAATAAGAAAGCTGTTTCTACCAGTGAACATTTATAGACGGGTTGGCAACGAAACAGCAGCAATGCCAAGAGGTAGAAGAATAGCAGCACGGGCGCAGTCCACTACCGCCTGGTGGAACAGAAGCCCGTGGGACCACCTGTAAATAAATTAATTCTAAATATCAAATACCATATGACGGCGGCGTAAGAAAACCTGCCACCGTGTCTCATATAGTGGGTATTGTAAATTGATTAAGTGCAATGCCTGGACAGTCTCCTGGTCCGACAAAGAGCAGAATATCTATCTCAAAAATACCAGACAGGTCTCGATCAGTATTGTCTGTGATAGGCGTTGTGTTTGCTATAAATCCTTCCTTTTTGGGCAGATCTATTACCAGCAGTTGCCTATTAACAGGCCAACAATGGAGATGACGAAAAATCATACGCACTAATTTGAGCTGTACATTAACTTCTACATTACTTACCATGCCCCTTTTACTACATGAACATTTATCCATTGTTATCATATATACAAATATAATAGATATACTATTTTTTTTGTGTAATGTCGAGAAACTCGATACTCACTAGGTTATTTAATTAATACATACATACAGTCACGCCTTTTCCCCATATAAAGGATAGGCAGAGGCCACTCACGTAGCCCACTTTTCGCCCTGGCGGGAAAAGAAAAGTGAGCGAACCACGTCGCCGCCATTTTGGTACGAGTTAAAAAATTCTTATTCCCCATTGCGTTCCCACGAGTAGTTTAGTGACCGTATTGCATAATACGGTGTTATTCGGCACGAATAAAAGCTGTCTGTACAATACCTTACTCGCCTCTAATGACACCGCGGTAGGAAAGAGGTAGGTGCTATTCTACTCTGCCTTACTTAAGTGCCTATTAAGGCTCCGGATTTGAAAACTAAATGCGAGTGAAAGTTATTTTTGATTCAATAAAGTATTTAAACAAAAAGTCAATAAAAGCTGTGTTCAGTCGTTCTAGTTCAAGCGGATCGCAGACAATTTTTAAAGTTACGACGGTGAAAATAGTATTTCTAAAAATTCTTTCCTCAACTTGGTCAAAAGCTAAAACCGTATTTCAGTTAATAATCACTGACGGTTTTGTTCGACTGGCAAATATTGTTTTATTTTTTTTTAAATGTCCTTTAATACCTTTTTGTAATTCAAAATATTATCAATTATATTTTAATATTTTTTACACACCATTTTACTTATATATTTTCGACTCCTAACATCTTTCTCTTAAGATTTTGCTATCACAATGACACATTTAACTGTTCGCATATCTATAGACGTAAAATAACACAAAAACTCAGTTGATAGATTCTTTGCGTTTTTAAAAGTTACCTAGATTAGAAGAGCACCACACATCCTTTCACCAGAGCGTGCACAAGCATACTACTACTGCTACCACCACCCCACGCCAAGACATTAGGCAATATACATCACCAAAGTCGAGAACACCGCACATATGAAGTGATGAGCCAGTATATACTAGGTAAAACATATTATTTCTTTTGCATGCGGACTGGACCTATGTAGTAATCAACCTAGTTAGATACCACCGCAGAACCAATTATTCTGCCATCTAGCATAGGTGAATGAAGGACATGTTTGAAGGGTACTTAATCTAGTGTAAAGCAGATTTTTTATGGTGACCAGCGCTGTGTAGGTGCTTCACAGAACTTTCTAATCGAAAGTTCCGGGAGATACCGCACTGTTGGGTGGGTTGGTAGTTACTGTATGGGCATGCGTGGCACTTGCCATCAGAAAAGGGACTTATTCGGCTCGTCGCATCCACAATTAAGTTTATGTTCTAAACTGTAACAAATATCCGCAAACTAACACCTAATTTCGAATCCAATGTAATAATGACTATCATTAATTCACCACTCACCTCCTTAATTGCTTTTTGCTGAGTATGACAGTCATAAGTGCGATGTTAGCTGATATGCCAAGACCTGATAGAGCTAATAGTGCTGCAGCACTAGCAGCGCCACCTGGCGGGCAATGTCTTGTGTTGTTGATAATTGATGCGTTGTTTGCTCCAGCAGATCCGAAGCGAAGGTTTGCCCCTATCATAGCAACTGCTGAGCCCGCTTAAAATGTACGACATCATTAGACCTGAGCTCAATTTATTATTTAAAGCAATCATTTATTTGACGCCAAAAATAACTTTTAATATAAGAAAACATAAGTAATAATTAAAATACACTTTTTCAATAGTAATATTAATGGCGAATGTAGTATGTGTATAATGTAATTGAATAAGTAGTTGAAAATAATGCAGCATCATGCAATGCATGCAATCCTTCTTTATACGGCGTGACAAGTAGACATCTAATAAATAAATCTAATATATAAGTACTCTTTTGGACTGCATAGATATTGACTATATTTTTTTATTGTATAAAGTGACGAACGACGAAAACGTTCACCTGTTGGTAAGTGCAACGTCCGCCCACAACAAATGCTGTGTCACCCAGAATATTTCTGTGTGACACCACACTGCACCCGTCACATTGAGACGTCAGTTCTTATATCTCAAATGCCCAGTGATTACGCTAGTTCACAATGCCCCTCAGACCGAAACACAGTAATGCTTGCACACTACTGCTTCACGACAGAATAATATTGTGGTTTGCACTCCATTTGTTATCCTACGAGTACATAGTTTTCACTAGCCTCGAGATTTATTTTAGGATCCCAGTGAATGCTAACGGTTGAATATTTACGCATTTAAATCTAATTAATTTTACTTATGTTTAAAAGTACTCTTTAAAACTACACAGATAACTTCATGTCAACCTACTTAGTTTTCACTAGCCTTTAAGGTTTATTTTAGGATCCCGGTGAAAGTTTACGTTTGAATAATAACGCATTTCTGCGACGACATAGTAGGGTCGTCGTTGAGTTTGACAACACACCACTAACGAAATCTATTTTGTTCACTACGTTTATATATGGCGCATGCATTTTTTCTATTGAATTTATTTACAGCTTTTTGTAATTATTTGTATATAGTAAAAGTGTGAATAAATGATTATCTGTTGTCTGAAATAGAGGATACCCACTTGCTTGTGCTGCCTGATGTGCTCGCATTTGTATGTACGTATATAAATGTCTGCGTGGGTAAGTTAAAGACTTTCACGTTTTGTGGCTTTTGCTTAAATTTTGTTTATGATAATATAAAATATTTCGCACTATGACAATATCGGGCCTTTTTTTATTGGAAAAACTGACGAGACGAGCAAAACGTTCACCTGATGGTAAGTGCAACGTTTGCTCATAACAAATGCTAAGTCACCCAGAACATTTCTGTGTGACACCACACTGCGCCCGACACCCTGAGACATCAATTCTTAAGTCTCATATGCTCAGCTCAGTGATTACACTAGCTCTCGGTGCCCTTCAAACCGAAACACAGTTATGTTTGCACACTACTGCTTTACGGCAGAATAACTGGCCTTGGGGTTGTACCTACCTAGACGGATTCCTGCATAGTAATCCTACCACCAGTAAAATCACTTAAATATATTATGTCCAAAACATTGACAGCCTTTAGTGCTTTAGTGTATTAGGACCTTTGCACACGACGAAATTTTCACAAGCTATCGCAGCGAGTCAGATGCGATTAAAACGAGCTGCGAACGCGATGCAGCCCCAGCTAACATCTGCTCAAAGGATAGTTTGCCGCACTGTTGACGTACGTTAGTGATACGTCAAGTCGAAAGACGTCTAAGTTGACGAAGAGTGCGCGACCCTCCTGCGGGGCGCCAGACGGCGGCGGGGTCGAGGTACTCTAGATATAAGAGGAAGTGGATAGTGTAGCGGGGAAGGGAAGTGCGGGTAACTACGCTTCGCCACAGGGGTAGCCAGGCACAAGTATGACGTATTACCTTGCCTTCCACAACGCCTGTCGCCCGCAGGACGATCGCGCACGATCTTGCCTGACTATAGTAGTAAAAGTTTCTTCTACATCATCCGTACTTCAAAAATCTGGTACTGGATAGATCCACGCTGCATCCAAATACATATAAATAAGAAAGTAAATACTCGTAATATAGTAGTCAAATACGAGTCTATACGGTCGTAGTTGAACTAAGCTCTTGCAGAGTTGTATTGGTGGTCCTATCAGTGTTTTTCTTAAGATTATAGGTTTTCTGGTGGCTGACACTGCGTCCTAACCCCCCCCCAGATTTTATAGCATGAGCGTTATATCAGGCGCGAGTAGGCTAGAGCGAGTGAGTGTGTTTGCGCGTGCACTTGTGGCATTTTAATATCCCCTGCGCATTAGCCGATAACCGCCGATGACTTTATTTGAACTGTGCGCTGGTCTGGCGCCCCTACTAAATAAAAAAAATACGTTCTAATTAAATATGCATATTATCGTTGATCTTTTCGCGTCTTTAAAGGTAAATCAAAGGCGAAACTATAACATATTAAATTGTGTGTTACTTAAAGGAAGACAAAAAAATTATAACTAAATAGTTTAGTTAGAGTAGTTTACTCTCAATTTACTTACCTGCCGACATAGTTGCTATTGTGTTTCAACTCGTCGTAAGTAGTGCAATCAACATGAAATTGGAATGTAAAATTAATCCGCATAGGAACTAACACCAGTTCGTACTCCTCCGGAGGCCCATTGCATTTTGTCAATAACTGCACTTAATATTATAAGCATTAATACACTTAATATTATAAAGTAGCGTAATATTATTCATTCAAAGTTTTTATAGTAAGTGAAGTTAAAGTGTCATTCTTTATTTGACTATCTAAACTCAGTTATGAAGCCAGCTTCAAGTCCATTTGTAAAGTACTTCATAATGTTAGAAATTTGATCCAAATTTAATCAGCGCAGCCTTATCGCCTGAAACAAAAAAAAATACGATGGTATTCCCTGATTTTTTTAAAATTATTTTCTTAAATTTATTTCTTAATTTTTTTAAATTTTCTTTAAAATTCCATCGTTACCACCTGGATGGTTGGCATTCCACCACAGTGCGTTATTCGCGGAATTTTCTGCCACGCACGGCCACTTTATGGAATCGGCTGCCGCCGGCGGTTTTACCGGACCGATACAACTTAGGGACCTTCAAGAAAAGAGCCTATTCCTTCCTCAAAGGCCGGCAACGCACCCTCGATTCCTCTGGTATTGCGGTTGCTCATGGGCGGTGGTGATCACTTACCACCAGGTGAGCCATTTGCTCGTTTGCCCCCTCTCCTATAAAAAAATAATAACAATCGCAGCAAATACAGTATTAACAGTTAATAATTTCTCTCGCTCGAATATAACGAGCCGATATCTTCCTATTGCTACTATTAGAAGAAGTAATTCCGCAAGATGTCTTATATATCTGTAAGCGTATGTGAAAATTTAATAACCATTAACATCATCTTTCCTTATTCACACTGGTGGAAAATTCCCATGCAGTAATCCAACTAAATAGGTACCACTACAATGATAGTTTTTCTGCCATCAAGCAAACGCTGCTTGCCGATAGTGTTCTGTTTATTTTCGGTCCGGCATTTAATTTCCACCAGAAAACAAGACAAGACGGGGTAGCAGATTCTCTAACGTCACCTCACAGAAATAGTACTCCTCGCATATCCCCACTTCTCTTATCTGGTGGAATGCCTTTGCGATACTGGAGAGGAAGACTCTGTTACTATTCCAGAGGCATGAAGATAATCACAATATATCCAGAACACAAAATCAACGATGTGGGGCTGGAATTTGAGCCCTAGACCCGATACTTAGTAGGTATTTATCTTTATCTTTATTCGTTGGCCTTTAAGCAACGCAGTCGTCATCTAAGATAAAGTGATTTAGGATTGTATAAATCTTACTGATTTTGAATTAGAGCGTGGCAATTTATGCACACTGAATAATTCAGGTACTAATTAAATAGCTTTCAATCTCTGTCACTAAAATAGGGGTTGGCTGTATCATTTATGCAAATTTAAATATACATATATTTCGTTTGTCGTTGTTTAAGTTCCTTCATCGTCATCATTTCAGTATATCACTAGTCCACTGTTGAACATAGGCCTCGCACTTAGATTGGCACAAGTTTGTAGCTCTCATTTTGATTGGACTCTGCCATAGTCGCCACGCTTGGCTGGCGGGCTGGCAACCGCAGTTTATTTATTCATAAGTTTCAGGAAGATGCTGCTGCCCATCGTTGGTTTTAATAATCGCTCTGTCGACTTTTACGACACCCACAGGATAAGTATTATTATGTTCGTTAAGAATTATTACTGTTTTATAAATCTTAGAAACCTTGAAACGCCGATCGAATATACGCAAATACGCACTGCGTCCATCACCCTGAGACATCAGTTCTTAAGTCTCAGATGTTCAGTGATTACACTAGCTCGCAGTACCCTTCAAACCTAAACACAGCAATGTTTGCACACTACTGCTTCACGGCAGTATAACTCCCCCTGGGGTGGAGACCTACCAAGACAGATTCCTGCATAGGAATCCTAACACCAGTAAAATCGTTCTTGATGTTTAAAAAGGATGAGATGTTTATATATATTATAATACTTACATATATATATTCATAAAATGTACACATTAAGATCTTTTACACCATGCTTAATAAACTTTATTTACGGTTAATTTTTATAAGGTATACATTTAGCGCTTCCTAGCACCAGGATAATGATGATAATGACTTAAATAAAGTTAAAGTGGCGTCAGTAGCGTTCAATAATATTTAAAGTTAATATGCACCGAGGCGAAAAATTTTCAAATATCCGTCCATTCATCTATGCACCACAGAGAGCACACTATACTGGTTATGCCACATAAATGAGTCAGCTCGGCTAAGAAAATTCCAAGCTGTAATATAAAACTAGCCTAAAATAGCAGCATAACGCTGTAATGTTTTGTATGGAAAGTGACAAGGATCAAAGACACAATTACTGACAGCGCGGTCCTTAGGGATAGCAATGCACCTAAGTCTTGATTCTTCACCGAGAATGGATGTAGTGTATCTAAAGACCACAGTAACGATTAACATGATGCGCTTGTTTGTCACCGTAAAATACTTATTAATTGTCTGGTGGTATGATTCTTATGCAGGGTCCGTCTTCGTAGATACACCATATACATAAAGTGAACCATTTGAAAAGATAAAAAATAAAAAAAATCATGTTGTGAAAAAATAAAGAATGCCGAAAATATATTTCAAGAATACAAAAGGTTACGATAAACTCTTGACAAAAATCCCACAAATGCTAAGAACAACGGCCTCATTATAATTTCAGTGAACCGCTGACTATCTGCCCCTTCGAATTTTCGGTAAATTTCTTTGTGCGCCCTTTGAGACTACTCTTGACGCTTCGAAAGAAAAGTAAAATTTTCATGTTGTTTTATCAATATAAAGATAAGCATGAGCTTTAATTGATTTTGGAATTAAATATTTGCCCTCGGTAGCATGTATTTTTTTATGAAACTAAGAAATGAGCAAGTCGTTCACCAGACGGTAAGGTCACTAAAGCTAGTGTAATTACAAGTAATTACACTATCTTCGGTTTACTTTGCACCGAAATAGCGGTATTTGCACACCACTGGTTGACGGCAGAATAACTTTCACTGCGTGTTAACCCTATACTTCCCAGGTATCGAACAATTGGATTATTCTGTTTAGATTTTTAAATCTAAGTCTTAATGCATTAAGAAATAATATGAAATGAAAAAAAATCAATTATCCATGGTTGCTGAATCAGGCCGTCTATTTACCGATATTTACATGATACTCTTTTATATGATTCTTTTATTTTTTTCTATGTGTGGGAAGTAACGGTTAACACCAATGTCACACGATAAGTAGCGCAGTGCGGTGCCATACTGAACTTTCCAATTTAAAGTTAGTGCAACTACTACTACAATTATGCCCAGGCTTTGCACTTACCATGAAGTAAATTATGCAACTATTACTACAATTTAGTTAGCAGTTACTACAATTTAGTAACTTAAGTTATGAATCGTATGTAAAAAATTCACTTGACCAGTCACATCTGACACCGATAAAACTCATATATCGTCGTCAAGGCCCTTTTCCATGTCAGTGATTTCATTCGTCTGGAGGCAATACAGAAATTTCAATATCATCCAAATCTAGCTTATCAAATAACAAGCACGTTTTTAGCGTTTGGTAAAAAACAGAGTTAAAATATTTTTACTAACCTTTGTCATTCTAATAATTCGCTAATTTATATTTATTTCGATTTATAAATCGCAAATGAATCACGAGATATAGTGTTTTCAACGTAAACTTGACTATTAACATAAGCACAGAACAAACGTTTGAACCGTGCACCCCGGGGCCAGTTTTTCTACCGTGAAGCAGTACTGTGCAAACGTTACTGTGTTTCGGTTTGAAGGGCACTGTGAGCTAGTGCAATCACACGGCATATGAGACTTAAGAAGTGATATAATTGCAGTGCCAGTTACGTTGCACATACCATTAGGCGAACGTTTTGATCGTTTCGTCACTTAAAACATTAAAAAAAATTGACATTTTTTTTGGACTGCTAGCCCGAAGGCTTTCACAGCTTCGCCGGATTGAAAGGTGGCCGAGCGCTGAGGGCACGAGGGGTCGTTGGTAAGTTCGGCGGGGCCGAGTTACTGATAGACGCGGGGGTCGGGAGTTTTTTCCATACGGAGGGCGGAGGGATTGTCTGGATGACAACAACCGCGGGTTTTTCGGTACCTTGAGGCAGCCGAGGTAGTTGGCCGTGTGGCCTTCTGTGTTACAGAGAACACAGGAGGGCGGGCCGAAGTCTGCCAACAGGGTTTTGTCCTCTGTGTCCAAAAGTGCATGTCGCAAAAATCGACTGAGTGGGTCACCATGAAATACCCAAGGTATGAGATAGGCGGCGGAATAACCGTTTCGAGAAATGCCAGAACGAAAATACACTACCCTTAGATGTCTTAGGTCGAGAGTCTAAGATGAGCGTAATGATTACGATAAATCCCCCTTTCTTGTAAGTAGCCTTTGTAATCGCCACGCTTGGTAGAAGTCTTGGCGATCGTAGTACCAGATACCTCGCATTTAAGACGTTGCTGCTCGTCATCAGTGTGAATAATATTAATCTAGCATTATTGAGATGGTTATAGGCATTTTTCTTAGTCATGGATGATGAGTCAATGGGATAATCCAGGGTGGATTATCCCATGTCATCCATTGAAGTTACGTCGCCACCAAATGCTTTATGTTCTCTTAGTGTTTGTTTGTATCATTAATGTGCTCGAGTATCTGAAATACATATATTCAAAGACGCCTTTTTCCCATATAAGGGGTAGGCCGAGTACACTCGTGTAGAGAAAAAAACTGCTTACTAAATTTGTGGAGATTATTTATATTTTAGAATAGAATAACATACCAAAAATTAAATTACCTTATTTCCTTAAGGAAATACGACTGATTTCCTCTATGTAACTAAATTACATAACACTTTTTTATATCATTTTATTTATCCGGATATATTTTTATATATGCGGATAAAATAAATAAAATCAATTACAAATCAATTATAGATATTTAAATAAAGACGAGTTAGTTACCTGGTACGATAATTTAATTTTTCAATACTTTTTGTTGGGATTTTGTGCAATCCGTAATTGACAGCGAAATGTAGGTAGCCCCTTGGGCATATCCTATCAATTTAGCAATTAATTATAATTGTACTTGCTATGGATTGATTCCAAGAAAATTAATTTATTAAATTAATCAAAATTAATTGAATTGTTTTATTTTCTGTACGTATTTTAGTTTAAATAATTATGTCAATCATTTATCTACTTTCTCATTTTTTATAACAACAAATGCTCGTGCGTTTGTCCATTTGGAAGTTCGAATTTAGAATTCATATAAATGGATTTTAAGATATTGCTTTGAAACAAGGACCGTTATTTGATAAACTTAGTCCCTGGGGTAGTCTCCAGGGCCAGTTATTCTGCCGAGAAGCAGTAGTGTATAGACATTATTGTGTTTCGGTCTGAAGGGCACTGAGAGCTAGTGTAATCACTGGGCAAATGAGACTTAAGAACCGATGTCTCAAGGTGATGGGCGCAGTGTGGTGCCGCTCGTTGTTCTGCGTGACACATTTGTTATGGGCAGACGTTGCACTTACCAGCAGGTGAACGTTTTGCTCGTCTCGTCACTTTATCCAATAAAAAAAGTATTTCTTGAAATAAGCGCGTACTATCTGAAAACTCTCCAGCTTTATTATGGTAATAAGATGTTTTCGTTCACCGCCGGGTAAATAGTAAATTTGTTTTGTGTCAGCTAAGTGACAAGACACACAAGAATTTTAGTGTCACCGCCACGAATATTGAGTTCAGGTTGCTCACGTGGGGACTACGAAATTCAAAGCTATCGCCCTGTCTGAATTATTTAAACTAGATACTCCAGATTTTTTTTCAATTGAAAACATTTAAGTGAGTTATTTCCATCCCGAGAAATCATAACGAACAAAACAATGAATAAATCAACCAAGTATGTCGTTTATGTTGTCACTGATGATCGAGAACGTATACAAAAATCATGAGTTTTGCACTTTGTTCTAATTTACAACTTTTCTTTGTCATTGTTCCGGTCAGGTCCGTAACGAACAAAATAAAAAATAATTACGCATATCCATCGAATCGTGAGTTGTGGTAAGACCATAACTCATACTTACCATATTAGTGGTTTTAGAAAAAAATTAAAAATATATCTTTACGAACATCATAAGAATGAGGTAGTTCAAAAACTAGACCCAAGTGCTATATAACTCGTTCTTGTAAATTCATTTTTCACTTCCACAATAAATAAACTAGATTAAGAAAATCACTCACTTTTTATTTATCGTTTCGCTAAAGTGCTTAATTTTATTTTATACGTATTTTTAAGCTGCAAGTAAGTTAAGACTTACTTGAAGCCTGTTCATAGATTATAGCCGATTTATTAATTATTTTTTATTTTTATTTGTCTTAATGATTTTTGAAGGTAGGTTAAACCATTCTGCCAGCATTCACTTATTCGTACAACATTATTACTCGTATTTTATTTTATTTTTTTTATTTTAATTTCTTTTTGCCATTACTTAAGTGATAATATTTTGTTTTTCCTTCGTATAATAAACTCATTAAAAATATATTATGTTAAGGTCATTATCTCATATACATATTCCACATGCTTTTGTGAAGCTGGACCGTGAGATCACCAAACGGCCTCAGCGGAAGACCAGCGCCGGTTGCTTACAGCCGGCATATGCTGAGTTGGGACCGATTTGTGACGACATGTTTATGTAACATTTTTTTGAGTATTGTTGTGTAAATGTGTTGTCGTTACAAATAAATGTGTTTTCTTTCGTTCTTTCTTTTTTCTTTCTTTATTTAAACACTTTACTTCAAACACTTCATAAAAATCACATTGAAAAAAGCACTTTCAGTTTTTTCCGTATATTCCAATTCAACTTTTCCAATTTTTCTTAGCCTAAAAACTCAATTCGGTCTATAACGAGCATTTAAAACAAAAAAGCCAAATCGGTCCAGCTGTTCTCAAGGGATGCGCTTAACAACAAACAGTATTTAATTTTTATTTATATAGATTTATGACAACGGTCAATATCAGTATTAAAAATCAACACGCGATATATAGGCCGAAAAAAAAACATTCAATAAAAACACAACTGTCATTATTGGAGTTGGCGCCAAAACTTAACAAAGCAAGTGTTTCCACTCAATTACAATACATTAGAACCATTTTCATTTAATAAAACTAAGTTCACGGATTTTATCGCGTTTAATTTTGACTATTTATAACCCGATAGGTGTTCGGCAGAGTAGAATAGCAACTACCTCTTTCCTACTGAGGTGTCGTTAGAGGCGACTGAGGTATAGTACGGCCTTTATTTGGCGAAAGTGGGCTTTATGTGTAGCGTCTGCCTACCCCTTATATGGGACAAAAGTGACTATATGAATGTTAAAGTTCAATATTTTCATGTACTAGATCATGTCAATTTCTGGCAACGTAGTGCGAAGAACGCTGACTGAATTTATCGCTGAATTGTTATAGTACATCTTTTAGCGAAAATATATAGCCCTCAGTCACCGGCGGCAAGCGCGGATATAGTACCCCACGGACCGATCGCCTATACAGCAAATGGGGACACATACGTAGTCTTTACTTAGATACTTCTTTATGCCGTTTACTTAATTTAACTGCCTCTTCTGCCGCTTCGGGCTTTACAGACGTACCCTTGAAAAGAGACCCGAAATGCCTACTAAGTTCTTTAGAATAAGAACTTTGAATATTAATATTGTCGACCGCGTGGCCCAGTGTTCAATGTACCTTTTTTATTGAATAAAGTTATTCAGAAAAAGTCTTTATTGCGAAATTACAGACAGACACTACAATTTTTTTTTCTATAGAATATTGATGTACGAGTATATCTCCATTAAAATATATAGTTATTAAAGTTATTTTTATTCGTAAAGTATTTTATTATTATATTAATTTGAGCCTACCGAGAGTGGTTTTTATCACAAATTCTTAAGGCGTTGAAGAGGCCTACTCGTATATCTACACTCACAATTAATCTAAAATTAAAAAATAAAGACAATTAATCTGATAACAAACAACACCAATTATGCAAATAAGCGGGACGAAATAAATATGGGCTTAGCACTGACAGCGACAAGCAAAACACAATTACGTCACAACAAGTAAATAATTTATATCGATTTATCACAAGGACTTAAAATACATACATGTTGCAATTAAAAAGTAAAAAAGTAGTAGCCTGTAAATGTTTCACTGCAGAGATCTCGTCGCAAATTTCTTCGCAATAAAGAAAACAAAATGCTAAATCGTCATTCATTTCGCATTCATCTTTAAGATTACATGGTTATGGTTATGACAATCACTATTTAAGAATTATTTTTATTCAAAATAAAAAAAAATATCATGATGAAACAAAGAAATCAGAAAGAATAAGTGACAAGATGAGATCTACGGATTGTCCCAATTACTTAATAAAGACTAGATTTCAAAGAGCGCCTCTTGAATAGAGCATTCTCACTTTTCCACAGTTTTCGTTTCTTTTGTAAAATTTCAGGGATTTTTTATTATATAATGTATTTCAAAGCAGTGATTAAATTTTTTGTGTCTGCCAACCAAAAGTGGTGCAGTTTGGCGGACTACCCTTCAATACCACTTTGTAATAAAAAGCCGTGTGGTAGCGGCTTAAGAGAATCTACCTCCCCATCTCATCCTGAGGGTGTCGTAAAAGTCGACAGAGAGAAAACGAAAACCAGGAGGTGGGCAGCAGCATATTGCTGGAACATCTGAATAAAACCTGCGGTTGCCAATCATGGCAACTATGGCAAAATCCCCCGTAATGAGAGCTACAAACTTTTGTGGCATTTTATGTGGGAGGCCTTTGTTCAGTAGTGGACTAGTGAAAGGCTGAAATGATGATGATGAATAAAAAGACCCTATACTCTGCTGTGGGATATATATGACTTAGTTCAATTCTGGTTGAGGAGGACGATGGCCGCCACTTGCGTCATACTTGTAAACAGATGCTGTTGGTGGAGGCTGGTCTGCTCGAGTTTGCAATCTTTATGTATATAATTTTTCTGTGCGCGTGTATGTCACTGAACTCCTCCTGAACGTCTGGACTGATGTTGATGAATTTTTTTGTGTGTGTTTGTGTGGTTCCCTGGATGGCTTAGATTCAGAATTGGACCCGGTAGGTGGCACTGCAATAGAGTTCTAGGAAAATGACAAAAGTCACTCAGTATATACATACATACATACAGTCACGCCTCTTTCCCATAGGGGTAGGCAGAGACCACATCTTTCCACTTGCTACGATCCTGGCACACATCTTTAGCTTCTTCTACTTTCATTAGTGTTATCACACACGCTCGTCGGTTGCGGGTACTTTTAACGTGACCTTTCCTCAAAAGTTCACCGATCTGATTGTGGTACGTACGCCTAGGTCGACCCTTACCGGCTTTTCCATTTACACTTGCCTCATAAATCTGTTTCATCAATCTCCTTTTATTCATCCTCTCTACGTGCCCAAACCATCAAAGCATGCCTTTCTCTATCCTTTTCACTACATCTTCAACCACACCGCAACGTTCCCTTATCACGCTGTTTCTCACTTTGTCAATCAGAGTTACTCCAGCTATACTTCTCAAACTTCTCATTTCCACAGCGTTAATCTTACTTTCATACTTCTTCTGCCAGACCCAGCATTCACTACCATACATAAGTGTGGGGACCAGAACCCTCCTATGTAGAGCCAGTCGTGCCTTTTTAGATACGTTCTGGCTACACATAAAGTTATGCCGAACCCCATTCACTTGATTTCCTGCCAATACTCTTCTCTTAATATCACAGTCATACTTTCCGTCTCTCGTAAATTTATATCATATATCAGTATATAGTTTATCGATAATTCATATATCGAAAAATCGTTTGCTGAATCTGTTAACAGCAGCCAAGCCAACGTTCGGGCAAGAAAACGTCTGTCGGATCCGCTAGTATACTTATATATTTATTATTGAATCTTATTACAAACTTTTATGTTTTCTTTGAGACTATTCTTTGTTAATTCATATATATTTTATTTTTGACTGAGATAAAAAAAATATTTACAAAAAAGAGGATGAAAACGAAGTTTCTTTAGCCTGTTTCTTCTCCATCAGAGAAACCTCATTACGAAACGGTGTAAAGAATAACGTTTAAAACTACGTTTAACGAATAAATTTATATTTCTTACGTTGAAAGATTTTTTTTTATTTTCATTTCATTTAGTCAATATAATAATTTGTTTAGTGATTAGCGTACCGCTGAATTGTAGGTCCTGGGTTTGAATTCCAGCATAGTTACAATTATCTCTTAAGTATTGTGATTGTCTCGTGTCCAGAATGCACATGATCTTCGGATATAACCGTATAATTTACAACTTCGGATATAACATTACACCGGAAACGAAAGCGTTAAAACAAGGAAGCTCTAAAATAGCTTAAGATAGACTACCCAGAGGATAGATCGAGGGGGGCGATCGCAGTACCACATTCTTCGCACTTTAAACGTGCTTGCCAGGACAGAATATTATAGGTCACGCATTTTTGAGATGGTTATTTTGCCGCCAGTATTTTTCCAGGTTAAACGACTTCTACGGCAGCGATCGGAAGAGATCAGTTAGCAGATTATCTTACGCCACCGTACAAACGTTTGTATCATCAGCATTGTAGCCCATCCCAAGTTCACTGCTCAACATAAGACTCCCCCATAGATCGCTACAAAACACGATCCTGAGCCACCTGTATCTATCGAGTTCCTGTGACGTTGACTCCATTTAGTAGAGGGTCACCCTACTCTACGTTTGCCGATATCAAGTTGCCAACGTTTTTATCGTTGCGATATAATTAACTCGTTCTAATAGAAAACACAAGTCAGCCATTACAATAGTTTGAAATTATTTGAAAAC
The DNA here is from genome assembly GCA_019845155.1 of Luehdorfia chinensis. NCBI lineage: Eukaryota > Metazoa > Arthropoda > Insecta > Lepidoptera > Papilionidae > Luehdorfia > Luehdorfia chinensis. Next base: position 2,509,339 of record JAHVAK010000052.1, read on the forward strand.
TGGGCCAGTAACAATTGAGCTGAATATTTTAGGAGTAAATAACCTGCCGGTACACGAAATTGCGGTTTTCAAGCACAAGCCTGCACAATAGCTGCTCTTGACTCGACCCGGCAGTTCACCTGGCTAATAGAAGTAAAAAAATATAGGCGAAATCAGTTTAAAAATATCCTGCGGTTAGTATTTGTAAAAGCTTTCATTATTACCAAGCCACCTTTACATATATACATACAGTCGCGCCTTTTTCCCATATCAGTAAGGGGTAGGCAGAGGCCACTTATTTGGCCTACTTTTCGCACTCGCGAGAAACGAGATGTGACGCTTTGCGAACCATATTAGTAACGGTATATGTTATGGTGTTGTTCCGCACGAATAAAGGCTGTCCGTAGCTTTAACCTAACACCTAAAGCATTATCCAGATAGATGAAGATTAAAGATAAATTAAGTTTTTCTTGTACCTTGTGGTAGCGGTTTAAGAGAATCTACCACCCCATCTCATCCCGTGGGTGTCGTAAAAGTCGACACAGGGAAGATGAAAACCAGTAGATAGGCAGCAGCATCTTCCTGGACCATCTGAATAAAAAAACTATGGCAAAAACCGGCCAGAATTTTTTTTTATTGAATTAAGTGACGTAACATATGTTGTTGCTGTCACCCAGAACAACGAGTGGCACCACGCTGCGCCCGTCACCCTGAGACATCAGTTCTTAAGTCTCATATGCCCAGTGATTACGCTAGCTCACAGTGCCCTTCAGACCGAAACACAGTAATGTCTGCACACTACTGCTTCACGGCGAAATAACTGACCCTGGGGTGGTACCTACCTAGACGGATTCCTGCTTGTATATGTATATACGAGTACTTATATAAGCATTGAGTAAAAAGCTGATATTTTTTATTACAGATACTTCAATTTTATTCAGATGTATTTTTGACTAAGATAAAAAAAATATTTACAAAAAAGAGGATACCTACGGAGTTTCTTTCGCCTTTTTCTTTACGGTTAAGGTTTTCGACACGGTGGTATTTTTTGCGGATATTGTAAAAAAAATGACGTTCAGAAACGTAATTATTATATTTCTTACGTCGAAAAAAAAAGAATTTCAATTTCATTTCATTACAATATTGCCCGTAGTATCAGATTTCACTGATTTATGGTCTTTATATCTATTTTTATTTTTTTTCAATTTTTGAGTCATATGACAAATTTGATTTTGAGGCTAAGATGTGATGCGCAAGTTTAAACAAAACAATACGATTTCCGATCTTTGTATTGGACATTACAGAATCGTTCCAAAGATGATTCGTGAGGCTATCAAAATATAAGCATCCTAATTTTAATAAAGAAAATGGTTGGGTACTACCATCACCGGCTTGGGATGACGATGAAGACAAAGATCACGAATTCCGATTAAATAAACACAAATGTTATCTTATGTCTACGACATAAAGTAGATTTTTAAATGACATTAACTATCGACCCTATGGTGTTGCAGCACAGTCACACTACAGAAAGCTCGTATACTTGTTTTGTTTTTCGCGAAACTATAGTTTTCTGTATGTTTTTGGTTTATTACATTTTATTTCTCGCTACGCTACGTTTTGCGTTAAAAGTTATTACTTAAATTGATATTTTAATAGGATATACATTTTTGAGGTACGAAAAAAAATAATGAATTATTAATGGAAATAATGCACATTTCCATTAATAATTTTTGTAAATCGTTAAAGTAAGAAATGTATAATTTTTTTATTGGATAAAGTGTCGAAACGAGCAAAACGTTCACCTGTTGGTAAGTGCAACGTCTGCCCACAACAAATGATATGTCACCCAGAACATTTCTGTGTGACACCACACTGAGCCCGTCACCCTGAGACATCAGTTCTTAAGTCACATATGCCCAGAGGTTTCATGCCAGAATAACTGGCCCTGGATGGTACCTACGTAGACGGATTCCTGCATAGGAATCCTACACCCTGTAATTCAATCATTTCAATTAAGTTACTTATTATTCTTGGTAGGTTTTAGGTAATGTATTTTAATACTTAACTGATACATACGTGAGATGAGTTTGAGTTATATATTTAATAAGAAAACGCATTAATGTTCCGAAAATAAATTGGTTTGAACATATGATTTGATTTGAGTTCACAACAAAAACGTTACAAAGAAACTTCTTTGATCTCGTTCTTGGTGAATATTTAAAATTCTATGAAGACGACATACTTTCCATAGCAATCTGTCACTTCTTAGAATCGGGTTTCAATTTATTTATTAGCATTTTTACTTAATAAATTAGATACACAGACGAAGATACAGATGGTGTCAAAGCTCACATGCGGATATTACTACTCGTATATTCGTTTGAAAAATAAAACGGTTCATAGTAAAAATTCTATTTAAAAAGACGATGTTAAATGTATTGTATATTTACATTTCAAAGTTAATATTTCAAAACGACACACATAAAACGCGAAACCCTCGGCAAAATGACTGATGTTTTGTATAGAAGACACTCACTGAAATCATAATAAGGCAGTTTTGTTTTAAGCAAGGAATACACTTAGCCTTTATCACTCATTCCTTTTGTATTATTTTCATCTGTTCTCTCAAGGGCTTACATTTTTAACATACCTTTGCGAAGCTGAATATGGATTATAGATAAAAATTATATGGAGTAAATGGGTTATTATTTATTATTTTGGCTGCGGTGTTAAGGAACATTAAGTAAATTAATATTTGAGATGGTAAACATATGTTTATTGTAAAACATATGTTTTTCTACTCCAGTTCTTATTGAACTGTAGTACTCCTGGGGAAAGGATTGTCGGGAGAGAGAAGTTTAGGTATTGAGGTTTAAGATGCAGTGCTTAACGTTTTCTAAACAATGTGCAAGTAAGTATTATGGTTTTTTTTACAAACTCGCAATGGTGGTAGGATTCCTATTCAAGAATCCGTTTAGGTAGGCACCACCCCAAGGCCGTGAAGCAGTAGTCTGCAAACATTACTGTGTCGGTTTTAAAGGCACTGCTAGCTAGCAGAGCTAGCGCAATCACTGGGCATATGAGACTTAAGAACGGATGTCTCAGGGTGACGAGCGCAGTGTGGTTCCCGATCGAAATTTTCGGGGTGACACAGTATTTGTTATAAGCAGACGTTGATTTGCTCCTGTTGTCGCTTACCTCCATAAAAAATTGTCCAGGTTAATTTGTAAAAAAAAAATATAAAAGTGAAGCAGCAACCTATATACGTCCGTCGGCCAGAAACAGGCCACTCATTTATTTTATGACCCTAGCAAGAAATCCAACAACGCTACTGTGAGTTGAAAGACTTCACATGTCCTCGAAGTATACAGTAAACCCTCGGTAATCACGTCCCGTCGAGTTGCTGTCAGATTACAAGGTACTCCTATTAAAAATATTTCGTACTACAAGGGGTCGGTGATAGTAGTCTATATTACGAGAAATTTGATAATCCGACGCCAGTTTGCAATATAATTGTCGGATCACAGCGGGTCTACTGAATTGTAGTATAACACGCAGGGTGCTTCAACGATTTTTACCTTGACCGCCGGTCACGTGGTAATTCTGCACTTAAAATTTCAAATTACAGTTTTAGCAGACACTTGGGACGGAACTCAAGTCACTCAAGTAGCATAAAATGAAAAAGTTTTCCATTAAATTTAATAAATTATGTCGGAAAGCACAGATTTTTTTTTATTTTTTTCAAAGTCGACATGAAGAAAGGCAAAATACAGAAAAAATATCAACTGTAGCTCTGTTGACTTGTTTCGAATCGCATACAGAAAAAATATCGTCATCATCGATAATCATCAAAATCCATTACTTAATTGCAAATATCTATGTATAAATATGGGAATGTAAATTATGTAATAAGAATCGAAGAATGGATGATGACGTAGTCTTTGATATCGCATGATATCCTGGCCGATATTCAATCACGGCGAAAACTTATGAATGTTGGCGGTTGTCAACTACGCAGGAGATATTATAGTGCTACATGTGTATGCGCTCGGAGGTAGTATGCGGAGAGTTATAACAAACTTGAATATGTATATACATATGAGAGAATTTTAATTCTACTTTATCTATGACTATGTATAGTGAGAATTTCGGTACTTTGGTATCTCACAAATAAAAAGTTTTATAAGCTTATTTCCGATTATATTGAAATTAAAATATATAAGAGGCCTTAATGAACTTAATAAGTATTTATTATAATTATAAAGTAGATGAAAATCTAAATATAGTTCCATGTTAGAAGTTGCTTAGATTCTTAGATTAAAATCCAATAATCCTTTACCAAGCTGAGCTCTTTTGCCCTTCCCTCCCGTAATCGAAATGGAGTACTTAGGAACAGCTGACGTTCCTAAAGTCAGTTTTTATCGGAGAGATTATCTCACACCTTTAAATAATCTCTCTTCAAGATACAAATACCTCGGATCAATCGTGAATTTTAGATCATTTTAAGTGAGCATTTCTTATGTTTCTTTTCATGCATTATATTTACTACTTACTATGGTTAGTTTATTTTTGCACAAATATTGGCGACGGCTGGAATTCGAGCCAAACATCCGCGGCGTAGAAGGCAGGTAGGCTGTTCTAGTGACAGGCCACGCGGTCAAATCTAAATCTTTGAATTGACATTGGAGTACGCTAGTAGGTCTAACAATAAGACAAACATACAGTCACGCTTTTTCCCCTTATAAGGGAAATGCAATGACCATACCCGGAGCCCACTTTCCGGTCAACGAGACGTGACGGGTGGCAAAGCACGTCGCCACCATTTTATTAAGCGTCAAAAGATTATTTCTCCCCATTGCGTTACCACGAGCAGTATAGCGGCAGCATTGCAGCAGCATATTATGGTATTATTCTGCACGAATTAAGGCTGTCCGTACCGAAAGAGTAAGTGTATTCGACACTACCGGACATCTTACAATAATGTTATAAGAATTTTTGAATCGTTCTTCTGCCGTCTCGCCAGTGCTTTATTCGTCAGTCAGCAAAGTTTACCACGGTGGGTTGACATTAGGAGAAAAAGATTTTTTATATGAATGAGTCACGAGACGTGCAAATCATTCACCATATGGTAAGTGCTATAAAAATGCTAGGTCACCCAGAATATTAATGTGTGGCACCACAATGTGCTTCTTCACCACATCAGAGATATCAGTCCTTAAGCCCCAATGCCTAGTAATTACACTAGCTATCAGTGCCCTTTAAGCCGAAACAGTAATGTTTGAACACTACTGCTTAACGGCTGAATAACTGCCACTGCGGTGATAGCTACCGATACTAATTCCTGCATAGGAATCCTTCCATTAGTAGAAGTGGATCTATAAATCCTCTATACCTATCCTCCCTCACACCGCACACATTAACATAAACATTAATTAAAATGGTTTCACTGGTAGTAATTACTTTAATACATTTTTTCAGTTTTTAAAATGTGAGGTAACCTGTCTGTATTTTTACCGTAATGGATTATATTAATAACTCAACAGCAGTGCTGTTCGCAGACTGAAAAGGTTTTATGATCAGATATTCATTTTAACATTGATACTATAAGCTTAAAACTAGTATGTCTCTCATGACGATCGTAGGTATTTTATCCTATCCCACAACACAAAATAATCTTAAATTAGTTTAAAAAACTAAAAAAAAACTCATTGCGTGTTGCAGCATGAGCTGAAGAGCCAAATAAAGAATACTATATCATGAAGTTACTGTATTGTCATCGGTCTATAACAAGTGTACAAAATTTCAGTTTATTGCACAATTGTGTTTTCGTGTCTGGTTGTGTTGTGATTGTCACCGTGGTTGTGACATTGTATCCTAGCCTACCTCCGATCTTATCGCATGAGCATTACATCGCGCGCGGGTACGTTGGGACGAGTGAGTGCCTCTGTGTTTATCGCGTACACTTGTGGAAGTATAATATTATCTCTTACGCAGTTAATAGCTTCCGACAGTATTATTGTTGGTGTGGTCGAAATCGGCCAGGAGGACATCATATACATATATACATACTTACAGGTCAGGCTTGTTAAATATTGGGACCTTGTGATCACGCGTATAACACCGATTTATGAAAAAGAAAATTGTCTACGAAGTCATTAAACTATCGTCCAAGATTATATTAAAGGTTTATTTATACAATTAATATTTAGCTTTTTGTTTTAATATAGCCTTGCATAAAATTTTAACCTTTGCCAATAATATCTTGAATTACTTCTTTTTTTTAATGGATTATCCCTACTACAGTAGATTACACTTACTGCCCTAATACAGTATATTAATAAAAATGCAATCAACTGTTAAAAATTCTTACGACTAAGAATAATTTTTAATATCAAAATTTTCTAGTCTACGTGCGAGTTGCTTAGTCGAAAATTAACGAAGATATAGACCTCAAAAAAATCGGCCAAGTGCACCTCGGACCAAGCAAAGTGAAGAGTTCCATAATGGAGAATAGCGTGTATCCCATATCACAAAAATCACACAACATATTTTATAGAAACCAATTTTCGTTGTTACCCATAAGTTGTTAGTTTAAAAGTTAGAGCACTCTTACTTTTAATCTACACTTTTTACGACTTTAGAAGCGCATATTTGTTATATGCGCTTCTAACTATTGGTTTAAATAAATAGTTATTTTGAAAGTTATCAGATCTCAAAACCTATTTAGCCTATTTAACCTCACTCGCTTATGTGCACTGAAATATTTTTTCCAACTACATGAAAAGAATAGAATATTTTTTATTCAATATAGATTATTACATAATACTTATACGACGTAATTTTTTTTAAGCTACACTGGTTCGCAAAAAAAGCCCCTGTTCTCGATGAACCAGCAAGAAACAGCTAAAATTTTTTTTATTCTTCTTGGTCATTTTAAAAATAATGTTTTTTTTTAAATTTGATATGCTGACGAAACCAGCCAGACATTCACTTGATGGTAAGTGCAACGTCTGCCTATAACAAATGCTGTATCACCCAGAACCTTTATGTGTGGCACTACACTGCGTCCGTCATCTAAGGTCATCAGTTCTTTAGTCTCATATGGCCAGTGATCTCAGAGCCCTTCAGACCGAAACACAGTAATGTTTGCACACTACTGCTTCACGGCAGAATAACTGGCCCTGGGGTGGTACCTACCTAGACGGATTTCTGCATACGAATCCTACCACCGGTAATGTACAATTACAGCAGTATTATACAGATGTAGAAATAAGTTGGCAGCGATCCCCTTATTGCCAGGGGTTGTCATCATCTATGTAGTCTTTAATATTATAATAACACTTTTTATAAAGTCTTGGCTTAAAAAAGATTGAAATTTTTAATTGAAAGACTGCACTTTCTGGGTGTCTGCTGTAAAATCGTTGGCTCATAAAAGAGTTACTGACTCTGTGAAGTAAAGTAACTGGCATTACGAGTATTAGTTTTTGCATGTTCCTTGTATTTACTACATTATGAAAACCACTTTTTTTAGTAAACTGTTTTATGTTCTTGTGTGCATACAATACGTTTTCATAAACATATTAACCAAGGTCAAGGTTAAGATATTAATTTCTGTAAAATTATCTTTAAGAGACACTTCAGAGCCCAGATTATATGTACATATATTATAGCTCTCACGGCCCTCTTGTGCAAAACAAAAATCACCTCTATGGAAGGAAATGCGACCGATGGCATGTCCCAATAGCAAAATACTACAAGACATTATGCTATGGAAATAACTAATATAAACTAATCTGGTAGTTTTCAATATTACTACGAGTAGCTGGCCCGGTAGACGTTGCCCTGCCCGTTCTGGTATGTGACGCAATGAATTAAATTTCTGAATTACATTTAGTTATGAAACATTACAACCACGCGATCAGAGCGCACCTAGTGTGTCGGATTTTATAATTTTGTAATAACACTGGAAAATTGGTCACATAATTCAAAATTACATAATGAAGCAGTTATCAACCACAAATTTGATAACTTCACAAAGTGAACGTCTTCGAAGGCAACTTGCCGTTTGACTTACAAATTTAATAACGGTCGAAAGCTGAATGAAAATTGGTGAAAGCTCGAAAAAAATGCTGATAAATTGCGGCGCCCTACTGCACAGTTAGCTCAATGGTATGCAATGAAAGGACTGCGCAGGTAAATCAGCTGTCAGATGATAATGATAAAAAATATTTATTGTCACAGAACTGTCATGCATACATGAATCGCAGATGGCGTTCTAAACGTAAAATTTATGAGAAAATGATTTTTTTTCATAATTTTGTTTCCGTGTTTTTTTCCCGATGTTTTAATATGACTGTTCTGTTATTCGGGGCGGAAACAAATCCAATATGATAAAAATCGGTCCTGCCTATCTTGAGTTAAAAATGGTGTAATTAACACGACTTTGTTTTATATATATATATATAAATATAAATATTAGAACTTAGAGATGTTATGACATTTCGTGCATATTAATTGATAAAGCACTCTCTACCGTGTTATCCACGACACCATACGAATCTATTTTTGTATCTGTTCTAGTTTAGCGTATATTCATACAAGACATATCATTCAAAAACAATAAAAGAAGAATTAAATCAAACGATTTTGAAGGCCACAGTATCAGCCGAATGTATACATAAATCGTAGCCGTATGTTATCGAAAGTTGTCTTGTAAATAGTAAAATTGGGGAAACTCATTTTCTGGGTTAACGTTAAAGACGATCGGCAACATGCCATTTTCTAAAGTATTAACATAATTCAGAACTGTTGCTTTTGGAGGTAATCCGCATAGTTCACCGACTCCATAAGCCGACATCCAGCCCAAAATTTTTGCACTAATTTGACCAGACTTAGTGATAGGCTCTACATGATTTTACTGGTGGTAAGATTCCTATGCAGGAATCCGTCTAGGTAGGTACCAACCCAGGGCCAGTTATTCTGCCGTGAAGCAGTAGTGTGCAAACATTACTGTGTTTAGGTTTGAAGGGCACTGTGAGCTAGCGTAATCACTGTGCATATTATGAGACTTAAGAACTGATGTCACAGGGTGATGGACACAGTGTGGTGTCACACAGAAATTATCTGGGTGACACAGCCGTTGTTATGGACAGACGTTGCACTTGCTATCAGGTGAACGTTTTGCTCGTTTCATCACTTTATCCAATAAAAAAAAATATCTTCATCATTTCTGGTATTGTTATAACGCCAGAGATTTAAAGGTCTTTTTGTCTGTAAATATTGTGTTTGACCAATAGAATTTTAAAAACTCCCTGGTGAAATTCAAAGGAGGTGCTTACTGGGCATCAGTCAAATATTTTTATGTAGATTACGCTACGCCTGTAGTGCAACCATATCCGTCCTGTGCAAATGGCGGCGAGTAGTTTCAGCACTGACATCAAATAGTTCTGTAAAATGGGCCGTAGGCGTAAAACTGTTGTTCTTCATACATACGTTTCATTAATTCCCTTTGTGTGCTCGTCACTTTAGGATGTCGACTACTTCGCCTGTATCTTGGAGATTGCCTTCTTCGTCTTCTCTTGTAATCCAGCGCTGAAACGTGACATATTTTTTGTCTCGAAATTTGACTTATGTTATATCCCGATCAATATAACGAAATTATTTCTACCATTTCGGATAAAACATATTGAAATTACGTGACATTTTAAATTTTAATAAATAACAAATGACCTATTGTGTGAAATGAAATGGAATATGAAAACGATTTTATTTTTGAATGGTTCATAATAAGGTTCTAACATTAAAACTGCACAGTTTCTATTGATAATTAGATTATATTAGTAGAAAAATAACATCTATTTCTTTCGAGGAAAGATTAAAACTAGATGCACTTTAGCCTATGCTTTTGATTGGCTTCCAGTCAAATTGCGTTGATTTAATACGTGAATAAAAGTTTAAGCCTTTGAAGAGAAGTTTTAATATACTGAAAGTTGTTGTCAAAAATGGTAGAGCTCTATACATCAATAATTATTGTATACTTTAGGTGTGGAAAATGCTGAATATTCTAAATATAGAAAACGTTATTTTCTACATACAAGCTTGGCATACAAGTCGTCGTTTGACAAATGCATATGTATTCAAAATACTGCGGCAAGATAGGATGAGCACACGAGAGCCATGAGCCATGAAATGAGAGGAGGCCTGTGCTGGTCAGTGTGACATTTATAGGCTGTTACTTTACAAGGCATATGAGACAAATGAATAATATAATGTCTCTGAGTGAGTGGTGCGGTGCGATGCTACACAGAGCTTTCTAATGCTAAGTTGTCGACACTAAACCTGTCATGGGCAAGTATAGCACTTACGGCACCCGCCATGTCTCGTTTCCCGCCAGCGAAAAGTGGGCTACGTGTGTGGCCTCTGACTGCCCTTTATATGTGAAAAAGGCGAGACTGTCAATATGTATGTATGAAGTATTAGAAGAAGAAGTATTTACAAAGTAATTGCAAATATGGTTTTAGAGATTATACGATATCATTTTATTGTTTTATTAATACTGTGGTGGCGGCTCGTTCAAAGAATACTACCACTCCATCTCATCCAATGGATCTCGTAAAAGGCGAGTAAGGAATTAAACTGCACTGTGCCCCCAACAGTGCACCACCTATAACACCAAGTGCATTATATTGTTTTGGTGAAACATGGATTGTGACAGTCATCTGTTTTTGCAGTGAGTGCCCAGTCTCTGACTACCCCTTATGGGATACAGTCGCGATATTATGTATGTATGTATTTATTAATAGGTACTGGCAAAACATATCGTTCGCATAACTATATTATAATTTTTTTATAGTATTATTTTATTACGAGTTTGTTTGTAGTAGAGATACACTTACACGTACACTCACACTTACTGTCCTGACATATAAACAATGAGTATTTACATTTAGATGCATCTGGCACCGGATGAAATTACACAATCTGTACCTAAACGCTAGATCAAGGTATTATAAACCGAGGCGAGACGATCAAACGCTTGTGTAACATAAGCATAACTGTTTCAGATTTCTGGTACAAACCATGACTGTTACATATATAAATTCTGTGACTTAATTTACGACTGTATCTCGTCGACTATCACAAGTCCAATGCTGAACATGAGCCTCCCCTATAGATAGCCACAAAAGTTTGTAGCTCTCATTTTGGAGGGATTTTGCCATAATTGCCACACTTAGCAGGCGGGTTGGCAACCGCGGTTTATTTATTCAGATCATCATCATCATCATCATTTCAGCCTACCATAGTCCACTGTTGAACATAGGCCTCCCCCATAGATTGCCACAAAACACGGTCTTGAGCCACCTGCATCCATCGACTTCCTGCATTTATTCAAATGTTCCAGGTAGATGCTGCTGTCCATCTCCTGGTTTTAATTTTCCCTCTGTTGACACCCACACACGATGGGGTGGTAGATTCTCTTAGGCCTCCAACGCACAGTATCTATTAGTACTAAATTTGAGGGAAGTAGTAAGCACAGTACCTACTTTTTATCAGCAACTCCGTTAACGATAAACATGTATTCTAAATAGATTGAGGCAACACCTTCAATTTAACGAACCGGAAAGTTTATACATCAAAGTTCAATTATAACGCACGTATGGAAGTTAATCGATGATTTAAACCAACCGGCCTTTAATCGAATTACCTCAATACGTAAATGCACATACAATAATTTGTAGTTTACACATTTTTGAGCGATTGAAATAACTGCTCGCAAATTATTTAAAAATTCTTGATGCACAGTAGGTTTCCTCATGTATTGTGGTTGCGACTTACAAATATAAATTTCACATGCCCAACACTACCTCTACTTTTGCACAAATGTTGCCTTCAGCTGGTATTCGAATCCGGGACCCGCGACGTCTAAGACAGGGACTCTGGCTGCACATTTTTATGGGAATCAGTTAAACTTATCTGTTCTAATAAGTTCACGATACTAGTTGTTTAAATTTTAGCACATTCGAGCATTTCTAAGATTTATTTAGAATGCTATACAAGTGTTTTATTACAATTATTTATTAACTTTTAATTACAATTACTATTACGATGACGGTTCGACCTATGATCCAAAAATGTCACACACTATGAAAAACGTCTGTTTTTTATGAAAGATGCGGTGGTACAAAATATAGGCGGTCCAGAAGATCATATTGAAGGTAAACGAGAATTATTTTTTGGGACTCTACAAAGACTCCTTGCTAAAGAAAAATCTATTCTAGGATCCATTTTAGGACCATAAAAAACCATTATAATAATGTAACTCTCTTTTACAAAAATACTAGCTGATACCCGCGGCTTCGCCCGCGCGATTTACCACTACACTTTAACGAAGCGAAGAAACATTGCTATCCCTCAGGAACCATAAATTTTACCGGTATAAGCCTATGTTGTTCTCGGGCGTCTAAACTGTCTTCATGCCAAATATCAGGTCGACAGGTCATTCTGTTCTGCGCGAAAGATGGATAAACAAACCAACAATCCAATAAATCAACAAAGACTCTTTCGGATTTATAATATTGGTATGGATGTGCTTTGTAGCTCAGCATCGTGTTTTATGTCACTGGAACTTACAGCTCCTAAACAAATTATGTCAATCATTTTTTTAATTGTTAGGCTAAAATTACGATAACGACTTCCATACAATAGATATTTTTACATATTTACATTACAAACATAAACAATTTTTAATTTGGTCTTTATTTTTAGCTTTACAAATGCTTGGTCAATGTCCTCAGTCGGTGTACTAGAGAAAAGTAACAATGCCTTCCGAAACAATAAAGACAAAGCGCCTTATTATGATTTCAGAATGCGTCCGTCGCATAAAGTATGTGTCGTATTTTAGAAGAGAAAACCTTTTAACAACCTCCCTTATATTTACTCGTAACATCGTAGTGGGCCGTTTTTTGATTAAACATTTTAACCAAAAATATAATCACTGACCTTCAAATACGTATTTCTCGTTAATATTTTGCTTTAAATTGTGTATCGCATTATTGATGTAAAACGTACGAGTATATAACTACTCAAAAATGCTTTATTACCGATTACGATAATTTGAAGTGAGTTTTTGGATTTTGAACATTTTTGAATAACCTATAAAATCAAAATTTATACCGTGGACACTTTTCACACGACACAATATTTTAAATTCTTTTTTGCTTTAAAAACTACTAAAGTTCTAGTACTATTTACTGACATTCTTTTAATGAAATTCTTAACACACAGTTAACATTCTTTTGCGACATTACTAGAGCGAAATCCATCAACGTGGCATTTTTTATGATACATTTATGTAGCAAAATGATAAGGTCTTTCCAATATTTATCTCGTTACAAGTGTCAATATTGTAAGAAAGGGCCGAAAAATGTCTTAATAAATTTATCTAACATTCAAACGACAGAAATATTTGTAATGTAAAATTACCACCTAACGCAATAAGATCCCAAGGTGACCTTTGAGAATTATTTGTCTAAAGATATTCTGTAGTGTTATTATTTATCCTCAGTTGATAAAGTAGAACTATATGTCTTCATGTCAAACTGTCTCATACATGCAAATATAAAATATTTTGACGCCATACTTAAATTACTCCAAGTTACTAATTTAAAAAAAGACTAAAAGTGAACAATTACTATTAATGTATTTTAGCTATTGACTATTACTCGTATTCTTTGTTGAATAATTGGATGTCGTATTCACCAACTTCTCTAGATTAAAAATTCATCATGATTTACTAATAAAGAAGCTTGAGAGCCGACGTGCCTGGCAACCTTCACTTCGGCTGTCAAGCTCGATGGATCGAATACTATTTCCAAACTACGAGTCAAGCAGTCTGTATTAAGGGGTTCTTCGCGGTTCGAGGTACACCTGAACTGACTTGACCTTCAGGTGTGCCTCAAGGATCCCATTTAGAAATTTCACTATTCTCCATTTACACAAATGAAATTGGACTAATATTCAAACATAATCAACATTTTTACAACCTTTGTATTTAAAAATGTGCAGATGACTAACAAACTGCAACAAGATGTGGAGGTATTTTACATTTTTTGTGCTAGTAGCACTAATTATTTCATACATTTGACACATGTAATGTTTTATTCCTCTAAAATTGCTGCCTGCTAATTTTCGACTTCCGATGCGCACATTACCTGTTTTTATATCCCCATGATTATATAAAAAATATACGTAGAATTCTATTATATATTATCCTTATGTATCTCCAAAACTAATAATATCGAATTCTCCAATGTAGATCTATTAAATAATAATGTCATTATTTAAAACACACTCTATGTGATCCTCTAATAAATGCTTTTAGATATTATAAGCTTGTATTTAATTTTTCATTCTGAGACGACTATGTCAATTCTATATTTTATTTTACGTTTTATTATATGAACTTATAGACACCGTTGTTCTTTTTATGTAAAACTACTATGGTAATAGAAGATAAATGTAAATAAATAACTAAAACAAATTAATGAAAAAATACAGTATTGATAATTGAGAAAGTTGAGAATATTGCAATAAAAACGTCGCTCGAAGTCGGTCGGACTCGATCCTCGGTGCCAGCACCACTGAAGTTGTTAATTTCATTTTGAAATGCTATTTTTTATAGGTGTATGTGACGAGACTAGCAACACGTTCACCTGGTGGTAAGTGCAACGTCTGCCCGTAGCAAATGCTGTGTCACTCAGAACATTTCTGTGTGGTAAAACATTGCAAACATTTATAGGCTATTACGTACTTTTTTAATGATGAGAAAATCTTAAAAACAAAGTTTTCTTTTGCAGTTTTCAAAATAGTTCATGTTTAGAAGAGCCTACATTGCATGTGAGAAAAATCTCCGGATGGATGACACTGTAAAGAAGCTAAATAAGTTCGCAGAATGGAGACCAGGAACAGTAAAATTATACTCAAAATATTTTTTTACCTTTCCGTATTTTTAAGATCCGTTAAAGCCGTCCAAAAATAAATAATTTGAAAAAAATTTTTCTCCTCAAAAAGTTTTTTTTTCCGAAGCTCTTCTATTTTCATTTTTGGAAATAAATAATAATCGTGCTAAATGTAGGCGTCCAAAATTCTCTATGCCCATTTGTACAGCAGCCATCAACTCACCATTGCAACATGGCGCCATGCGCATTGTTGTACAAAAGCATTGCGTCTTTGCTCCGTTTTCCCCGTTTGTATTCCCTCATAGCATCTCTCAACTTTAATTATTACAGCGCAGTGTTATCTCGTTATAGAAACACCCTTTTCTTTGGAATCAAGAGTATTCGTTCTCAATACCAAAACAAATCAACTTTTTTGTGCGGGGTGAGCATTCTTGGCAACCGTCTTGCATTTGCATCTTTCACATCCTAAGACGATCATACAGAATATTCAAAATTTCATATACTTCAACCATATTTTCAAGTAGTTTCTTTTTTAAACAGGCATCTTCCAACACTAATTTTTAAATTTCTCCCACATTTTCCGCAGTGGATGCCTCGACCGGCCGTGCGATATTCTTCAAGTGAGTCTCTGCTTTACTTGAAGATAGTATGCCACTACAAAATTATCGTTTTCCCAGGGAAAAAGTCCACGTGTATACTTAGTAGTCTCAAAATATTGTATTTCATGCTTACCGGTAGTATTTAACGTACTATTCTATTTCGATTAAATAGAGCGGCGGAAATTGTGGAAACTAACGAGGAAGTTTAACTCTTCATCATCATTAAGATAAGTGTCCTGTACCATTTGTACCTTAGCCTACGCGCCCTTAGACTAATGAAGTTTTACTTTAGGTTTTCTATAATAAAAAAAAACCTTTAGCTGTAAATATGGTAGGAGTCTTTTATATAATATTAGATAAGAGCTTATCTCATTAGTCGGAGTAGCTGAATACTAAGTAGCGGGTCTATATTTGCCCAACTTTCATACTGTCCATTTCTCCCCGATCGTATCAATAAAATTGATCAGTTCGGTATGAAGGCGTGATGATTAGTAGCTCTTTGTTGGCATTTGCGACACTGTACCGCCAAGAGAACAGCGCAACTGGATGGAAGTAAATTTTATAAATGGCATCATTTAGATAAATACAATATTAGTAACACACGGAATACTTTTTACTCCGGAAAAATACACAGTTCCTGTAGGATAGCTATTATGCATTTAGCAAATTACCACAATTCTATAATTCCTTCTTAACAGTAAACTAGACGAAGGTATTTCTTAATGAAATTTGGTATAGAATTTTCCTACTAGTAACATACTCGTATCAAATACTTTTGATCCGGAAAAATTCACAGTTTCGTTGAGCTTTAAATGTAGTCAGTCGAACTTTAATCAAATTCCACGTTTGGTGTGTGTTTTATTATCTGTAGGTAGGTATGTATAAAATAATGATCATACGTATGTATATTAATAATAATCATACATGCTAAACATTAATACTAAACTCCGTAATAGTTATCACTTTTGGATGTGTTTCCTGCATATTATTCAGCAATTATTATTTATAATGTTTTCTTTTATTTACGCGAATATTACACATTTAAATAAAACTACTTTTTTTACGGATTTTATCGCGTTTAATTTTGAACTATTTTTACCCGACGTCATGTGCCAAACCACCGAAGTTGTATGGGTTACCTAAAATACACAAACCAAATGCTCCACTACGTCCAATAGTGAGCCAGATCGATTCACCAACTTATAGATTGGCTCAGCATGTAGCGAAAATACTCTCACCGCTCAGAGGACACACAAGAGCACACACAAAGGATTCATACCATTTTGTCAGTGAGATTTAAGACCTACATCTTACTGACAATGAAACTATGGTCAGTTTTGATGTCCAGTCGCTATTCACATGCCTACCTGTAGAAGACTGCATCTCAATTGTATCCAGGAAGCTAGCGGAGAACAACATGCCAGCAGAATATGCAGAACTACTTAGACATTGCCTTACATCTGGCTATCTATTGTGGAAGGAACAGTACTACAAGCAAGTAGATGGTGTGGCGATGGGCTCTCCAGTATCTCCCATTGTCGCCGACATTTTCATGGAAGACTTTGAGGAGAAAGCCCTCCTTACTTCTCCTGTAAATCCAAGATTCTACAAGCGGTATGTAGATGATACTTTCACAATTTTACCATCGCATAAAGTAACTGCATTTCTAGACCACCTTAACTCCCTAAACTCTAAAATTCAATTTACAATGGAGTTAGAGGCAAATAACTCTTTAGCTTTTCTGGATGTGTTAGTAATTCGGAATCCTAATAACACCTTGTGTCACACTGTGTATAGAAAAAAGACCCATACAAATAGGTATTTAAACGGTGAATCTCACCACCATCCTTCACAGTTAGCTACCGTGGGTAAATCTTTGTTTCAGAGAGCACAAGGGATCTGTGACAGTAAACACCTGGCCGCCGAGCTTCAGCATGTCAAGCAAGTTTTGCAAGACAACAAGCTTCGGGTTCCGCGCCTTCGTCGCAGTGACCGAGTGAAGCCGGCCACAGTCGAGCGTGTACCTGCTGTTCTTCCCATATGTCAGAGGAGTCACGGACAAGATTGGCTATATCTTGAAGCGAGCTTCTATAAGAACATTTTTCAAGCCGCCGAAGAAGATAAGTCAGTTTTTACCATCTGTCAAGTGTAACATCACTCTACAAGATGCAGAAGTATACAAGCTGGATTGTGAATGTGGTCTCTCTTACATAGGGCAAACTAAAAGATCCATTAAAACCCGCGTTAAAGAACACATAGCTGATGTGAAGCATCGACGCTCTAGGAAGTCTGCAGTCTGCGACCATGTTCTGGATCATCCCAACCATTACATAAGATTTGATAGACCACAAATCCTTGCAAAAGAACACCGATTCCTACCAAGGATGATTCGCGAGGCTATTGAAATTAAAAAACATCCTAATTTCAATAGGGAAGATGGTTGGGTATTACCACCGGCTTGGGATCCTATTATTAATAAAATTAAATCAAAAACCAAGCATACCACTGCAAGGCTTCAAGACACAGTAAGCTCTTTCTGCGTAGATCGGACTACAAATAATAATTAAAAGCTGAAGGTACTCCGGGGTAACTATGACATCGGGACAACTGTCACCTCAGTCCCCCCGTGACCATGGGTGCTGTAGAGCGTCCGAAACGTCGGGTAAAAATAGTTCAAAATTAAACGCGATAAAATCCGTAAAAAAGTAGTTTTATTTAAATTATTATTTATACTTAATAGAATAATAGAAAGTAAAGTAAAATAGTCTATAAATATCCCACTGCTGAGCACAGGCCTCCTCTCATTTCTGAAAGGGTTTTTGAGCTAGCAAGAGCCCGCCACGCTGCTCCAATGCGGGTTGGCGGACTTTCCATATCCTCAAAATATTTTTTATTCCGCTGACATGCAGGTTTCCTCACGTTTTCCTTCATCGCAAAATTTTAGAGGTCCCAGCACCGGAGATTCAACTCAGGTCAGTCGCGTACCATAAAATTTTAAGCGAGCTGTGCCCCTGAGCTACCACGGCATTCATAGTTTTTACCCAGATATTTTGAAAGTGTTCGAGTGGAAATAAAGAAGTATTTGTCAGTAGACACAGAACAGATCTCTTCAGATCCGGTAGATCCTAAACTTTCTGGAGTTGACAGGCGTGCCCTTCATTCAGGGTCATGGGAAATTTGATGCACCGCAAGTATGTTTCGAGTCGAGACTTCGAATCACACAATTTAGGCAGGACATAATTAGTGCCACTGTTTTAACAGGAGTAGAAAGAGGTGGAAGTGTCCCTCATCATCATCATCATCATCTCTGCCTATCACTAATCTATTCTATGGAAAACATTCTATGGGGGCGGCCTATGCTGAACATAGCTTCCCCCATAGAACGCCACAAAAATTCTTAGCTCCCATTTTGGGGGAATTTCACCATAGTTGCCACGCTGGGCAAGCGGGTTGGCAACCGCAGTTTATTTATTCATAGGTTCCAGGAAAATGCTGCTCCCCATCTCCTGGTTTTCATTTTCCCTCTGTCGTCTTTTACGACACTTACGGGATGACATTGGGTGGTAGATTCTCTAAAGCCGCCGACACATGTGATATTTCTGACTTCCTCTTCCAATCGCAGAGACTGCAGCTGCCTGTCAAACATAGTTTTGCGTTTACTATTAACAAAGCGCAAAGCTCATTGTTCGAAGTTGTTATTTTCTTAAGTTCATCGGGAGCGAAGCCACAGGTAAATGCTAGTACTATTATACAATGGATTAACTATGCGAGTTCAAATAGTGAGTTAAAACTGGTTGTGTTTCTGTAGTTTTGACTCATTGCCAAAATAAACTGTATGCCATATATTTATACTGAAAGATTTTTATTGTAGGTAAGAGATAATTCCATCGAGACCGATGTGAGAACTTTTATGGATAGTTCTATGCATTGCGATCGTCACCATAAGGTACTATTTTTCATATTATTAATAGCTAGCTTTGTTTGCACATCACTGCTTGTCAGTAGAATAACTGGCACTGCGGCGGTACATACCAAGGAGGATTCCTCCGGTTCCGGTAAAATTACCAAGCCATTCAAGCGGACTGACTAACTTTTTATATATAATAAACTTTTACTGGTGGTAGGATTTCTATGCCGAAATCCGTCTTGGTAGGTACCGCCGCAGTACTAGTTAATCTGCCGCAAAACAATAGTGTGCGATTATTACTTTGTTTCAGTCCGAAGGGCATTGAGAGCTAGTAAAATTACTGGGCATATGAAACTTAAGAACTGATGTCTCAGGGTGACGAGCGCAGTATGGTGCCACATAGAAATGCTTGAACGACACGTCAACTCTCGTCATTTTGTACTATAAAAGAAATCAGAAAAGTAATGTAAAAGTAATCATGTCATACTAGATCAATCAATTACATTTTACAGAAAGTAATGGTTTAATATTATTTGCCGCATTCTGTCATATCATTAACATACTCGTATCTTTAACCATTACATGGAATCTTCTGGGTAGTTGTTCCAAGTAATTAATGTTTCTTTAATACTTTACAATGTTTACGGAGTCCCAAAGACATTAAAAAGCTTTACGTAGCAAATCGTTTTATTAATAGATATAATTATTTATGCTATATGTGTAAGTAAATCTGTCATATGCACTGAATCTAATGACAACTGAGTCTAATAGTTAAAATGCTTTTCATAGATTTTGCCATTTTTGATAGATGCAGATAACTTTAAACAATTTGTTTATAACAATGTTACGATTTTGTTAGCATGTAAATAGTATGTAATTGACACTTTTGTAGTTTGAATGCAATTTATCATTAATATTGCGTTTACAATGTACATATGTATATATTTACATGTATTTGCCTTCAAAATATCTATTTTAGAAGCTCTTACCAGCATACTTGCAAACAATATACAGTATTGTATCAGAATTATATTTTTTGGGATATTATACATCGTTGCAGGGAACCATTTAAAGCAATATTTCTTTATGTAACTACTCGTGACAGAGACCCATACTCCAAAACAAGAAATTATATTTGGTAATATGGTTTTGGTATTTAATTCATCCTTAAATCTGATAGGTCATAAACATCTTCGTTAAAGTGGGACAATATTTGGTTCGTCTTTATCCAGTTTGTTTTATTCGTGTTATTTATAAACAATAATTTCGTATTGTTTTAACATAATGTTAAATAAAGATAAGTTAAGAATATCACGACTATTTTTACATTAAGCAAAATCTATAAACGTAGTTACGTTTCAAAGAGATTTATATTAAGGAAAAACTAATAATATAAAGTGTTTAAAAAGATGAGAAGGCATGTTTCAGTAAATATAATATGATGGTTAGATTAACACTTACAAAATTATGAGTACATGGTTCTCCAAAAACAGGAACGTAGGTAAAACTCGAAATAAGATTTATTTGCACGATACAAAATTAACCAGGAATTATCCTCCATATATCCGTAAATGTCACTGAGTGAACTCGTGGAAACTTACGAAGATTTTCATAACATAAAAATAATTTACTCCTCTCAATTTTATACTTAAATAATAAAGTAAAATTAGAATCCGTTTAGTTCACAGGCTGGTTAAAATAAGTGTACAAAATGTTCAACTATTTCAGTCCGAAACGTTTGTGATAAGCTCGAACGCGTTTGGCCCGCCTATGGTATGCAGGGTGGCAAAGAGATACGAGCATCCGCGCTGGCGGTTGGGCGGGTACTGCCTTTGCGGCAGGAGTCTGCGTCACAGCTACTGGACCCCAACACCTTTTTGTGGGACCCCAATTAATAACAGAACGTTATGCGGACGCGTTCGATATCAAATCCTTGATAAAGTTTGAAAGGTTTTCGTAATGCTGCATTGAAATTAATTTCAACAAGTTTTGAACTAATTTTGTAGAAGATTTTTTATGATGGTGACGATGATATCCTGCTATTCACTTTCGACAATGAATTCCGGTTAAAAATCAAAGGTAATCATTAACCCAGGATATATTAGAGTTTCGTGCAGGGAGACTTACTCCTTTTCGCCTTCCCTAAGCTCTATGTACCGCTCCTGCAATAAATATAATTCAATAGAATTACGAGTATTTTATTTAAAAAAAAACTAGATTCACGGATTTAGTTTTACCTGCACTTAGATTTTATTTTAGCTGACGTTTCGTGCGCTCTATAGCATCCATGGTTACGGGAGAACTGATATGTTTGACGTCCTGATATCACAGTTACTTCGTGATAACTTTAGCTTTTAATTATTATTTTTGGTCCGATCTACGCAGAATTAGCCCTCTGTGAATGCTTGAAGTCGTGCAGTTGTATGCTAGGTTTTGGATTTAATTTTATTAATATTATGATCCTATTTTAGTTACTGGTAGCGGTACTACCGTACCCAACCTATTCTCTATTGGTATTAGGATGTTGTTTTTAATTTCAATATCGCGAATCGTCCCCGATAGGAATCGGTGTTCTTTAGCAAGGATTTGTAATCTGTCAAATCTGGTGTAATGGTTGGGATGATTCAGAAAATGGTCACAGACTGCAGACTTCTTAAAGCGACAATGCTTCACACCAGCTATATGTTCTTTCACGCGGTTGTAATAAAACGTGATAATATCTGCAAATCCATAAAATAATTTATTAATATAATATATTTTATTTAGATAATGCTCCACCACCACCACCATTTCAGCCTACTATTAGTCCACTGCTAAACATAGGCCTCCCCCATAGAGTGCCACAAAAGTTTGTAGATCTCATTTTGGGGGGAATTTTCCATAGTTGCCACGCTTGGCAGGCGGGTTGGCAACCGCAGTTTATTTATTATGATGTTCCAGGAAGATGCTGCTGCCCATCTTCTGCTTTTAATTTTCCCACTGTCAACTTTTACGACTCCCACGGGATGAGATGGGGTGGTAGATTCTCTTAAGCCGCTACCACACGGCTAATAATATAATGCTCATAGAACGTAATTTCTTTAGAGTAGCCTTGGGAAGAACTAGCAATAAATCCAGGGCTACTCCGTTTTTTTATTTATAATTTTAAAAACGATATAATATACATTTTTTTTAACATAGTGACGAGATCAGCAAATCGTTCACCTGATGGTAAATGCAATGTCAACGCATAACAAATGCTGTGTCACCCAGAACATTTCTGTGTGACACCGCACTGCGCCCCTCGCCGTGAGATATCAGTTCTTGAGTCTCACCCCGTAATTACACAAGCTCTCAGGGTCCTTGGGAATGATGGTTATATAAGCGTTTTTTGGTTAACAAGGATTATTTAATTTAGTAAATTATTTATCCGTACATTATGTTTTCCTGGCCGATATTGCATAGTGTCGAAATCTGTCAAATGCGAAGGAGATATTATAGTGCAACTAAAACTAACAGACGCACTCAATCATCCTTAATTACCCGCACACGATGTAACGCTCATGCGATGAGATCGGAGGTAAGCTAGAATGTATTGTAAGATACAATAAACCAGACCTGAAATACAACAATTTAAGTTTTTGAGCAAATGTTGACTTCGACTGGGATTTGAAACCTGGACCGGTGGCGATGCCGTCGGGTACTCTTACCACTAGATCACAAGGTCATCATAGCAGCATCAGTGTAATGCGACTATTGCACACCGGTGTGTTTGGTCCTTTCCCGGTCAAACTGACCTATTTACGTGCAACAGCCGGTATCTGCAGTGTAACTCTATCACGTATACAGCTTAGCTTTTATACGCACGTAATTCATAAAAGTAGGAGTTCACATCAAGCTGAACTTGTGCTCAGTAATGGGACCTTTATAGCCTGTTAGTTTACTACAGAGTTGAATGAACTATGACAATTGTACCCCGCCTAGGGAAGACGTCTATGGTTAGCAGTGATGAGCGTTTAAATGAAACTAATTTTACGGATTTTATCGCGTTTTATTTTATTATTTATAACCCGACGTTTCGAGTGCTTTACAGCACCCATGGTCACGGGCGGACTGAGGTGACAGATGTCCCGATGTCATAGTTAACCCGGAGTACCTTCAGCTTTTAATTATTATTCCTTGTCCGATCTACGCAGAAAGAGCTTACTGTGTCTTGAAGTCTTGCAGTGGTATGCTTGGTTTTTGATTTAATTTTATTAATTATAGGATCCCAAGCTGGTGGTAATACCCAACCATCTTCTCTATTAAAATTAGGATGTTTTTTAATTTCAATAGCCTCGCGAATCATCCTTGGTAGGAATCGGTGTTCTTTTGCGAGGAGTTGTGGTTTATCAAATCTGATGTAATGGTTGGGATGATCCAGAACATGGTCACAGACTGCAGACTTCCTAGAGCGACGATGCTTCACGTCAGCTATATGTTCTTTTACGTGGGTTTTAACAGATCTTTTTGTTTGCCCTATGTAAGAGAGACAACATTCACAATCCAGCTTGTATACTCCTGCATCTTGTAGAGTGATGTTACACTTGACAGATGGTAAAAACTGACTTATCTTCTTAGGCGGCTTGAAAAATGTTCTTATGGAAGCCCGCTTCAAGATATAGCCGATCTTGTCCGTGACTCCTCTGACATATGGTAGGACTGCAGGTACACGCTCGACTGTGGCCGGCTTCACTCGGTCACTGCGACGAAGGCGCGGAACCCGAAGCTTGTTGTCTTGCAAAACTTGCTTGACATGCTGAAGCTCGGCGGCCAGGTGTTTACTGTCACAGATCCCTTGTGCTCTCTGAAACAAAGATTTGCCCACGGTAGCTAGCTGTGAAGGATGGTGGTGAGATTCACCGTTTAAGTACCTATTTGTATGGGTCTTTTTCCTATACACAGTGTGACTCAAGGTGTTATTAGGATTTCTAATTATTAAAACATCTAGAAAAGCTAAACAGTTATTTGTCTCTTACTCCATTGTAAATTGTATTTAAGAATTTATGGAGTTAAGGTGGTCTAAAAATGCAGTGACTTTATCAGAAGGTAGTATTGTGAAAGTATCATCTACGTACCGCTTGTAGAACCTTGGATTTACTGGAGAAGTACGGAGGGCTTTCTCCTCAAAGTCTTCCATGAAGATGTCAGCAACAATGGGAGATACTGGGGAGCCCATCGCCACACCATCTACTTGCCGGTAGTATTGCTCCTTCCACAATAGATAGCCAGATGTTAGGCAATGTCTGAGTAATTCTGAATGTTCTACTGGCATGTTGTTTTCTGTTAGCTTCCTAGTTACAATTGAAATGCAGTCTTCAACAGGTAGGCATGTAAATAACGACTGGACATCAAAACTGACCATAGTTTCATTGTCAGTAAGATGTAGGTCTTTTATCTCACTGACTCTCTCTCTGTGTGTCCTCTAAGTGGGGAGAGTATTTTAGCCACATGTTGAGCCAATCTGTAAGTTGGTGAATCGATTTGACTCACTATTGGACGTAGTGATGAGCGTGTTTGAATTGAATGCGAGTATAAAAATCGTGAGTATCTTTTTCACAAGTAAAAAATCGTTGAGCAAAGATTAACTTTAATGACAACGAAAAATATTGGTTGAAAATGCAGAACCTAGTCTTTATATAATAGTTAAATTCTTATGTATAAAGAAGCCTTAATACTAAATGGAAAGAAGGTTTCCTGACATCATTATGTAATTAAAAAGATCCTATAAAAGTGACCTACTTGGTAAGAATAACAAACATACGGAACGGGCTGAAAAGAAGAAGTAATGGTTAATGACAAAATGTCTTATGTAATGAAGTGCAACTACATCAAATTTTATCTCTGGTGTTCTTGTTTTAAACGTCGTTTTCCTTTGTTTTCATATTTAACATAATCAGGCCATTTACATCCAGACATTTCGGCTGTTCAACTATGCGAGTATAAGATGAAAATTCGTAATGGTTTTGTAAATAAGTTGTGGAGAGTACGCGTTAACGTTAAACAAAGTTTTTGGTAAATACTTAAAAAATTATGTCTTCAGTATTTCTCTTATGTTTCCTAGCGTAAGAAAAACTATCGCCCCATGCCCAATGTATAAATATCATATTCCCAACAGTCCGTCTTCCCTTCGATGTTGTTAGAGTCGACTAAGCCGCAGCGTCTAATACTGACTTACATATACATATACAGCTCGCCTGCCAAACGCTTACTGAAAAATCCCTCACTATTAGTAGAGGTTTTACTGGTGGGGATTCCTGTCCATCTATGTAGGTACCACCGCAGTGCCAGTTATTTTGTCGTGTACAAACAGAACTGTTTTTCGTTCTGAAGTGCAGATAGCTAGTGTCATTAGTGGGCGTATGAGACTAAGAAGTGATGTCTAAGGGTGACGAGCGCAGTGTTGTGTCAAACAGAGATGTTCTGGGTGACACAGACTTTATGGGCGGTTGCACTTACCGTAATGTGAGCGATGTGATAGTCTCGTCACTTTCTTTCTTAAAAAAAGGCTTATGTTCAGCAGTGGACCAATAATAAGGTGGCGATGATGAGTGTAGATGGGAGACTTACAACTTATGAAAACTTGAATGATTAATTTATTGTCAGATCGGTAAAAACCAACGTTTCCAGTACCCTCTTTTTTTTAGTTTTACTGTATTCATTTTAACTGCTAATTCAAGTTGGTTGATTTCATGTGCCTATTGTTTCGAATATTATTGTTCTCGCCTGTAGAGCACTCTGTAACAGTAAACAAAGTTCAGTTCAAACAGATACGAGTATTTATATTT
Source organism: Luehdorfia chinensis (assembly GCA_019845155.1). Classification (NCBI taxonomy): domain Eukaryota; kingdom Metazoa; phylum Arthropoda; class Insecta; order Lepidoptera; family Papilionidae; genus Luehdorfia; species Luehdorfia chinensis. The sequence goes on from JAHVAK010000052.1 coordinate 2,535,590, forward strand.
AGCAGAGTTTGTTTTTGTGTATGAGTCACAACCACTTAATGTTATATAATAAGATAATACATACTTTAGTTATGTCGCGTGCTTTACCAAGTTTCACGGCTCTCTATAAAAATATAATAATTTGCTAAAATTGTTTCTAAAAACGTAATAATTTTCGGGGACACCGTTTATCTCCCAGGACTTATATTCGATTAGTATCGATTATTAAGTTATAACAATTCAAAGTATTTTATAACTTTTTACGGAATGATAAAGAACAATTTTTCGCAATCATTACCAATTCAGCCTATCACAAGTTCACTGCTGAACCTGAATTCGAGATTGATTAGACAAAATCTCGGACTGGGGCCCACTAGATTTAGTCCAGTTCAACCCCAATGAGACACCATTTTGCGCTTTTACCGCGACAAAGAAAGCTAGTATCGGAATCCTTGGCGTTGATTAGGTTCTTTCCGATCAGCTTCATTCACTGGCTCTGCGAAGAGATGTTGGAATTGTTCGGAATTATTCCAGCTGCTGTTTTCGCAATCTTACATAGCGGCACAGCACAAAATTCCATACAGATAATCTTAAGGTGATCTGCTGCCGACATTATCGTAACGGATTCTATCTCGATTCGTATCGTATCGAAACGCCGATTAACGGTAAGATCCCTGTCCAGGGTTGAGTGCACCACCGAATGTTTACCACCACAGTGTCAGCTATTTAACCATCCGTAATAACTGGTACTACGGTCGTACCACCCATCTAAACGGATTGCTGCATAGAAATCCTGCCACCAGTAAACTGACGATTACGGAAAATTTTCCAAAATTTTAAGGGACTTAAATCGATCAGTGAACTTATTATAAGGTGATGAAGGAGACGAAACAAAACAATATCATAATCGTTATGGTATTATAATCGGTAAGGCCACAAAACAATTTATATACGGCATTTTAAAGAGATTTTTTTTTTGTTTTTCTTATGTAATTATTATGATCATCCCTTTGTTGTTTAAATTTTAGTTTCATTTAAACAATAAATCGAACGACCAAAAAGTAAATAATTTTATTTTATTATATGTCCCACTGCTGAGCACAGGCCTTCTCTCATATCTGAGGAGGTTTTGGAGCCTGGAAGAGTCTGCCACGCTGTTTCAAATCCGGTTGACGGACTACACATGTCCTTGAAATATTTTATTTCTAAGACAGGTTTTAGGTTTCGTTCCGATGTTTTCCTTCACCTCTGAGAATTTGGCCTATCACTACTTTTTTTATAGAAGAGGCGGCAAACGAGCACTCGGCTCACCTGATGTTAAGCGATCATCGCCGCCCAAAAAAGAAAATTTTTTCGCCTCTTACATTGCAAAAGAATTTAAGAGGTGAAATGAATGTATTCAGCCAACATTTTATAAATATTCTTTATTTTAAAGTTATTATTTTTAAAAAGACGTTATAATAAAATACTGTATGAAGCCTGGCGCGTATAATTTTTTCTAAACATCCGACTTTATATTGCAAGTATAATGAGATTGCAAACGATGATATTTTTCCTGCCGTAACATTTGTGAAAGTACAAAAGAATTCACAGTAACAATAATAGAACAAAGCTTTAGTTTTTTTACTATTTGCTTGTACGATTTTATTCAGAGAAATGAAACTCACACTCTATAATCTTTACAATATTCGATAGAATTCTAGATTTTATCCTAATGACATTCGCGTCGATTCGCTGTAATTAGATGCGATATATACATTTAAATAGGATACTATTTCGTTTGCGAAGCGAATTTTCTATAACATGCAGTTTACAACAAATCATTCTTGAATAGGTTAGATTTTTATTGATGAGTAGCCAAACTGAATGCAGGAGTTCCTGTCCAGTAAGGTATGTGACTTAAACTATCATGATCAAATATAGCTATCTAAGCAAATTTTTATACGAGTATCAAAAACGAAGGGCTTAAGAATCACTCGCTAACAAAAGCGGTAATTTCTCGAATACTTCATCTCCTATATTTAAAATTATCTAAGAGGTACATCGCTATAAGTGTTGATATTATTTTTGATTATATATATATATTATTGATTATAATTCTGATGAATCGAGAAAACAATGTTTTTCATTAAATTTTTTAGGTAATATCGTAGATAATAATTATTAGGTTCTTAAATATGAAAGACTTAAGAGAATCTACTAAAGTCGACAGAGGGAAGATGAAAACCAGTCTTCCTAGAACATCTGAATAAAGAAACTGCGGTTGCTCAACCGCCTGCCAAGCGTGGCAACTATGGCAAAATGCCCCAAAGTGAGAGCATCAAACTTTTGTGGCAATCTATGGGGGTGGTTTATGTTCAGCAGTGAACTAATGATAGGCTTATATGATGATGATGATGATGATGATGATGATGATGATGATGATAATGATGATGATGATGATACATATGAAATTGGCGTTTTGTGTGGAAGGAATACAAAGGCCTTTTTATTTTTTTTGTAAAATATATTTAATAAATCCAAGTATGTACCATTGTTATCTATGCACTTTTGCCATCTCATAGGTAGTTCATTGATCCCTTTAATAAAAAAATCATGGGGGGCGAGAATCAATAAACTCTCTGAAGGCGGCTTGGACTGCCACATCGAACATTATTTTTTTTCATTGTAAGAAGTTATCCAAATTCCGGAAAGGTGTAATCTATTGGAGCAAGGTCCGAGGAGTACGGTCGCAGACATTCCAATTGCAGCTCCTCTACTTTAGCGGCCGTCTGTTGTGCAGTGTGTGGTCTAGCGTTGTCCTAAGGCACCAGTGGCCTAGAGCGATTGACCAGCCTCGGTTGTTTAGCAGCTAGTTCTTCCATCACGGTTTGCAGTTGCTGACAATAAGTATCTGCCGTAATCGTTTGACCAGATTTAAGAAAGCTGTAGTAAACGACTCCGACACTAGACCACCAAACACACACAAGTAACTTTTTCTGAGTAAATTTTAGCTTGGGGCAGGATTTGGCTGGTTCTCCAGAGTTCCGCTATTGGGACGGGCACTTCCGATTATCGTACAGGATCAGGATTTCCTCACAGATAATGACCCGATTTAAAATCTTTTCATTGTTGTTCCGGTTGAGCAAGTAACGCAGCAGTCGACGCGTTTTTGCTGGTTTGCTTCACTCAGATCATGAGGTACCCACCGTTCAAGCTGTTTTATTTTTCCTGTTTACTTCAAGTGGATTAAAACAGTTTTATCACTCACAGCGAAGCCTGGAGCTAACTCTGAAGTGGTTTGCGATGGATCCGCTACCACAATGGCCTTTAATTCTTCATTATCTACGTTGATCTCCGGCCGTCCACGGGGCTTGTTCTGAAGGTCGAAATTTCCAGAACGAAAACGTTGGAACCAAAAACGTACCGTGTTTTCTTTTGCGACTCCACCGCCATACATATCGTTAATCCTTCGAGCTGTTTTTGCAGCACTGGTGCCACGGTAGAACTCGTACTCGTAAATAAAGCGATATTTCAAGTTTTCTATTGTGCGAGATGAGCGACACCAAAGAAAAAACTAATGAGGACAAAAACAAATGAATTACTGCTTTCGAAACTCAAATATACCAGCTTAATGGATTTATAAATTTGAATTTGGAATTCTTAACCAAATAGGATACATTTCAGATCAAAGTGGCCAGTACGACAAAACGTCAATTTCACATGTAAGGACTTAATATTTTAGATTAAGATTTCCTCCTTGGTGTGATCCTATAGATAATTCCTAATTCCTATAGAAATATTTGAGTTCTAGTATTGTGTAATAAAATCTGCCACTACTGCTGTATTATTGAACTAGAAATGATATGGTATTGACATCTATGGCAGATATAATATTTACATTTGAATTTCTGGCGACTTACTCATTACAGCCGAATACTTGGGGCACAATATAACTATGCTCAATTACCTTAATAGTGTCTGAAAACTGGTAGATCTAAAGGGAACAATGGACAAAACTATGATAATATCTAAGTTTCGCAAACATATACATATTCACATACTCATACCGTTTGTCACAGTTAAGTGGTAATCATTTATCTAATGTTCGGTTCGGTTTTAATTATCGGTGGGGAAGCGACGAATCTGACTAGGCTGAGTAGTATTCGAGAAATTGCGTCATATCTCTTCGTTCACTATACTTACATTTTATTATTATATAAATATATTGTATAAGATATAAGTCCAACCAGTGCGTATGTCCTCGTTGCGTGGTCCATAGGGACCTAAAGGAACAGGACTTGACTCTTATCTGATAATTATCAGCGAGCTGGGGAGAGGGCTATGCTTGGACTTAAACTGACCACATACTTACTACAGCTGATAACTGTCGGTGAAGAGTGGGCCCCGAACAGGAAATAGCGTACACAAAACTACATCGCCGCATACCATCAGGTGGGAACATATTTAAGCACTCGCTTATTCTTTAAGAAAAAATCGCGTAAAAACCTGTCCAAGTGTGCGAGAAGTTGATATTGCAGAATATCGTAATTTATGGAATGTTAGTGTATAACTGGTAGTAGGGTGGTAAGTAGGTACCAGGATCAGTTAGTCTATCGTAAAGCAGAAGCGTACAAATATTACTGTGTTTCGGTCTGAAGGACACTGACAGCTAATGTAATCACTGGGCATATGAGACTAAAGAAAATGTGTCGCGATGAGAGTAAAAATTCCAGGTCGAATTTGTTCCATGTTTCGTCCAACATGTCTGTTATTATTAAATAATAATTATCGATTACTTAATAATATTTCATATACTGAGCAGTTATTTTACAGAGACAAATTTTTTTGTTAATTCATGTTTATTTATTTTTAAGTAAATCGAAATTTTAATATACATAAACTTTTAAATGAAACTAATTTTACGGATTTCATCGCGTTGAATTTTATTATTTATAACCCGACGTTTCGAGTGCTTTACAGCACCCATGGTCACGGGGGGACTGAGGTGACAGATGTTCAAGACACAGTGAGCTCTTTCTGCGTAGATCGGACCAAAAATAATAATTAAAAGCTGAAGGTACTCCGGGTTAACTATGACATCGGCACATCTGTCACCTCAGGCCCCCCGTGACCATGGGTACTATAAAGCACTCGAAACGTCGGGTTGTAAATAATAAAATTAAACGCGATAAAATCCGTAAAATTAGTTTCATTTAAATGTGTAGTGTTCGCGTAAATATAAGAATACATAAACTTAATACATATATATAATAACTTTTTTAATTATTCAGATCATAAAAAATACGGATTTTAATTTTTAAAAATGCGTTAACACAGTGTCAAATCAGTTCAGACAGACCTTACTTATATTGAATCTCAGCTTGAGCCAACTTTTGTGAAAACATGAAATTTATGTCCGTAAAACTTACTCACGATACCGGAGATTTATATTAATTAGATTATATATCTGGTTTATTAGCTTGAGCTAGATTAAGGTCGTAAAACGTAAATGGATTGACTAGACATAGGAAAAACCAGACACACTCATATAAATGTCAATCGTCGTAATTTATTAGGTGTTAGTTGGCAACGACTTATCCGTCTTAGTCTACAAAGGTTATTTCATCTATTATTTGCTGTGTTATTAACACGCACTACATTATGTACGTGAGTGTAGGTGTTTTTTTTAAAGAATACTATCAATGCCATTAATATTACTAAGGTTCCTGTTAACCACTACAACTAAGCTTGAAGGCTGGTGCTAGGAGATACTTCATGACAATAGTCGAAAGGCAGGCTCGATCATGCGTCGTCGTGTTTCGCAGTCCTTACCCTAAACCATTAGACCTTTGACCTGAGTAAGGTCGTTAGTTATATGACATATGGTCAGAGGTCTGCCCATAAAAATGCTGTGTATTGCGCCAGTCACCCTGAGACACAAATTCTTAAATCTCATATGCCCAGTGATTACACTAGCTCTCAAAGCCCTTTAGACCGATGTAATGTAATGTTTGCACACTTCTGCTTCGAGGCAGAATTCCTGGACAGGAGTCCTACCACCATTAAATACAAATTTTTGCAAAAATCGTTTATTTTTGTCTGTTTATGTTGTCATTATCAGCGCGTCTCTGACAATGCTTAATAGTCTACTACCAACTTTATTGTATGAGCGTTACACGGGGCGTGTTCATTGTCTGCCCTGGGAAATGGTCAGCAACTTTGCTATGGCAATCTTACTGACCGTTGGTAAATAGCCCTACGAGTGGGGCTCCTCCTCTTGTCCTTCCGATAAGCGGGAGCGCATTGGGGAGGAGCAGAGGTCCGGATTTCCGGTTGCGGTTGGGGTTGTTGGAAGGGATCCCGGTCCTCTCTTTCCGGTGGCCAGCAGGGCGTTGAGTAGGGAGGGCAGAGGGAGGGTAGAGTAGTACTCTCCCAACTACGAGGGGTCTGCAAATGCGGGAAATCACTATCGGGGCTGTGGGGTTTTAGCCGGTAGGAGTCCGGCATTATCGCTTCGTTACCCTTGCTTCCAAGGGTACTTATGTAGAGATCCCCACCGAAAAAAAAAGACGGTTTACGACAATACTAGAACGGCGGAATCGACCCTGCGACATCATATCTCGCAGTTTGTACCCTAAACTTTTAGGATATTACCGCTTCAAGTAGACACAATAACCACTTATTGTAAATTATATTAAGCTTTACAGGAGTTTTACAGTGCCACAAGTTTACGCGCAAAGACAGAAGCACCCTCTCGTCCTAACCTACCTACGCCTGATGAAATGCTCATGCGAAAAGATCACTGGTAGACTAGTATGCAATCTCAAAGCCACGAGGACAATCACAACACAACAAGACCCGAAAACCAACAATTTTTGTTTATTTACAAATTCCAGCTCTAGTTAGGATTTTAATCCATTACTAGTGGCTTGGGCAGGCAGGCTAACCATCAGGCTACGGGTTCGACAAAAACAATTACACGTTAAAAATAATTTTACAGTTTTATTATAGTCGGCATCAGGGTCAGAACTCAGATTCTTCGCGTTATCTATAATTAAATGCAAGGCCCACCAACCCCTGACCGATAATGTCTTTGTGTATAATGCTATACTTATTTTCTATATAAATCGATTTATGCCAATCACGCTTAAAAAGTATTCAAAACTAAACCTCAAAGAAACCAGGGTACCAACGCTCGTTAAATAATATTTATTAATAATTAGCTTAAGCGTTTTAAAAGTTTAGCGACGGGTAATTAAATAACTTTCCTGCCACATTTTGACGACGGAACTTTCTGTTAATTTGTTAAATTTAATTAAAGCTTAAGGTATAAGAAACTGGATAAAATAATATTATTGTAAAGATGTCCGTCTCTCCGGGCTTTAAATAAATGCAAGATTTTGGATTTGCGGCACCAACGTAATTATATTATAATTTTAAAAGTAGTCAAATAACAATAAAATAATTAATTTAACAGCAGATAATACGCGTGGCGAACCAGCTCATTCACTGATCATGGAAAGCACACTTTTCACTGACGTATTTTTTTTGACATTTCAAGACATTCCAATATCTAATTTCTTCATTGAATAGAGTGACGACACGAGCAAAACGTTCACCTGATTATAAGTGCAACGTCTGCCCATAGCAAATGCTATGTCACCCAGATCATTTCTGTGTAACACTGACACCACACTGCGCCCGTCACCAAGAGACATCAGCTCTTAAGTCTCACGTGCCTAGTGATTACACTGGCTCTCAGTGCCTTTCAAACCGAAACACAATATATAATTTTATGCACACTACTGCTTCATGGCAGAATAAATGGCCATGAAGTAGACGGATTAGATCCACCTACCTAGACGGATTCCTGCATAAGAATCCTCATAAAGAAAACACAAAGGAACAGTTAATCCTAGAGTTATTATCTCTAACATGATTCTTGAATAAGTGATTGACAACATGAAATTCTTGTCAATAGTTTTAATAGTTATTGATATATAAAATCAAATACTATAAAATCTCCTGGAGTTTGTGCAGGCAGACAGATAAAAGTTCATCTATTTTATATTAGAGTATGACTAGTAAATGCCAGCGTCTTCCGACGCATGACATTTATTTTACTAAGAAGTATAAAACATGTTGACTTGTGAAGTCAACTCTCAGACAGACTCTTATCAGCTCTAAGACTAATCGAAAATAAGAGGTCTGTGCCCGGCAGTGGGATGTTCATACGCTTACTTTACTTTCCTTACATATGAGCTTTAGAACTGATGTTCTGGGTTTTGTTGCATGCATTAGTTGTAGGCAAAGTTTTATTGTTTTGTCATTTTCTGCTATAAAAAAGCTACCGCCAGTACATTTCCTGAGAATGATCACAGTACCTGAGTACTTCACCGGGGGTCCTGGGTTCGAATCCCAGCCGGAGTCAACATTTGTGTACAAGCCCAGATTGTTGGTTTTTGAGTCTTATCCGTAAAAATCATGCACGATGCAAAAACATACTGCCGTGTGGTAGCAGCTTAAGAGTATCTACCACCCCATCTCATTCCGTGGGTGTCGTAAAAGTCGACAGTGGGAAAATAGGAACTAGAAGATGGGCAGCAGCGTCTTCCAGGAACATCTGAATAAACTGCGGTTGCCAACCCGCCTGCCAAGCGTGTCAACTATGGCAAAATTCCTCCAAAATAAGAGCCACAAACTTTTGTGACAATCTATGGAGGAGGCGTATGTTCAGCAATGGCAGCAATAAATATAACAATGACGATTTTTTATATAAAAAAAATTGAAAATGTCATTGATAATCGATAGCTGTAATTGACATTGTAATGTAAACACATTTAAGTTTTTATAAACGTTAAAAGGAGGCTATCTTTTTGAAGTATTTATGCGAATTTCGAAGCTGAAGTCATGGACTTTTAAATATCAGTCAGTAATTTTCAACTAGTAATTAGGCTTTCGACGTGATTTGAGATACTATGTTGCAACAAAGATACCCGGGATCAAAGGCTTTGCTTGAATATTGTAAGCACTACGGTATTCGTAAATCGATGCTATTGAAGTGGTCATCCGCAAAATTGCTTATCGTCCGATAGGTTATTCAACTCCAGCAATGTGTTTATTAGTTTATTTTTAAATATTTTTTGTCAAATTCTATGCCACGCGGTGCTGGAACAATATTCCACTACCATTGCGGATTTTAAGGAACACTCATACTTTCATACTCAAATATAAAGAATTTCTACTAAGATATCAAAAACATAACGCAATACCTTTTGCTAAACGCAACTTACCTACCTATATGTGCTCTTAATATAATAATGTTATATATATATATACATATACTATCCATATTTTTCAATCCATCCATTGAATGTGTGGGCATTCATTAGTTTTCATCAGTAATTATTCAAATAATTCATTGTATTTCATCAGATATTTTTATTGATATTTATCGTTTTTTTTAGGTTCTTACTATATTCGATGTCTTATTACCACTCATATTTGTCCTATATTGTCATATATTTTTTTATCATTTTGTTCACATGGTTGTATTTGTTGCACACAGACACGTACGTGCGTTGTCTCTTTACTTACGCAGTGGCTCCACTGAAAACCAGCGCTGCGGTCTCTCCGCGGCATTCTTTGCTGAGTGGAGTCCATTTCGACATCACAATACAGCGTCACTTTTGTTTCCAGTGTTTTACAGATCTTGTTTCTTGCTTCTATTTTATTGTACTGTATATTTTTTTTATTTGCATTCTCTCTGTGGTTTCTGTATTGTGTACGTCGAATAAAGCCTATGTCTATGTCTATATCTTTTGACAAAATTGTGCTACAATTATCATCCTACGTTACTTTTTAACAACAAAGTTATTTACATTTTATCAGTCGACACAGATGTCGATATTTGAAAGCGTAATCTTCAATCTTTGCCGACAGGTGTCCGGCAGAGTTGAATAGCACCTATATATGGCCAGTGATCTCAGAGCCCTTCAGACCGAAACACATATAATGTTTGCACACTACTGCTTCACGGCAGAATAACTGACCCTGGGGTGGTACCTACCTAGAAGGATTCCTGCATAGAGATCCTACCACCACTAAATTTATAAAAAATATATGTATAACAACAGAATATGTAATATCCGCCGTGTGGTAGCGGCTTAAGAGAATCTACCACACATATCATCCCATGGGTGTCGTAAAAGTCGACAGAGGGAAAATTAAAACCAGAAGATGGGCAGTAGCATCTTCCTGGAACATCTGAATAAATAAACTGCGAATGCTAACCCGCTTGCCAAGCGCGGCAACTATGGCAAAATCACCCCAGAATGAGAGCTGCAAGCTTTTGTGGCAATCTATGGGGGAGCCTATTTTCAGCAGTAGACTGGTGATAGACTGAAATGATGATGATTATGAACAGAATGTGAAAATATTGTATTGATTTTAGCTATTCTATTTTTAGAATTTATATTAAGAAATATAAACTGTACTTTTAAGAGTTTTAAGCCCGCTTATACAAGAATTAAAATTACCATACAATAAGACAGTGCAATACTTGTACGTAGTAAAAACACCAATAAAAATTGTTAATGTTATTCAACCCAAAAGCCTTACATTGATGCATGCTCTTAGACTGACTTTACTTAATTAAATCTTGTCTCCCGCTTTGATAAGTTTGGGTGTCCCTTAGTTAGTGTCTAAATGAACACATTTAATTACTAGTAAAATAAGATTAAGACAGTTCGTATTATACACATGTAATATATACCAAGCTGCAGATACAATCTGGATGTAATATATAACTGAATCTGCTTAGCCGGGAAAAGTAGCACGCCCTTAGAAATACAAACATAAAGTAGCAATACAACGTTACTGCGTTTCATATGATAGGTGACGAGAATGGAGACAAGACTAGGCACGGTCTGACGGGCACTGAGAGCTTGTGTAATTACATGAGACTTAAGAAATGGTGTCACAAGGTGACGGGCGCAGTGTGGTGCCACACAGAAATATTCTGGGTGACACAGCGTGTGTTATGGGCACGTTGCTCTTACCATCGGATAAGAGATCATCGTGGGGTTTTGGTCTGTAAGAGTCCGATATTTTCCTGTCCAGTCGGTTATCTATACGTGATCACGAAAAATAACGTATATATACTCGTAGTTTGTAGAGAAGCCCAAGCAACGTATACACATGATTACATTGTATTAATTAAATAGTCTCATTGAAGACATCCAACCAAGCATACGTCTCTTATTCATAAAACTTGTTTATTACAATAATTGTAAATAATTAAAATGTTCTTCTATTATTTATACAAGTTTCCAGCGCTTTTTTTTTCTTAGATTTTTAGCTTTTTTTTTAGCTCCTCTGAAAAATTTTGTGTGTGTCTCCGTCTTAATAGTATGTTATTGTCACGTCCGAGGCAAAATATATCTTATTTTTAAGTTTAACACATTTTTCATCATCTTTTTATATGTATATTACTTTTTATCTGCAGGACGCGGCGATGCGTGTCCATTGCTACAGCGCACCGTCTGGTGCGGGTTGCCAAATAATAAAAGGTTTTATTAATCAGAAACGTGTGCTTCGCTTGACTTAATACAATGTATTCTTGTATATACTGGTATGTCGCGTGGGCTATACAAAAAACTTGTATTTACGTAATGTTTTCGCGAGGTAATCTCGTATAGATACCCGACTGGAAAGGGCAATAATGTCGCACGGACTCTAACAGACTGAAACCCTACGGTGATCTATCAGCGCGGAAAACGGGTCACGGAATCTCCATTTGAAACGCAATCTAGGGAATATAAAAGAAAAATAAACTTAACAGCCTATTAATGTCCTACTGATGAGCACAGCTACTCTCATATCTGAGGGGGTTTTGGAGCTGGAAAAAGTCCGCTACGCTGCTACGTTGCGGGTTGGCAGACTACACATGTCTTCGAAATGTTTTTTTTTCTCAGACACGCAGGTGATGATGTGCTCAGCGGTGAAGGAAAACAAAGAGAATGTTTTCCTTCACCACTGAGCACATCATCACAGCTTAAAATTACAATTTAAGAGGTGCCGCCACCGGGGATAGAACTCAGGTTACTCGCCTACGTATGAAATATAAGGCGAGCATCTGGCCCAGGGGCCAGATGCTCCACCAGCTACCACGAATCATCATTGGAATATGCCCGCGTCTAAAATGCGAGTTGTTTGGTACTGCTTTGCCATCGGCCTGTCAAGCGTGTCTATTAAATCGATAAAGCAAGTCTTCCTAACTTAGGAGAGGCTCCAGTAAACTGGTATGAAACTGATGATGATAGCTGTCAATTTATGTAATTAAAAGCCAGTTAACCATTTATTACAATAAAAGTCACAACAATATATAAATACAGAAAGTTATGTTTAGTTTGAAAGTTTCAAGAGAGTTAAAGATCTAAGAAAATCTTTTTAAACTAAAACCCGTCGAGACTTTGTAGTCCACAAAATGAGATTGTTAACAAAGAAACAGCCCGCAGCGATGCTCGAAAAATATGCGCAACTCTTCATCTCCTTTAAAATGGGTCATTAAGTATAAGCTGACGAAAGTAAAGTTTTCTGCTACCTAATTATTAATATAATATTTGTAGATTGTTATAAAAATTTGATATTTCATTTTTTTTTGTATGGGCTACTAGGATTTCTCCTATTTCATGAGTACGTTTCACAGACGTAAATTTCGGACCCGAGCTTTGCATCAGTAGGCCATACGAATATTTGTTTTATGGGGTCCAATGGTTTTAAAAAGGATAGCCCCTTTTTTATTACGCATTTACATATACTTGTATATTTATAATTAAATTTATTCCCTTTTAGACTGAGCGTTTGCCTTCTAAAATACGGGTCGCAGGATATCGGAATAAATAGTTGTATATTGTAATATTAAAAATTTTGAGATTGTTATTCAGGATCTGAGTATTTGTGCATGTAAAATCAATACCTATAAACGTCCCCACGATACAGGATGATCCCACGATGTCCTAATATTTAATTTAATATTTTTTAAATAATTGGTTTCTTTACTATCTGTTATAATATTCATCAACCGAAATGCAATAATTTCTACAAAATCAGTCCAACCGTTCTCATATGTCTGCGAAATCGAAAAAACCATTCAGATTTATTGTGTTACCTATTAACTTAACATTTCCAAAAGGCTGAAAGAAACGGAAAATCAGGCGCCGCCGGTCAGTTGAAAGCCTCGAAAATATATCGGCAAAAGAAATCGAATTCGAATTTACTGCTAGACGGCCTGCGTAAATTTTAAGATGAGTCTCGTTAGATTTTCAATATACAGAGTCGTTCCTAAATTGGACATTAATTTTTTATCGTACACTTTAAACTTTTTTTTAATATATTAACATTACTTATATTCCTGTTAACGACCGCGTGGCCTAGTGCTTATATTACCTGACTTCTACGCCACAAGTTCTGGGTTCGAATCCCAGCCAGAGCCAACATTTGAACTAAAATACAAATTATTGGTTTTCGGGTCTGGTTGTGCTGTGATTGTCCCCGTGTTTCTGACACCGCATCCTAGCCTACCTCCGATATTATCACATCAGCGTTACATCGAGCGCGGATTGGTTGGGACGAGTGAGTGCCTCTGTGTTTGCGCGTACACTTGTGGCACTATAATATCTCCTGCGCAGTTGATGGCTCTCGACAGTATTCGGAAGTTGTCGCCGTGGTCGAAATCGGCTAGGAAAAAATCATCATCATCGTTCCTGTTAACCGCTCTAAGCTTAAAAGCTAGGACCTAATAGGTGGTTCACGACAATAGTCAAATGGCGGGCTCGATACCGCGACGCCATTTTTCAAATACCGTAACCCTTAAAGTGTCCGCTTTTCGAGATACTATTAAAGGCGACAAGTTATTTTAATTTACCTGAGGTAAAAACGGTACATCTTTTTATAAATTTCGAAATATATTACATATTATTTAAGATATACTGTTCTAGACGTTCACGTGATGGTAAGTGCCTGTCCTTAACAGAGCCACTCCTTACTATTTGTTTGTACTTTGAATTACAAAGTCATCTGTCTGTGACACTGCACTGCACTTGTAACCTTTAGACGTTAGTTGTTATATCTCATATGCCCAGTGATTTCACTACAATAAATTAAATTATATTATTTAAGGACATTAATAAAAGATAAGGCTGTTATAAATACAAAAAAAAGATTTGCTGTGATTTATGGCGGCGTAAGAAAATCTATATGTCCTTAGTAGGAGTAGATTATTGGTATTAGGATCCCAACGCAGGAATCCGTCTAGGTATCACCCCAGGGTCAGTTATCCTGCCGTGAAGCAGTAGTGTGTATCAAGTCGCGGAATTAACATCTCGAAAAAAGCTAGACAGGTGACGGGCAGCATTATCCAAGGTTTTAAGAGACTGGTAAGGTGATCATCAATGTGCCTCCTAAACGTGTTGATGACGGCAAATCCTTATTCTTCGGAAAAGTCTGTATCCAGCAGTGGATTATTAACAGGTTGATGATGGTATATACGTACACGAAGTCACGTCTTTTTACCATCGGGATAGGCTTCTTTTCAGTTGCGAGTTCATACTAGCTTTGTTGTCTTTTCTTAAAATTATGATGGAGAGAAATAAAACAACGCGCTTATTTCAAAGTGGAACAAAGTGTATTTTTTTTTAAAAAATCGCTTCATACTTCTATTTATCCTATATGTAGGTGCGTTTTACAGTTCTACATAAATAACGCAACTAGAACCGAAAACCAACAATTTTTTATTGGGCTCCGGGCGGATTCCAACACAGGATCTGCGGGGTAGAAGTGAGAGACTCTGACGTCTGGGTCACGCGGTCGTCAAATTTTTATTACGAATTCTCTTTTAATATAAATATTGAGGTAGTAAACATAACACCTATCTAATACCAAATCATCAATAATTCATACCTTTATGACGATATACGATATGCTTTGTGAATCGTTACATCAGGGATTATGCAACGGCTACGGATATGTGTTGATGTTAACAAATCAAAGACAATAATTTATTTAACGAAGTTACCGTTATATAAATTATAGTCTTTATGTAATACATAATATTGTAAACTTTTACTTACAACGTATGCCGTGTGGTAGCGGCCTGAGAGAATCTACCCCATCCCGTGGGTCTCGTAAAAGTCGACAGAGGGAAATTAAAACCAGAAGATGGCCAGCAGCATCTTCCTGGAACATCTGAATGAATAAACTGCGGTTGCCAACCCGCCTGCCAAGCGTGGTAACTATGGCAAAATCCCTCCAATATCTATGGGGGAGGCCTATGTTTAGCAGTGGACTTGTGATAGGCTGAAACGACGACTTGCATCGTGTAAATCGATTAGTACGATGTGTTAATTTTGGCAAACGTACATTACGTACTCGTAATGTGTGTAAGGTGATGTAATTTTTTTTTTCTAGATATAATTTCTATGTTCGAGGTTTTAATTATTCAAAGATAGGTGGACTTCACCTCCAATCACTTGGGCCCTTTAATATACGTATAATAATATTCGAGCGTGTGGTAGCTTAGAGACTCTGCCACCCCATCTCATCCCGTGGGTATCGTAAAAGTCGACAGATCGAAAATAAAAACCAGGACAGTGAAAAAGTTTTGTGGCAATCAATAGCCGAAGTGATGATGATGATTCAAGCGACAACTTCTATTTCTTTCCTGAGGCGTTTGAAAATATGTAACTTTTACAAGAATGATTGCCACTTATTTGCTAAGCGTTATTTTTGCCGAATTTTTAATTGATGTGCGCTTTTGTATAAAACCGATAAGTTCATGTTGATTTATTTATGATACATTCGGTTGTAGTTGGGAAAACATAATCTACCCTTTTTCACACTGAGGCTGTCTTGTCATTCAACGTTGACCTTCATTACGGACTGCATAATTTATCGTATTAGTAATACCGCGTGGCTCAGTGGTCAGAGTACCTGACTTCTGAGCCGCGGGTCCTGGGTTCGAATCCCAGCCGGAGCCAACATTTGTGCTAAAACATATATTGTTGGTTTTCGGGTCTGGTTCTGTTGTGATTGTCCCCGTGTTTCTGACACTGCACCCTAGCCTATCTCCGATCTTATCGCATCATCGTTACATCGGGCGCGGGTAGGTTGGGACGAGTGAGTGCCTCTGTGTTTGCGCATACACTTGTGGCACTATAATATCTCCTGCGCAGTTGATGGCTTTCGACAGTATTCGGAAGTTGTCGCCGTGGTCGAAATCGGCTAGGAGAAAATCACATCAATACTCAAGTACTTAACCCTAAGTTAGGCCTTTATGATTTGGCCGACTTTTTGGTTTTGCCTGTTCTCCAGTGATCTGTTATTCAATAAATTATTGCCCACTATCGGTGAGGGAAATTTAAGCCAATTGTTAATTGAAAACTTAAGTTTTCTTTAGGGTTGTTATATATGTTACATAAGATGGGAAAGTTTATGAGTTTATATAAGTGAATATGCTTGGGTCAAACCAAACTTGGCTGGCTGGCTCAGCACAACTATTCGATGGGGCTGTAATAGCCAAATAGGCTAACAGCATTTACATCACCGAAAATGTAGGGCGTTTTGCAGACAAAAATACAAACAATCAAATCCGGAACAACAATTTGTAGGCCAGGCAAACTATTAGTACATGAATGTATAAATTAAATATACTGGTAAAAAGAGAAAACCCAGACCAATAATGGTTTTGTGAATATATAATTACTTAACAATTTCAAATAAATTGCTGTTGTCTGTTTTTGCTACAAAAACTTTCTCAATTCGTGTGCGGACAAATGCTTATTGATTACAGTAATTATCGCGATCGAAATAGATAGAAGTATTTTTTGCAAGTACGCATCTCTTTTGCACGCGTTTACTTTTTTTAAAACTAATTAACTAATTTTGCTCTGCTCTGTTCTCCCAAAAAATTAATAAATTATGGCTATGTTATCAACATCTAGGTATATTAGTACATCATACATATAAAATATCTGTACACACAGATTTAACTAGAGGACTATTAAAGGTTAGCATGATCTTTGCACAGGATGTATATAGATTTTTCCTGGTGCTAAGAATTATACGAGCAACATTTGTCCGGGCACTTGCACTTACCATCAGTTGAACGATTTGCCCGCCTCGACACATTCTTCAATAAAAAAAATATTTTCAGTTTTGAAACAACGTTATGGGAAGCGCAATTATTTTTATTTTTATTACTTAAATATTTTCCAAATGAATTAATAAAAGTCTGATTCCGAAGAAATTAATCTAAATTTGAAAATTAACGTAAAATTCTGTTTAACCCAGAGGTTATGTGGTTTAACCTCTTATAAGAAAGGAATTTTGTTACAGAGAATTATCTAGTGTCTAGACCGCTGAAATGAGATTATATTAGATAAAATTGCCCTCACAACATTTCTCGGCGTAAGAGCACAACTTTTCATCTCCCTCAGAATTTATCTGTCGCAGAAGCCATTTGAAACTTCTATATTTATTTATTAAGTTTCATAGAACTTGGTACAACTTCATCGATTACGTAAGAAAAATTTGTAAATTGTGACTTGTGTGTCATAAAGTATAAGAGTTTTAATAAAGTAGCAGCCTATAAATGTCCCGCTGCTGAGCACAGGCCTCCTCTCTTTCTGAAAATAAAAAAAGAGTCAGCGCTGCTCCAATGCGAGCAAATTACATCTCCCGGATTGTTTTCTCAGTTATGTAGGTTTCCTCATGATGTATACGTTCGCCGCTGCGCACGTGGTAAATTAGCACCAAGGCTACTCGCGTACCGTGAAAGCGGACGACTAGCCCCTGTGCTATCACGGTTAATTATTTAGTGCCCCAAAAATAATTTTGTAAAATAAATAATTTATGAAACGAGTTTCTTTGTATAAATGTAATTCTTATAAATTATATCGATGCAGTTTCATAATATGACAATAATAGCAATAATAAATTACTTAGGTGGACTAAACAGAAGAGTATAATCTATATATACAAAACAAAGTCGTGTTAGATCGACGACCACGTGGCTTAGTGGTTAGAGTACCCGACTTCTTCTTCCTGGGTTCGAATCCCAGCCGAAAGCAAAACATAAATTGTTGATTTTCGCTTCTTGTTTTGTTGTGCATGTGAAATATATGTCTGTAAGAGCACCCATGGTACAGGAGAAATACTACTGTGGTGCTTTTTGTCTAAAAAAATGTTACACCATTTATAACTCAAGAAAGGCTCGACCGGTTTTTATATTACGGTTTTTGTATCCGTTTTTTTGGATTTGTCCGCCCCGAACAGACCGATCTATTAAAACATCGAAAAAATTTCACGAAATTTTCCGTATACAAAGCCAACTAAAAATTGTAATTGATAATTGCTTCATTATGTAATATTGAATTGCGTGACCAATTTTCCAGTGCTATTAGCAATGCCGCAAGCCAGAAGATCTAATCTTTCACATCGAAGCCGTAAAGCAATTAAGACTTTGCAATATTGAGAATCAATCCACTGCAGATGAAAAATTTTACGCTCAACGTTGCAATGCGCCTTAAATGTTTTGGAAAGACTTTCGTTGTGATAGTATTACCGTTATCACCTAGCATTGTCGACGGCAAGTGCTCAAACATTGTCCTCGAAATTTGAAGGAGGAAACTATTATTTGCAACAATGGCTATCCAATGTATCTTCATCGACTGAGTGTAGAGAATCGTTAACCCATTGGTAATATACTTCTAAAATTTTAGTGGAAAACCAAAATTACAAAATCCGACCCAGTCGGTGGCGCTGCGTTCGTGAGGCTGTAAAGTTTCATACTTAAATGTAATTCAGAAATCAAACTCATCGCGTCAGATACCGGAACGGGCAGGACGACGTCTGCCGGGCCAGCTAGTAAGCAATAAATAATTCTTTAACGCAATAAACGACACAATTTATTAATTTATTTAAACATACATACATTAATACAGTGATGTCGTACGCAGAGACGACACCAGTAACCCATTTTTCGATCCCTGGGAAAAGTAACCTGACAAACGCGAACCACGTCGCCGCTATTTTGGTACTAGTCAAAAAGTTCTTGCTCCCCATTGCGTTCTCGCGAGCAGTGTAGTAACAACATTGCAAATGTGATATTATTCTGTACGAATAAATGCTGTCCGTACAATACCCTAGTCGCCACTTATGACACTTCGGTAGGAAACAGGTAGGTGCTATTCTACTCTACCGGACACCTATCGGCTATATTTAAAAACTTCACGAAATACGTACATCATTAACGTCTTTAATAATGTAATGAACGCGAAACTTCTTTTTTTGATAGTTAGTCCTTCAGCGCTTAAACGTCTGGATGGATTCTAATGAAATTTAGCATAGAGGTTGATTATGTCATGAAACAGGACATGGGATAGTTGTTTTAATCATGAATAAATCCATTACTAAATTTTAATTTGTGCTTTGAGAAGCACATGTCACACATGAATTACTAGAAGTACAGTTAGTAAGAAATTAAAAATTTAAAACAAACATTTTAATTTGTTAATATTTCAGAAGGAAACCCTCTGAAATATTAAAAAATTAAAATGTTTGTTTCAAATGTATAGGTTCAATAGACTGAAGCAAATGCTTCAGTCTATTGAACCTATACTTCCACCCATAACGAAGACAATTTGTTTTAGTGTATCTCTCGGTTTCTATACCGCTGAAATGAGATTGTACGCGATAAAATTTTCCTCGCAACGTTTCCCGGCGAACGAGCACAACTTTTTATCTCCTACGAAATTTATCTATCACAGAATCCTTTCGAAAGTTGTACATTTATTTATTGAACCTTCTAGAATTCAGTACATTTACAGTCTTTACATAGGAAACGTACAACGAATTTGTAAAGTAGATAATATATATTATTAATAATGTATATTATAAAATTTGATAATTTGATAATGTATGCTTGCTAATGTATATTATAATGCTTGATAATGTATATTATAAAATTTAGCATTATGCAGGTTGAACTTGAAATAATTTTAACGTTAGAGAATAATTATTTCTTACATTTAGGCGAATATTACACATTTAATAAAACTAAGTTTACGAATTTTATCGCGTTTAATTTTGACTATTTATAACCCGACGTTTCAGGCGCTTTACAGCACTCATGGTCACGGGAGGACTGAGATGACAGATGTCCTGATGTCATCTAGATAACCCCGGGGAATCTTCAGTTCAGTCAAACTTCAACGCCATAAGATCCGTAAACATAGTTTTATTAAATGTTTTAGAGAATAATTAATCAATGAATATTTTTAGTTTTTATATATTTTTGAAATTAAGACCATGATTTAGAATAACTTAGTAAAATACAATAGCCATGTTTTAATTATGAGAAAATACTGATTGATAAGGAAAAAAAATATTGCTTTTATATCCCCTAACCCGCACTGGAGCAGCGTGGTGCACTATTCTCAGCTCTTAAGCCCTCTCAAAAATGAGGAGAGGCCTATCGTCAGCAGTGGGGCATTGATAAGCTGTCACTATGCTTTAAAAATACATAAGACATTACTGTATTATATATATATATATATATATATATATATATATAAAGTAGCTATGATATATAATATATAGTAGCCATTATATAATTTTCATTTTTGTTTTCTCTTTCGTTATATCCTCTACCGTATAGTAACGACATCTGGCAAATTCTTGTATTTAATGGTGATTGGGGAGGCCTCAAATACCGCAATCCCCCCATAACATCTCAGGGAGACTGGAGTGCCTGAAAATCAGCGCTGCATGGGATTAATCTCGTGTCAGCAAATGCTGAGTCACCTCCTCTTGTCTAAAACTAATTTTGAGGATTGTTTCATGTAAAAGTTTATTTTGTGTTTTCTTTGTGGCAATAAACTAATATTTATTTATTATTATATGAGTGAATGAATTTCCATATCACGACTCTGCTAAATACGCATTGTTTTTTATTTGTTGTGCGTGTTAATTGTGACCGTAAAACGCACTCACGATACATGAGAAGTGTGGGGTAGCGTTCTTCGAAACAAAAAATCTGAACATTGGGTATAAATTAATAATTGAACGCAAATATCCCTAAGACTTACATTAAATCGATATTACTGGGATATTTTTTAATTCAAGTTTTTACATAATTTCTGTGTCCCTAAGAATCAGCAAGCTGAAGTGGCAATGGATCGGCATCATAGCTCGTAGAATCGATAATCATTGAGGAAGTTATAGAGTGGTTTAAAGTAGTTATAGAGTAGTAATCCCGTGCCCGCAAACGCAGTGTAGGGTCTTCTCACACTATATGTAGCAACAACATTCACGGTCTTTTTTAATTCTTTATTTTTTGACGCAAGAAACATAAATTTCGTTTGTCAAACGTCATTATTTACAATGTACCGCCGATTCGTAATGAGGTTCCTCTGACGGAGAAGAAACAGATGAAAGAAACTCCGTAGGTATCCTGTTTTTTGTAAATTCTTTTTTATCTCAGTCAAAAATACATTATAATTAAATTTACTAAGAATAGTCTCAAAGAAAACCAATGCACGCTCCGTGTTCAAAAGTTAGTCAAGATTAATTCAATCAATACATAAGTAAATTGTTAATTCGAGCAGACCAGCATTCACCAACAGTATGACTCATGTGGCAGCCACGCCCTCCTCAACCATTTCTAAGGGAAGTGGACGAATTGAAGTCGATGGATGCGTCGTTCGGGACCGTGTTTTGTGGCTATCTACGGGGAAGGCCTATGTTCAGCAATGGACTTGTGATGGACTTTAATGATGATGATGACGATGAAAGTTAAAAAGGGCCGACTGCATATTTGCTGTAGATTAAGCTGTCTTTCATAATAGTAAAACTCTTTTAATATAGCGTCGATGTAATCCACTTAAATGAGATTGCAACAGCTCACTGACGCCTAACAGCGTAAAACTTTAAAACATTGATAAAGTAACAAATGAATAAAGTATATTTTATTAAAAGCAATGTGTTTATTGCGTTTATTACATTTTTTGCTATATATTTTTGGCTTATATTTTCATTGAAGAAAATTTACTGAAATTCTAGGTTCTAGCTGAATAGCGCGACTACATCTCTCTCTCTTTTCATCAGGCTCTTCGATTTTCTGGAGTAAAAAGTATGCTACGTCCGACTCCAGGATGCATGCTATCTCTGTGCCGAATTTCGTCAAGATCGGTTCAGCGGTTGAGCTGTGAAAATGTAACATACATACAAAGGGACATAGAGAGTTACTTTCACATTTATAACATTAAGTATGGATAAACGAGTATTACTCTCTACTCTAATTTTCATAGCCCTAAGGATTAGCAAGCTGAAGTGGCAATGGGCATAAAGCACTTAGAACCGATAATCTTTGGGGAAGAAACGTTCTCGAGTGGAAACCTCGTACCGGCAAGTGAATGGCGACCACCTACTAGATGGAACGACGACCTACACGGTTTTGCAGATTTGTAAGTCGATGTATTCAGGTGGCTCAGGACCGTGTTTTGTGGCAATCTATCAAGGAGGCCTATGTTCAACAGTGGACTATGATAAGCTGAAATGATGATCATGATGATATTACTCTAATGCGCTAATAAATCATAAAGTTTTTAGAAAATTTCAAGCAACCTAAAGCCAAAAAAACAAAACTATTAAAACTCCATCCGTATTTAAGTAGCCCATTAAAATGATATAGCCTTAACAAAAATGCTCTTAGCTCGTAGTAATACACGGGATAAGTTTTTAACTTTCCACCTTTTGCTAAATTTACCTACAAAAGCACTTCACCTACGTAAAGAAAAAATACTGTGGAGCCCCGAATAACATTTCAACGATTTTACAAATTACATTTGAGGTAGCAACCCTAGGTAGCTAGGATTCAAGATAAAAATTAGATTTTCTTTTTGGATTTAAGATAAAGTTTTTTTTTATATGATAGGTCGGGGGGAAAAGTCTTTCTTTATAGTTGTATGTATATTCTTTAGCTGTACTATTTGTATCTGGCTGGTTTTGATAATATTAAAGAGGTTACATTTAAAAAAAAAATATTAGTAAAATGTTGTTTCCAGCTAGTTTTCATTTGTTTTTCTTTCTGTTATAATGAGTGAATCTAAAAAAGAAATTTGATACATTTTAAGATTTTATTACAAAAAAGGAAAAATGCAACGCAAGCTTGTGTGCAAAATTGTGCCGTTTATGGACATTATTCAGTGTCGGTAAGAGTAGCACAAAGTTGGTTTATGCATTTTCAATCCGGGAATTTTGATGTCAAAGATGCACCTCGCTCTGGTCGCCCTGTTACGGCTAAAATGGACGCCATTTTTGATAAAGTGGACCAAGATCGGTATATCAGTAGTTACGACATAGCTGAAGAACTGGGAATTGACCATAAAACAGTTTTGAACCATTTGTAAAATACTGGGTACACAAAAAGGCTCGTTATTTGGGTGCCACACGAGCTCACTGAAAGAAACCTAATTGCAATTCTTTATTGAGACGTACTGAAATCGAACCATTTTTGATAGGAGATTGATAGGTGGTGATTAGAAGTGGATCATGTACGCCATGAACGTGTGAAAAAAGTCGTGGTAAAATGTCATTCAGGCTTCTCAGACTGTGCCATAACCCGGGTTAACTCGCAATCAGGTGATGCTGTGTGTATGGTGAGATTGGAAGGGCGTTGTCCATTATGAGCTTTTACCGACGAGCAGAACCATCTATTCGAATCTCTTCTACCAACAACTGATGAGAATAAAGCAAGAAGTTGAGAGAAAGCGGCCGGAATTGATCAATAAAAAGGGTGGGGTATTTCGTCACGACAGCACTAGACCACACATATCTTTACTCAGCAAAAATTAAGAGAGTTCGGCTGGGGGTGTTAATGCATTCGCCATAGCCCTGACCTAGCACTTTCAGATTTCCACCTGATTCGGTCTTTTTAGAACTTTCAGAACAAGGACTGGCAAAACTACTTGTCGCGTTTTTTTGCTCTGAAGTCCCAAAATTTCTACAGCATCGGGATCATGTCACTACCTTCAAAATGGCAAAAAGACATCGAACTAAATGGCGCATGTAACAAAATGTAAATAAATTTTGAAAAAAAAAAATGCTTGAGTTACCATATAAAATGCGAAGAAACTTTTTCCCCAACCTAATATACAAAAATATAGCTTTCAATCTCGTTGTGTTGTTTATTATATTTGAGTAACTGACGTCGCCTTGAGGATTAGCAATAACCCAACCATATAACCACCTCGTGGAGACAACAAGATGGAGCAACTATCATACAGGTAGTTGCTCCATCTTGTTGTCTCCACGGGCTTTGCGGTAAGTCAATAGAGGTACGTGTTTTTGGCAATGTTGAGAAAAGGTCTAAATCCAGCGGTGGACCTTTAATGGGCTGTAATAATGATGTTGTTACTAACACAAATAAATACAATCAGGTTATAGCTTTATTGGTATACTATTTATAAAAGTGACCTACAAAGACTTGCGATTTTTAATGGAGTGAAAATTATAAATAAATATCTCAAAGATAGAAAAGAGGTAGGGCTCATAGGTATTTTTATTCGTACTTTTTTTTATTTATTTTATAAAGTGACGAAACGAGCAAAACGTTCACCTGATGCTAAGTGCAACGTCCGCCCACAACAAATTCTGTGTCACCCAGAACATTTCTGTGTGACACCACACTGCGCCCGTCACCCTGAGACATCAGTTGTCAAGTCCAAATGCCCAGTGATTACACTAGCTTACAGTGCCCTTCAAACCGAAACGCAGTAATGCTTGCACACTACTGCTTCACGGCAGAATAACTGGCCCTGGGGTGGTATCTACCTAGACGGATTCCTGCATAGGAATCCTACCACCAGTAATAACGTTTGCTGTTAATAAGTTAAAAGTGTCTTAAGTATTTACGAACATTTTAAGTGGTTAGAATTAATTCAAGACAAAACATTGGGAAGTTGATGAGAAATTTCTCAAAATCCATTACATAAAACAATGTTAATTCTCATGTAGGAGTTCGCCTACATAGGTACTCGTACCACCGCAGTGCCAGTTACTCTGCCGTGAATCTGTATGTTTCGGTTTAAAGACTTTAAAGGGCGCTGTAGGTAGTGTAATTACAGGGTATATGAGAACTGCACAACATACAGGTATGCGGATGACACATGCAAGACGTCTGTGTAAATAGACATTGATACTACTCGTATTACAAAACATTTACAATGTTACTTCTACAGTGTATTGAAATGGTCACACAATGTTGAATTAATTATAAATGTGGTTAAAATAAAATGCATGCTCATAAGCTTGGTATACATGAAGAAATCTGTTAGATCTTATAATGTACTTAACATAGACAATATTGAGAGATTAATTTATAGAATATATTGATAAATATACATAGTTAGGTCCAACAATTGATTGCAGTTTTAATAGTTTTAAGGTATCTTCATAGTGAGTCACCAGAGTGTAATAAATACAGCAAAATTGCATTTTACTCGAAAAAAACACAAGATTTAAATAAAATGGAATAAAATTTATAATTAATATTAACGTATAACGTATACACGAAAAACTTAAAAATTTATTAGGCATTAAACGGTACAATAACCATCGATGTAAGAACTTAGTTCGATGATAATAACACTGATTTTAAAACACTTAACGGAAATCTTACACAAAATATTCGTAAACAAATTGTGGAACCCAGTGCTACGATATACCACGTGTGGTGGCGCTCACCGTGTGGTGGCGGCTTAAGAGAATCTACCACCCCATGTCATCCCGTGGGTGTCGTAAAAGTTGACAGAGGGAAAATATAAATCAGGAGATGGGTAGCAGCATCTTCCTGGAACAACTGTATAAATAAACTGCGGTTGCCAATTCGCCTGCCAAGCGTGGCAGCTATGGCAAAATCTCCCCATAATGAGAGCTACAAACTTTTGTGGCAATCTATGGGGATGGCCTATGTTCAGTGGACTAGTGATAGGCTGTAATGATAATGATGATGAACGTTATATTTTAACTCAACTCCTCGAACGTTGTATTTTAACTCTCTTCCGTCTAATTCTGTTCGGGTCAAATTTAGTAATTGATTTTAAGCTAACTTCCAGAGAGGCTAGAGACTTGAAAGTTTAAACATAACTTAGAACTGGATGACTATTCATTATTAACTGGTTTTCTTGCCTGTCTGTCTATTGGGTGCAAATTTAGTTCATTTTAAAACGTGATATATAAAAGTTTTTTATGCGATACTTGTTTAATCATCAGAAGAAACCCTAGTGTGGGTAGTCATTAAAAAATTAACTTTAAAAAAAATTTAGTAACTGTGGCACTAGTCCATATTCCGATTTTTAACCTTATTATATATTTAACCTTATTAATACAACTTTATATTTCTTTACTTTAAAATCCACCTATCCACACCAATCCACAAAATCGCCGGATAACTCAACATCACCACGCTCTTATCGACTTCCAGTCGCAACGGGGGAGTGATGAAGCGACATCTATGTCGCCACGTGAGAAGCTCAAGAAATATTTCATACATTTCATAATCGCGCTTTGAAAGTTTCTGCGATGCGGACTATATATATACAACATCTAAATATTTATATATAGTTGGAGGAGATGTCCTCTTCTGATCAGATCACCCCTCTGGTCGTGTAGCTACCCTTTTTCCTTGGCAATATCATCCGCCAAAGAATGCCAAAACTCTGCATTCTGTTTCCATCCCCGTTAAACTTTGATAAACTCGACGCCTTCAACCGACTGGCGTCGAATTTATCGTCCCTTCAACTACGTTCGAAAAGTTGTGAATAATGAATGCCATAATGTAGTGTTTATGTATTTATTTTTGGATATTCAAGTCTGGGAGCTTATTATTTGATCTAAAAGATCTACTATCGTGGTTTATGGTTTCGAATTGCAGTCGCAGATAATGTACATGAAAAACAAATGTTTTTGTCTCTGGGTATTAATTTCAACCTACCTACCTCTTCAATTGCTTCTTGTAGTTGTTCTGTTAGATATGTGAAGGGAAGGATAGGTGGATAGGTGAAGCCGTGAAGCAAAAGTGTGCAAGCTTTACTGTGTTTCGGTTTGAAGGGCACTGTAAGCTAGCGTAATCACTGGGCGTTTGAGACTTAAGAACTGATGTCTCAGGGTGACGGGCGCAGTTTGGTGTCACACAGAGGTATTCTTGGTGACACAGCATTTGTTGTGGGCGGACGTTGCACTTGCCATCGGGTGGGCGTTTTGCTCGTTTTGTCATTTTATACAATAAAAAAAAATTAAAAAAAACTCTTTCTTACCGAGGTACCGTAGGAGGCGACTAAGGTTATGTACGGACAGCCTTCATTCGTGCAGAATAGCACCATAAAATGCCATTCTGTCACTATACTGCTCGCGGTAGCGAAGTGGCTAAGAAGTGGTTAAGAGTCGTACCAAAATGACGGCGACGCGGTTCGCCACCCGTCACCGGAAAAAGGCGTGACTGTATGTATGTATTAATGAAACAACATCACATATCTTCATACACACAACTTCACACAAACAGTAACAATTTGATGAGGCAATGTATACGTTTATACAACAAAATCCCAGAAAGTGCACAGTCTGTAATCAAACTTTATCAGGCCTTAACAATTTTTTTATTGCGACAGCGGCTTGCACTGTATACGAATACTCAGGCAATTGTTAATAACGATGAAACTTAATTTCTTTACCATTACTTTTTTTTCAATCGTAAAATCAGTTTCTTTATTTGATGCCTTAAGACTGACTTAAACACTTGAGTTTGTTGCCAAATGTAATTTGGCGAACCGACTGGTTTTTATGGACCTTTGATATAAAATCTATAGATATTCGTATGCAAACTGGGTGTAACGATCCTTACAATCAAAGAATTGATATTCCGTACATATTCACAAAGATCATCGTATGACTACCTTGTAATATAATTTACGTTTTTATTACAACCTTTTGTCTTTTACCTTGCTTTCCTTGCTCTGTTATGGTTGGGCTAGGTGGATTTGTTTTGACAAGTACTATTTGCAATATTTGATGTCCACTACTGGACAAAGGCCTCACAAATAAACGGCCTTGTAACAAAAAATATGATTTTTGTTTAAATCTTAAACAATAAGAGCGATACCACATTGTTAAAAAAACGATCAAAGTTTTGAACGCACACAAAAACACACTTTGAAACATCATGCTGAGCTGTAAACGTATTTGGTACCACAATAATTTATTGTGTATTTCGGATAAACAGTAATTAACATCCTGTCATTAACAGCAGAGGAAAACGCACTTAAATAATGAATTGTGATATCGATATCGAGATAATACATACTAGTGCACATATTCTTAAATAAAATTCCCGTTTATCACTAAGGTACTTGAGCCTCAGTAAAATCCCAAGGCTCATGGTATGTTGAGAGGGTTTCAGGTAATGCAGATAGTTTCAATGGTGAATTTGCATTATATAGATTAGTAAAATAAGAAACATCCCATAAATATCGCGCTACTGGGCAAAATTACTAATTAATGTCATGTCACAAAAATTTAAATGAACGAAATTGAAAATACATATAATAATATATATAAATTATGACAAGATAAATAATCCTATTAGCAAATATCTAACATTGTGTGGTATCTCTGAAACTGCACCTGAGCCTTCCTGCAATTTAATGACAAAAACGTATGAATGTTATGTAAAATATTTATTTTTATTTCCTCTTTATTGTACACCAATACAAAAATAACGACTAAGTACTATATTTAAGTTAAGGTACAAAAGGCGGTAAGATAATATAAGATGGAGTCGGCTTAAGTTTTTAACTAATATATCCTGTACTGACTTTTTTGGTTGTTTGTCGAATATTTCGTCATGGTCGTACGATCTGGGGAACATTATCGTCATGGTCAAAACCAGAGCTGGGGAATCCGCCAGCGCCAGGGTTCGACCTCATGTTGTATGGAAATTGTACGCCGTACTCCCAGCAAACAAGGTTGACAACTCAGAATACACTGCGCGTTGTACGCTAAATATCCGGCATATTAAGTTATAATATGGTTATGAACCCATGTTCTCTTTATAATACAAATATTTTGACTATATTTTCCCTAAAAAAACCAATACATTTCAATTACCATTGACTTTTTAATAAACAACAGAGGTAAAGTTTTTTTTTTTTAAAAATGTTAAGTATGATTATGTAATTCGCTATCTTGGGATCGCGCATACTAGGTTTTAAGAAAGTCTTGCACTAGCATAACGGCGATGTCATGGTCACGAAGGAATTCGCGATTTCTACTAACTACGTCTTAAGACTGTTTGCGTTAAAGTACGAGACAGTTAGAGAGCGGGGTTTCAATCTACGTATATTGGGGACGCCACTGGTAACAATTAAAATTTGGATTCTAGACGGGGCTAGACGTTTATGAGCATTGAAACGTCTAGATCGCGTCGATGACATTCATGTGCTCTACGGTAGCCATGAGTAGGTCTTCAGAATTTTGCGAGCTGACGTCGATAACTCGGCAAAATTGATGCTGCTCATAAAGCCGCAAATTAAAGAGAAATCTGCGGCGAAATTAGAAGAGCCCTGAAATTTTGGCGTTGTATTCTGAGACGCAGCCGTGAGGAGGCTACGCTTTTCTGCGTCATGGGCAAAGGTTTAACCAAGGCGTTAGGCGCGGATGCGGCGCTCTGGCTTTTGCTCGGGTCGGGAGTCCCGTCAGGGGATCCGGGTTCCGCTTCGACCGGAGCGGGCGCAGGCGCGGGAACGAGCTTTGCGCTAAAGCGCAGGTTTTTGCGCGAGTTTGCGTGCAGGCTTTGTAGCGAGAGGCTGAGGCTGTGAGGCTCCGGGGCCCCGGGGCCCTTCCTACTGCCGCTCTTTTTGGCGCTCCTTCGCTTCTTACTTTTTGGCGCTCTGTCACACCTGCGAAATTCACATGGTGTCACACCTCACCGCAAAGTATGCAGCTGGGATTCTTGCGCTTCGGGTGTACGAGCCCAATTCTGAGTGCCGTGATAACCGGCATTTCAAGGCAACGAGGGCGGTCAAAGCAATTACAGGCTGAGTGACCGTAGAGCTGGTATCGGTGGCACTGACCAATGGGCACAAATTGTCTTGACAATAAATATTTGTTTGCCTTCCGGGGTTAGCTCCAGGATGGCAAGAATAAGGTCGTGATACTTCCTGCTTTTGGGGGTAATTTGTGATTTTAAGTCACTTATTACTTAAAGTGATGACCCGAGCAAAACGTTCATCTGATGGTAAATGCAATGTCAACAAGAACATTTCTAAGTGGCAACAGACCTGTCCATACCCGTCACTCCAAAACGCCAGTTTTAAAGTCTCATGTGCCCAGTAATTACACTAGCTTTCAGTGTTCATCAGACGGAAACAGTAATGTTTGCACTCTACTGCTTCACGGCAGAATACCCGGCCCTGCGGTGGTACCTACTTAGACGGATTATTGTATAGGAATCCTAACACCAACAAAAGAGTTCTTACACGAATGTTAGCTCCGGCGGAGATTCGAACCAAAAACCTGCGACGTCGAAGTCACGTACTCTATCCAGAAGGTCACGGGGTCGCCATATTTATGAGTATCTATCAATCGGATTTCTAATGAATGCAAGCTAAAAGTAGGACTATAAGAATTGCTTAAAAGATTAACTTTTGGTCAAAGGCCTCTTACGTGCACAAAAGAGAACCTTCGTATAAGCTGATATAACGAAATGTAGGTTAGATAGAGGCTGGCTTTCCGCCAAAATAATACACCGAGATAAATTCATGTAGTCTTGTTTTATTCCATTAATAAAATGATTTAAACAGTAACACTTTAATTTTTGTATTTGGGATATTTATGAACACAGTATTTATATTATACCAAACTGCAGTACAAACATATTTACGATTAAATGTGTATACTTTGTTCCTCCACAAACATAATACATAAAACATATACACAAATACCTACACGTACACAATTACACGCACATTCATACTCAAACATACACGAAATATTTAATAAACTAATAGCAAATAATATATATAGATTTAGGGCTGTTTACTCGTATTTTTCAAAATTTCTCTGCTATTTGGACTTTATTCACAGACTGATTTTAATATTATAAAATATTGCCATATGTTTATCTTATGACAAGTTATATTAATATTAACTTATCGGCAAAGTTCGGTATCCGCGCTTTTGGGCGCGGGTTCGATTCTCGCACGGGACTACTATTCATAGGCCATAGAAATATTCGTAATAATCTCGTAATTTATGTGCAATTCATGTGTGTAAAAGCAGACACGATACAAGAGAAATCATAATGGAATAGCCTTATAAATATAAAACAAAACAAAACTTACTGGTAGTAAGAT
Organism: Luehdorfia chinensis; assembly: GCA_019845155.1. Lineage (NCBI taxonomy): Eukaryota > Metazoa > Arthropoda > Insecta > Lepidoptera > Papilionidae > Luehdorfia > Luehdorfia chinensis. Next base: position 2,567,017 of record JAHVAK010000052.1, read on the forward strand.
TCTTACTACCAGTAAGCTTGACCTACATAGGGTGGTAGGAATATGCAGGAATCCGTCTAGGTAGGCACCACCGCAGTGCCAGTTATTCTGTCGTCAAGCAGTAGTGTGAAATATAACATTATTAAGGGTACTGATAGCTAGTGTCATTTATTTCATTTATTTTATTTATATAAACAAAAAGCAAATTTATTTCATTTAAATAAACTAACAGAATATTTTTTAATCCGTCTAGGTAGGTACCACCCCCGGGGCCAGTTATTCTGTCGTGAAGGAGTGGTGTGCAAGCATCACTGTGTTTCGGTTTGAAGGGCACTGTGAGCTAGCGTAATCACTGGGCATTTGAGTCTTAAGAACTGATGTCTCAGGGTGACGGGTGCAGTGTGGTTTCACACAGTGACACGGCATTTGTTGTGGGCGGACGTTGCACTTACCATCAGGTGAACGTTTTGCTCGTTTGGTCACTTTCTACATTTAAAAAAATATATTACGAATCAATTTATGTGACTTTTTCTTCTTCTTTTTTATATGTAATGGAATGAATAGAATGGAATGTGGTGCCCACAATACAGAAGAAATCCTTGAAAGTGTAACACTTTAAGACCCACCCGAAAACCAACATTTTGTGGTATTTAAGCAAATGGTGACTCCGGCTGGGATTCGATACCAAGATCCGCGGCACTGTAGTCCGTTGCTCTGACCGTTAGGCCACCTGGTCTCCAGCAAATATAAGTATGGGCATAGTATTGTATATGACAGAGGATGCAGCTTTATTTCCGCCATCTGCGTCGCATTTAACGATTAGTTTAGGCTTTAAAAACTCTTAAAGCTCGCAGTAAAGTTTCTCGTTTTATGTGTCATGGTTTGCATTTGTGAAAAATTTATCTGAATATACTGCAGTGAATCTAAGACAGATTTGTTATAATAAATTTAAATTTACACAATTATAAATAATTTCTTAAAATTAATACAAGGATTAGGAATTAGTTGTCTCTACGAAATTTAAATGATATCGAAACGAAATGGAAATTTAACAAAAAAAAAAGATTCCACACATTAGGATTTCTTCTGCACCGTGAATCTGTAAAACTACCTGAAACTCATACCAATATTAGATCCGCGCGGAGATCAACTAAGCTCAGAAGTAAATTGCCAACAGCTTACTACAGAGTTTTTTTCGTGATTTCGAGACAAATGCATTTTTATCATTCGTTAAATATTTCAGAATATATGCAACGAATTGTCAATCTTAAACAAACATTACACGATTATGTTACGCCTCTGCTTTGTTTAAAATATTCAGTCACATATTTTTATTTGAACTACCACCCCATCTCGTCCCGTGAGTGTCGTAAAAGTCGACAGAGGGTTATGAAAACCAGGAGATGGCAGCAGCATCATCCTGGAACATCAAAATAAACAAACTGCGGTTGCCAACCCGCCTGCCAAGCGTGGCAACTATGGCAAATCCCCCCAAAATGAGAGGTACAAAACAAAAACGGCCCCTAGTCTCCGGCGGCCCCGCTAGTCCTGGCTACGGTAGCGGTCATGGTAACGGCGGGGCAGGGGGTGCTAAGAATCTCCGGAGGAGGAGATCTTGTTACCACCACCGACGACTGGACCTGGCAACATTTAACGCACGCACGCTGAGGACTGACGAGAAGATCTTGGAGCTGGAAGAGGAGGTGAGCAAGTTACGCTGGGATATTATAGGATTATCTGAAGTCCGAAGACAGGGGGAGGACACGGTAATCCTTGAATCCGGTAACTTGCTCTACCACCGGGAGGGCGACCATCTGTCCCAAGGAGGTGTCGGATTTTTCGTCCACAGGTCTCTCATTAACAACGTTGTCAAGATCGGGAGTGTGTCGACTAGAGTTGCGTACCTTATACTCAGAATAACCAAACGGTATTCGCTGAAGGTCATACAGATATATGCACCGACCTCGACATATCCTGATGATGTGGTGGAGGTAATGTATGAAGATATTTCAAGAGCCATACATTCCTTCAAAACTCACTGCACAGTGTTGATCTGAGACTTTAACGCAAAGCTGGGCATGAAAAAAAACGATGAGCTGGTAGTGGGGCAATTTGGAATAGGGCAACGGAACCAGAGGGGTCAACAGCTGGCCGACTTTATGGAGAAGGAGGGACTCTTTATGATGAACTCCTTCTTCCAAAAGCGGCCCCACAGAAAGTGGACCTGGATGAGCCCGGATGGTTCCACCAAAAATGAGATCGACTTCATCATGACGACCGAACGACAGCTGTTCAATGATGTCTCTGTGATCGTTAGGGTGAAAACCGGCAGTGATCACCGAATGGTAAGAGGCACATTTAACCTGAACGTGAAGCTGGAGAGGTCGCGCCTGGTGAAGTCCACGCTCCGTCCATCTCGTGCCCTTATCCAAAACCCCGAAAGCTTCCAGATCGAATTGCAGAATCGCTTTCAGTGCCTGGACGATTGCGTTACAGTGGACGATTTGCAAGACCCACCGCACAAAAAAAGATCCAGAAACTCTCCGACCACACTCTCAATCTCATGGAGGCTAGGCGTGAAATGAGGCTGCAGTCCTCAACTGATGCGTCAGCATATCGGCAACTGAACAGACAGATCTCCAAATGTATGCGGCGAGACCTACGCTTCTTCAATAGTGCTCGTATTGAGGAAGCGATAGAGCGAAAACCAAGGCTCCAAGGTCTTTGCCAGGGATCTGTCTGCCGGAAAAAGCCAACTGACTAAGTTGAGGACCGCGGTGGCGGTGGCGTCATTTCCGCTGGACCAGAGATTTTGAGTGAGATCGAGAGATTCTATGGACAGCTGTACACATCGTCGTTGGAGCCACACACTAGTGTGAGTAACGACCCAAGAGCAAATCTCGTCCGACACTATTCCGACGATATCCCGGACGTCAGTCTGAGCGAGATTAGTATGGCTCTCAAACAGCTCAAGATTGGCAAAGCGCCGGGCGAGGACGGAATTACAGCGGAGCTTCTGAAAGCGGGTGGAAAACCGGTACTTTTAGTCCTTCAGAAGCTATTTAATTCCGTCATCCACGGCGGCGCTACGCCGGAAGCGTGGAGCAAAAGCGTGGTTGTCCTGTTCTTCAAGAAGGGCGATAATGCCCTCTTGAAGAACTATAGACCGATATCGCTTCTAAGCCGCGTCTACGTGCTGTTTTCGAGAGTCATTACGAATCGTCTCGCAAGCAGACTTGACGACTTCCAGCCTCCCGAACAAGCCGGATTCCGATAAGGCTTTAGTACCATAGACCACATACATACCCTTCCTTCGCCAGATTGTACAAAAGACCGATGAGTACAATCTCCCGCTATGTCTGGCGTATGTGGACTATGAGAAAGCCTTTGATTCCGTCGAAATTGGGACAGTGCTACGGTCGCTTCAGCGGTGCCGAATTGACTGTCGGTATATCGATGTGCTGCAGTGCTTCTCTACCAATGCTACGATGGCTATCCGAGTACAGAACCAGAGTACGAAACTGATCCTATTGCAGAAAGGTGTAAGACAGACATTGGAAGATGTCTTCAAGCTACTGGACTGGAAAGGATACGGTATCAACGACAATGGCGAATACATCACTCACCTTCGATTTGCCGACGACACAGTCATAATGGCAGAATCGCTGGAAGACCTCAGCGCTATGCTCAATGACCTCAATAGTGTCTTCCAACAGGTAGGTCTTAAGATGAACATGGTCAAGACGAAGATCATGTCTAACGTCCATGTCACACCTATACCGGTTGTTGTTGGGAACACTACGATCGAAGTTGTCGACGAATATTTATACCTAGGACAGATTGTCCGACTAGGTAGGTCCAACTTCGCCCAAGAGGTCAATCGACGGATCCAACTCGGCTGGGCAGCGTTCGGGAAATTGCGTCACATCTTCTCGTCGAGTATACCTCAATGCCTGAAAACAAAAGTATACAACCAGTGCGTGTTGCCAGTGATAACTTACGGAACCGAAACGTGGTCCTTCATTGAAGGCCGCATGAGGAAGCTCAGAGTCGCGCAGCGAGCTATGTTAAGGGCTGTGCTCGGAGTTTCTCTGCGAGATAAAATCCGCAACGATGTTATCCGCAGCAGAACTAGAATAACCGGCATAGCCCTAAGGATTAGCAAGCTGAAGTGGCAATGGGCCGGCCATATAGCTCGTAGAACCGTAAGGTAATAGTCCATATTTACTTTAGTAAATACCACATAAAATATTTCAATGTGTCTTATTATTATTTTAATACCTAACAATATCTCAACAAATCCCGAAAAGCCATATAATTTATCATACTTAGTCCGTTCTGAAAAATCTTTATGTCACTATTATACTTTGTTTTTTTTTGTTTCTCTATGTACGTTTGGTGCAATTTGTAAAACTTGAAAGTATAAGAAAAAGTTCTATATTTATAAAATAAGACGTTTTAGTTTAAAAAACGTTTAAGGACAAAACATATTGAATACACACTAAGATTTCCAAAAAAAATGTGAAGGAAAAACGGGTAGAGCATTTTTTTTGACTATGTATATATGACTTCATCACTATTTGTTCTAAATGAACTGTAATGAGGCTCATGCCAATTATCATTACAGTGTTAGTACCGAAAGGAAAACTCAAATTTTTGTTTTCTTATCAATCATCCGTTCATTTTTCGTTAATGCTTTGATAAGAAAAAATAATTACACATATTAACAATTGATTTGTTTTTTTAATATATGTATATACCTAGTCGGGTCACCGCACCGGTCGGGCGACCGCGTGGCCTAGTGGTCAGAGTACCTGACTTCTACGCCGCTGTCCTGGGTTCGATTCCCAGCCGGAGCCAACATTTGTGCTAAAACACAAATTATTGGTTTTCGGGTCTGGTTGTGTTGTGATTGTCCCTGTGTTTCTGACACTGCATCCTAGCCTACCTCCGATCTTATCGCATCAGCATTACATCGGGCGCGGGTAGGTTGGGACGAGTGAGTGCCTCTGTGTTTGCGCGTACACATGTGACACTATAATATCTTCTGCGCAGTTGATGCCTCTCGACAGTAGTCGGCAGTTGTAGCCGTGGTCGAAATCGGCTAGGAGAACATCACATACCCAGTCGGGTCAGAAGTTCTGTCACACACTTCATTAAATAAATTGTACGACTTTTGTTGTTTGTATAACATATATATGAAAAAGTAGCTAAATGTAGTTTAAAATTTTATAAAAGTTATTCGAAATACCATCCCTGATTTTGAATACAGGCCCACAACGTCTGAAGCCAGTCGTCGACCGCAACACTCACAATGTTCATATCGCGCATAATATCTATAGCAGCCACTGCTTTAATTAGGGACTCAAAATTCTGGTGAGGTTTAGTGCAAGCTTTCTTCCAAATGTTATCATATTTTGTAATCCAACGGGTTTAAGTCTGGGCTGGAAGAGGGCCAGCAGTCGTGCCTCATGAAAACCGATTCCATGGGTAATAAGCCAGTTTTGCTTGTGCTTGCTGTCCGATGAGCTGGCGGTGATCTGAATGATCATGAATCATGAATCTTATTTGAATACCCAGTGTCTGTTTTTGAACATTGTTGAAAGAAAAGAAAAATTGAGAAAGAGGTTCCACAACGTTTAGAAGTACGGTATTTTGATACACAACGGCACTAGTTTTTAGTTATTTGGACGACCGCGTGGTCTAGTGGTCAGAGTACCTGACTTCTAAGCCGCGGGTCCTGGTTTCGAATCCCAGCCGGAGCCAACATTTGTGCTAAAACATAAATTGTTCGTTCTCAGGTCTGGTTGTGTTGTGATTGTCCCCGTGTTTCTGACACTGCATCCTAGCCTACCTCCGATCTTATCGCATCAGTGTTACATCGGGCGCGTGTAGGTTGGGACGAGTGAGAGCCTCTGTGTTTGCGCGTACACTTGTGGCACTATAATATCTCCTGCGCAGTTGATGGCTCTCGACAGTAGTCGGCAGTTGTCGCCGTGGTCGAAATCGGCTAGGAGAACATCATTATCATCAGTTTTTACACCCTTTTTACAGAGGAACACCTCAGTTAGGCCTGAATACGAGACTCCGAGCAAAACCACAAATGATGAAGGAATAATCCAGGATTCGCGGAATACAAATCAATTTCTTTTTTATCTTATGTTGGCGCTTAATTTCCTTATTCAAAATCAGTTTAAACATTTTTGTCCAATATTGAAAGCTGAAATTAAATCAGTATGTGACATAACTTATGACGCGAATAGTTATAAAGTTGTATTTAACGAAAGCTAATTAAAAAAATCAGAGTATTACGAACATATTTGCATCAAAGTAAAATTGAACCCTGTATTAAAATCTCAACTCTAATTACTTTAAAATTCTGAATTATTTAGAACCTCCGGCAGCACATTTAAACCAGGCAGCTGTCGAAATAATTGCATTTTCCTGTGAGTAATTAGTTAGACTTATTTATTTAGGTACAAAACGCTCGCTACCTGAATTAAATGCAACGTATTTATATCATTTGTATTTAATTGTTCCGCTAATTTATAATTTGATATTTGTTTTAGTTAAAATGTTTTGGTTTTGTTAAGTCATATATTTAATACATTATAAAATCTATGAAGATATTACTAAGATAACTTTATTAATTATGTCTTCTTGTCTATTTCGGGTTGGGTTTTACTGTCTGACCTTCGTAGAAACTAGAGGAGTGTTGGAGGTGGAAAATTACCCCTATCATAATATCTCTTTTTTCTGTCAAAATTTTACGTTTGATACATTCGTGGAGAGTAGAGAGGTGAGTAGGGGCGAACAATATTGTCGGTGTTGAGCTTGATTTTTCAGCCTATACTTTATTGCTCGGTTGCCGATTTTAATTAATTCTGATAAAAACTAAACAGACTACATTTGCATGAACTTTAATGTCATTCTGTCAGTTTTGCATATTGTGTTGGTTAGTAATCTCAAAAACGCATTAAAATTGACCGTGTGGTGGTGGCTTAAGAGAACCTACCACCCCATTTCATCCCATAGGTGCCGTAAAAGTCGACATAGGGAAAATAAAAACCAGAAGATGGGCAGCAGCATCTACTTGGAACATCTGAATAAATAAACTGCGGTTGCTAACCCGCCTACCGAGAGTGGCAACTATGGCAAAAACCCCCCAAAATGAGGGCTATAAAGTTTTTTGACCATCTATAGGGGAGGTCTATGTTCAGCAGTGGACTAGTAATAGGCTGAAATAATGATGATGATCCATGATTATTACTTGTTGTATATGGATCTATGACCAGATCATTCTTGAGAAAGAAGCAACAATGCCTGGCCTGTCTAACCATTTCTGAGGGGTTCAGATACTGTAGGGAGAATATAGTCATTTACGTCCAGGCCAATTTAGGCAAAATCATACAGATTGGTAAATCAAAATTTGGGAAGAGAAAGTATAATAGAGGTATTTAAAGCTCTGCGTTTGACTATTTTCTACAATAAAGTTAATTTTTTATAGTTGCTAATAGTTAAAAATATGTGTGGGATTAGGTAGAACGCTGCCTTAAAATCGATGCAGAACACCCCACTTCCACCCAGTCCTGTTGTTACTACCTCTAAAGTGTATATAAAAAATGCGTAGCCAGAGGCTCGCAAAAGAGGCCACAGGCCAGGCGGGTAGAGGTGGCTCCCGAAGCAAGCCGCAGGATTCTCGACCGGAGCAAGGTCGAGATTGCGAGTGACGTTTTTTTTTAACTTTATACTATATACAAATAATTGTAATCAACATCAATTAGTATATAAAATAAGAAAAGTATTTTCATAAAATGAATTAAGTAAGAGAATAAAAACAGCTTAATAAAAAGATTATTTGTTTTAACATAAACAACTCATTAACAAAAATATTTAACAGTAACGTATTAGTAAAAAACTATAAAAAATGTTTAACCCACACATAGCAAAATCTTGGATTTAACTGACAAAAAAAGTCACGGACGGCACACGATATAAGTGCATTGTCGATAATCTATTCAAAACAATATAAACACTAGTCGTCTCTTTTTCGATAAAACAATGAGTACGCGCAAACGAGACAAAGATGCTTCCCGGTAACGCTTAATTAAAATGAGCCGCTAGGAGCCTATTGATACGAGTATGTATACAAACCTTAGTATTGACGCCTCAACTCTCGCTGCTACGAGTATACGTGAAGATGAATTTAAAATGTGATTACGTATTTCTGCGACAATCAACTAGTAGAAAACAACTGCGATTAAGGAGCTGTGGGTTGAAAGCCCATCGTCTACGTTACATTAAGCGCATAAACATTCTTCCTTTGAAAATTCAAATGGTTTTTTTCTTCATCCAAACTACATCACAAACGACATTTATTTATCTCTTACAGAAGAATGATCTTATTCAATTTGTTATAAGGAATTCTGAAGGATACAAACCTTTGTCAGCGGATTCTGTAAGTTTTCTTTTGGTAACCCCGATTTTGTTAGTAACATTATAGCGGGTTGAAAGACTAATAAAGAATTCAAAATTTAAAATAATTAAAGTTAATATTTTTGGAAAATTTTCGCTGTCAAAAATTTGTTTGCAATACTAGTAAATTTTTTTTATGTAATAATTACATACGTTAACTCTAATGAATAAGAAATTAATTTTTAAATTTTATCTCTTATAGACATAAATGCGTTTGAATTATTCAATTACCTAATCCTCGACGATGAAAGAAAACATTAATAGAATTCTTATATGTCTGAGCCATAAAGAAATTAAAAAAATTTGGAGTCAATAATAAAAGCTCGTGCTCACCATTGAGACATTGATACTTAATATTATAAATGCGAGAGTAACTCTCTCTCTCTGTCTCTTTGTTTATCCCGGTAAATCAAATAATTCCCACGGGATATTTAAAAAAACTATACCCACGCGGACGAAGTCACGGACATCAGTTAGTCCTTAATAATCTTCAACCAAAATTTTTAAATAACTATGGTTATATATAATATAAACAATGTGTAGAAGAGTGTGAATGGTAAAAATGCATATCTATTTATCATTGTCATTCTATGTAAATAAATGAGATCTAACGCTACAATGTTTTATTTATATATATATATTGTATAAACATTTTTAAACGACAACTTATACATTCATCATCATCATCATCATTTCAGTTTATCACAACTCCACTGCCGAACATAAGCGAACATTTCCATTAAATAATATACATTATTTTTAGTAAAACTATTTATTTAAATGCAAATATTGATTCGGACACAATTTAAGATAGAGCAATTAATTTTCCTTTATTCAATAACTTAGATTTGCACTACAAACGAGCCGGCCTCAACACAGTGGCACTCAACAAAGCTTTACGTTTATTATTTGTTGCCTCTATCGAGAAATAATTTATAGATGGCACATAACAGGATCTTCTGCACTACCCTCATCATAATCATCATCATTTCAGCGTGTCACTAGTCCACTGCTGAGCAAAGGCATCCCCCATTGATTGCCACAAAGCTCTCATTTTGGAGGCAGCTTAAGAGAATCTACCACCCCATCTCATTCCATTGGAGTCGTAACAGTCAAACTGAGGGAAGATGAAAATCAGGAGATGGGCAGCAGCATCTTCTTGGAACGTCTAAATAAATAAACTGCGGTTGCTAACTCGCATGCCAGTCGTGGCAACTATGACAAAATCCCCTCTGCCCTCAATATCAGTCTAAACCACAGGTTCTCAAACTTTTTTGTAAATCAATCATCGATTGTTCTACGACCCCTTAATACTGAATTTTTCTACATACATGTAGTTTTTACATCTTTTGCCCATATAATGGCTAGGCACAGATCACATAATTTTTTCTATACTCATTAAATTCAACTTCTGGCCTTACAACTGATCTATGAAACCAAATGTCTTTTTTCTAGCTGGTGAGGTCGAGTGTCTCTACGAGTATATCTATCTCTATAGGAATTTACTGTCTGAACTATTATTCAAAATTAAGAAACTTTTCTTTATAAAATATAAATAATCTTAGTATTACATCCAAAGCAGCCGTGTTGGCAGCCCTTTCTCATGTAATTTCTTTTTAATGGATTGGAATTGGATACAGTACACCCTGCTGAGCTCATAATGGAAAACTGTAAAATACCCACACTTTGAAAATTATACCGAGACTGTTTCGAGCTATTCTGAGATTATTGTCTACTGGATGTTTTCATAGTCGCTTTTTTTATTATACGTAACTCGTCACTGGGATTTCTCATGCTTGCATAAATTGTACATGACCTAACACCCAGACTAAGCTTTGTGTAAAACAAATATTATGGGAAATAATCGAGCCGTGCGGGAATCGGACCTATGCGTAAATATGGTTTCCGTGCATGCAAGAAGCATGTGCAATTTATATATGTAAAACGCACCTTAGATACCGGATAAACCAGATTGGGGCAAGGATTACTAACATTTGACGATATGGAAAGATTATGAAAGAAGATAATATTGAGTACGTGTATGTATGCAGTGTAATAATAATAATAATAAAGATCAGCAACAGAACTCCTGAGGAATTAATTTTTTTTAATATAACTTCTTTGAATTTATTCTTTCCCACTATTCCGCTTGCTTAATTGGTAGTTTTATTTTCGTTTGCATATTTGGTAGATATTATAGAATGCGAGTGTTTCCAGAAGATGTCGCCGTGACCGAAAATCAGCCAGGATTATATTGCATTACTCATAGCCTAATGGTCTTATACATAAAAAAAATACTTATGATAGATTTATAACATTGAATAATTATTAAGCTAATTAGGCCTACGAAACGTATTATAAAATTCTGCTATGGGTTACTTAAACATGGTTATGTTGTCGTCCTAATTAAATTTCATATCTACAGTAAAACATCTGTAAATTTTTACATATTTGGCTGCAAAATTCTGTCAAAAATGAGTAATCTTTTTGAAACAAGGCTATAAACCTTCTATATTTTTATGAATGAGACCGTAACACTTTTAACCTTTAACTGTGTCGAAGTACCAAGCTATCCAACAGTGCAAACTCCTTTGCAATTCATTTTAGTGGATTTCACGAAGGAGAGTAACAACGTAAAAGCAATTTTGAAAGCCATTTACTCAAAACGAAAAAGTTAAAAACGTTGTTTAGATATTTTATTGAATTTCCTGCGTTTCTTCGCTACAGCAATTCGTACTAGAATATTTGATACAATGATTATTTATTAAGTAATTTGACAACAATTAAGACTGTTTTCTTAATAGCATCGAGGATAATTTTCCTGGTACGTCGTTTTGCGCTACAGAACCGCCAGCACCGCTGTCATCTTTCGCAGTAAAAACTTAAAACCTGCGAGAGGTTCAGTAGTGTGTTAAATATTCTTATTCTGTTTACGTTGCAATAAATTTCATATCAGATATTACTTGGAATTGATAGAAAAAATGTTACATTTATTTATTAGTTACTTATAATTTTGCATTAAAAAATCTGTTCCTCTAGAATTCTTTAATTTGCATTGTCTACTAAAAGTATGAATACAAAACATAGCCAAATGAATTTATTCAACAGTCCGACCATTCGTCTATTGTTTCTCGGCTATATACAACAGAGACAGGAGATTTGTTATCAGTTAACTTTGATCAAAATGTATAGACTAGTCATTTGGCACGATTTCCTTATAGCAGATTGTTGACCACGGCGACATAAACCGAATACGGTTGGAATCTGATATAATGGAGGTATCATAGTGCTATAAGCGTACTCGCAAACATAGAGGCACTCTATCGTCCTAACCTACCCGCACCCTATGTAAATGTCATGCAATAAAATCGTAGTTAGGGTAGGTTGCAGCGTTGGGAGACGCGAGGACAACAGCACAACCAGACCTGAAAAGCAAAAATTTGTATTTTTCCGCGAATGTTGGATCGGGCTGGGATTCAAACCATTAGGTTATTAACCTGGGTATTAACTATTGCAGTAGGTTAATACCCGCGACCTACTGCACATAAAGCTTTCCAAAGTTAGGTGGATATGCCTTAATCGCTACGCTTGACAACTTCTCACCTTTAACGCTACCGTCACCGTGTTGTATAATTTAGGTCTGGTATATTCGAGGTAGATACACCATCAGAATAACGGTACGAAATTTTCCGTAATTTCCCTTCGTCGACTTTTATGACGCCTATACTATAATATAGGATTGTAGATTCTCTTACAATGCCACGAAAGGGCGGAGAGATTATCTATATCTATATTCTATTATATAAATTTCTTTGTATGTACGAGTATGTTTGTATGTAATAAACATTTCTTTAAATATTTCTTATGATTTCATAAGTGCAATAAGCTGTTTATTCAACTTTTTAAATACATTTTGGGTAAATTGATAAAGTATTTTTTTGCCTTCTCTACTTCGAGTTTTCGCCGAAGACCGGTGCACCACCACTTATTTCAATTCCCCTCCGGTAGTGGGGCTCAAGTTTATTGATAGGAAAGGGTATATATTTTAAGTTAAGGTTATAGTTTGAGGTTTACCCTGGGTGGGGGTATAGCAATACGTGGGAAAAGTAGAGCTACAGTTACAGAGTACTTCATTAATTTATAAAAATTTAAAGATATCTATTTTTATGCAAAATTAAGGAAAGACTTCAAAATTTCTCAGCATCTATACTGAGAGCATAACAGTCGTTTTAAAACCAGTTTAACTGTAAATCAGCGTCAAAACAGACAAGAAGAGGCTACAAAGTCATTTAAATGTTATTTTTTTTTCGGACTCAAAAGGCCGTTTTAAGATCTCGTCTATTTTACAAAAGCACGCAATAAGAGCTATTTATAATAAAGGACCTCTGCGTGAACTATTTAATATAATAAAAAAAATAAAGTTTCAGCCTATAAATGTCCCACTGCGGAGCACAGGCCTCCTCTCATTTCTGAGAGGGTTTTTTGGGAGCTAGGAAGAATCCGCCACGATGCTTCAATGCGGGTTGGCGGACTTTTAATATAATAAACTTTCGTAAATATTTTTGTAACTTTGTTTGATCTATTCTATACTTATTACTTTACTTAGCCAAATCATGTGGTCCATACACGTACTAAAGTAAATACGAGTATCCCCAAGTTTTGATTAGCTAAAACAAAAGAAATTGTAGGAAGACAAAAACATTCGCTTTCTGCACCAGTAACTATCTGGCCTAATAATAAATAATAAATGTATGATCAATCATTGACGTAATAAATTTTTGCAGATATAATATAGAGAAGATTATTTATATAGAGATTAATTCCATTATTAAATTATCAATATACATTTTTACTTAAAAAAGCTTTTAGCTAGCTAATCACCCAAGAGCATCTCGCTACTTCTTCCTTGCAGTGTTCTTTTCGAGCATATGTAGACTTTGAAAAACATAGCAGTTTGTAATAAGTCTAAATTAAAAAAAAAAAAACATTTTATGACTTAAGATGAACTTTTTTACGCCTCAATTATGTCAGTCTACTGCAGTATAAAACACTGAAACACATCTTACATTATATCACATACATTTTCATACATCTTAAATAGGTTGAAGAATTACATTCCAAATATTTTATTGAAATTCATTATAAGCCTGCGGCAGTTCACTATTGGACAAAGTGCAGTCGCCTTGCGCAGATCGTCGCTCCATAATATAACATACTCGTATGTAAATGAAGAACATAAAAAAAGATTTATTTCAATAACATATTTATGTGATGATTCATTATCAATATTATCATTTCAGTCTATTACAGCATATGTTTATTTTAAATAACGCTATGACATTTAATAGGACTAGTAACTGTCTATAAATAAATTACTACGACTTACGATTATGTTATCTGTAACCATTATCACCATCCATTTACCAGTGGTTCCTATGCAGGAATCCGTTTAGGTAGGTACCACCCCACTGTAAGTTATTCTGCCGTGAAGCAGTAGTTCGCAATTTTCTTCACGGTGTTTTTAGTCAACGCCGAGCACGTGGTGAATCAGATAACTTTATATCATCAATTCATTAATATGATAATAAAATGTCACCCAAATCTAATTTAACTTTTTTGAAATCTGAAACAGTCGAAAAGTGACATGACGAGCAACACGTTCACCTGATGGTAAGTACAACGTCTGCCCACAAATGCTGTGTTACCCAGAACAGTTCTGTATGGCACCACACTGGGCCCTTCCCCCTGAAACATCAGTTCTTAAGTCTCATACGCCCAAGAATTAAACTAGCTCTCAGTGCCCTTTAGACCGAAACACAGTAATGATCGTGCACTACAAACTCAAAAAGGAAGCTTTTTTTTGCAGCTTCGACAATTCCATGTGATTCCGTTATGTAAAACCGATTATACGCAAAAAAAAAACAGAAAAGATGAAAAATACAAAAATTCCGTGTGTGAAAATGTTTTAAATAAGAAAACAAAAAAGAAATTCTGTTTCCTTAGCAGACTTCTTTGATAATGAGCCTCTTAAGGAGATAAATGAGATTGTGAGCTTTGAAGTGGTCATAAATTACACAATCGATATCAAGTTACCGTTCCTTTCTGTCAGAGTAAAACTTCTTAAATCCTTAGTTTGAATCCACTGAGACTGGAAACGGAAGAAAAAAGTATGAGTCGTATAAATTATGTGTGACATATTATAATTCAAAACGTGTGAATTTAAAAACATTTAAGGGTGAAAAAATATTACACATTCTATAAACTACATTTTAAAGTCATATCAATGATGTTAGGAATCAGTCTGGGTACCACCGCAATAGTGCCGGTTATTCTGCTGTTAAGCAGTAGTATATAACCATTACTGTTTTTCGGTCAACAACACCAAAGAGACTTGCGGTCCCCTCCACCCTCCGTATGGGAGAAACTCCCGACCCCTGCGTCCATTATAAATTTAGCTTCACAGGTCACACAAGTCCCGGCCACCGTGAGTCGACCTGTCGACGAGAGCAACTTAGGGTTACTCTGCCGGTTTGACATGTTTCCGCCCTCGTAGGGATACCAATGGTATGCCTAAAGACTGGTGGTAGGATTCCTATGCAGGAATCCGTTTAGGTAGGTACCACCCCAGGGCCAGTTATTCTGCCGAGAAGCAGTAATTTGAAACATCACTGTGTTTCGGTGTTTCGGTTTGAAGGGCACTGAGAGCTAGCGTAATCACTGGGCATATGAAACTAAAGAACTGATGTCTCAGGGTGACGGGCGCAGTGTGGTGTCACACAGAAATGTTCTGGGTGACACAGCATTTGTTATGGGAAGACGTTGCACTTACTATCAGGTGAACGTTCTTCTCGATCAGTCACTTTTATCAAATAAAAAAAGCTATGCAGTATCAACATGTAGTTAACGCCTTAGTCAATTTGCTAGCTTAATAGCCTTACTGATTGCAATTGCCGCCACTTCAACCCAATCGCGACTCTCTTACTTCTTAACACACATACATATCATATAATAAGCAAACATAATAATCATTCGCGGGTGGCGGTATCCCCCCCCCCCCCCCTTCAGGCTGGTTTTCCCTAACTATCTACGAGTATAATTACGAGTTTTCGTTGGAGTTTCTTGCGCCATTTCTTCTCCTACGCATTATAGATGATAAAGCAAGGAACTGATCGTGCCGTAGTTGGGCCCTCTCGGGTGTCCTTGCGCTGGTTACCCATTATGTAGGTTTCAACTAAGCGCCCAGCCAGTTTTCAATGCGGTGAAGCTTAAGTTAGAAGTTTAAGTAACATCTGTTGATTATATTTCCTCTGCTAATATATATGATAGCATGTAAATGCCGTGACTCCTGGGCTAGAATCCCAGCCGAGGCCAACATTTGTGCAAAAAAATATTGATGGTTGTTGGTTGTGGTGAATTTGAATTGTGTCTGTAAAAAGTAGTGTGAGACACCTTTTTTTTAACGAAAAAAACAAGAATATTATATAAGTATATCATATGTGTTCGTCGTTTCAGCCTATTATTAGTCCACTGCTGAACATAGGCTTCCCCCAAAGATTGCCACAAAAGTTAGTAGCTCTCATTTTGGGGAGATTATGCCATAGTTGCCACGCTTGGCAGGCGGGTGAGCAACCGCAGTTTATTTGTTCCATGAAGATGCTGCTGCCCACTTTCTGGTCTTAATTTTCCCTCTGTCGACTTTTACGACACCCACGGGATGAGACGGGGTGGTAGATTCTCTGGCCGCCACCACACGGCATATGTATATCACATGTCATATGCGGCATACATCATATGTGTTACACGTCTTTATATCATTCATTATTTTAAATCATAAAACATAGAAATTCATGTAATTGAAACTTGATACTAAGATTGTAAACGAATATCAAATTTTAAAAGTAAGGAAATGTCCTACAAATCTAAACCCAATAACGCATGCAGATTACTATTTCATGGCACAATAACTGGCAATGCGGTTGAACTTACTTACACGGATTCCAGCAAAGGAATGCCACTAGTAGAAAAACCGGCTGATAAATATGATGAGTTTAAATATATCTCATCTGTGGAAAGACATATTTTCCAGGCACTAATGGACGGTAAGGATTAGATCCATCAACAATGCCCAAGAGACGAGGTAGAATAATGGATTCGCGATTGGCTGATGCGCTACGGTCTCGTGTTCAATATACGTGACAAAAGTTTCCATAGCCTGTAGTTGTCCCGAGTTCGAGTATTTGACTGATGATACTGGTTAAATTCGAACATGGGGCAATGTTTTATTTTAAAAAAAAAAATAAAGAAATTTACTTCTTAAAATAAATCAAATAACTGTTAGTGTTATTTAATGTTTAATCTGACGTACTCGACTCAAATATTTTTATGACAGGAGGGACTCTATCGGCCCCGTTTGATGAAGCCGTTTCAGCCCAGCTTCAAAGCCCTCTCAAAATTCGAAGGAGGCATGGCCTCAACACTGGGACATACGATTTATGTTATGGGCTGTTACTTTTTTGCTGAACTAGTTTCTATATCTTTATATCACAATCAGCTTTCATCTATTCAATTAAGCGACTTTTAAGCGTCAAATGGAAAAGCAATGGAAAGCGTAGGAATTTAATTAAATTTCAACTAGCCCCGATGACAGAAATACACAGTTACCAAGAGTATTGCTTTTAGTTCATAAAACAAAAAGTTTTAATTTTCTGAAAATTTAACGATTATTAATGAATTGTAACAACGAAGTTTCCATAAGCAAGCAATATAAAACTAAATACTACTAAGTATATTATAAATAGAACTAATACATATTCGTATTTTAGTACGGTTTTATTAACTCGCTTTCTGTCTGTTCCTATCAAATTTAGTAATTGATTTTAAATTTACTTACCTAGGGAGATTTGAAACTTTAAACATAGCTTAGAACTGGAAAATAGTTTATTATTAATTGACTTTCTTGTCTGTCTGTCTGGTTGTTTGTTTGTTTGGTACAAATTTTGCTATTGATTATAAGGTAACTTTCATATATATACATTTAGTCCGCTTTAAAAACGTGATATATAAAAGTTTCTATACGATACTTCTTAAATATTAGCTTATTCCTACCATTTTATTACCTTACTAGTGATCTGTACAATTTGGGATATTAACAGTGAGACAACTCTTTGTTCTTATCTTTCTATCTATATAAATAAAAATCAATTGCCGCATATATGAAAGACCTCAACCGATTTGGATGATTTTGTTTTGGTGTGGTCGTTATTGTCGGGACAAGGTTTGTGTATAAAATCCATCGGAAAAGTCGGATATATGGATAGTATTTTTTTGTTTAAAAATCTCAAAAAAAATGACGTTCAGTTTTAAAGTTCTGCTATCACATGTTAGCAGAACTGTCAAACTGAACACTTAATGTTTTTTAGTTAAGTGCACTTCTCATTTCAATCATTAGTAAAGTGCACTCGTGCAAAGCCGGGGTATCTCGCTATATAAGAACTATATCTACTGCCACGCACGGCCGCTCTGTGGAAGTTGCTACTTGCAGCGGTTTTTGCGGTCCGATACGACTTAGGGACCTTCGAATAAAAGAGCCTATCTCTTTCTTAAAAGACGGCAATGCATCCCTAATTCCTCTAGCATTGCGGATGTTCATATGCGGCGGTGATCACTTACCACCAGGTGTGCGGCTTGCACGTTTACCCCTCTTTTATAAAAAAAAACTGTCACAAAGACATTAAGACGCAAACACAGACGATCACATACACGCGCACACACTTGTTTATTTCTATAATTAATATATGTTTATTCGGTAAATAGCTGCACCAATCCCGTGGTGTGAGGACCCGGTGATCTGTCGTAGATGTCTACGGCCTATAATACGAGTACACACCAGTCTCTCACGCTACTTACTGGAAATTATAATTAAAAATATTGTTAATTTATGAGGACAAATAAATGTATACAGAGAAATAGTAAAATTTAAAATAGTAAATATGACAGTAAATAAAAGAGCTGGGCAATTAAACTGAATAAGCATAACAATGAGAGCGGTACCTGAACCTACCAATAAAACGCATACAGCACAAATATACCAAAGTACATATAATAATAATATACCTAAAACTTTGCAGCCTGTCTCTCTCTCCATCACGAAAATGTTTTGTCCTCGATTAAATTCATATGTGACGGAAATTTATTAATGTATTCTTTGCGGAAATTTCATAACAGATATTTCCGGACGACCTTATATAAAAAGACGACTTGATAGCCTCGCAACGTATTCCTTTTTCAAAAGCAAATAATATTTCTGAAGTTTAGACAACGTTCGTGCGATTCTGAATGTTTGTAAGCAAATTATTTAAATTCAACTCGAAGCGAACAAGCGGTTTGCACAAATTGTTTGACGATACTACGATTTTTCATCTGCTAAATATGAATTCGTTACGATTCAAATTATATTGATCTAATAAATATTATATTATCTCATTTACTAATGGTACAGGTACAGGACCTGCCGGAATATGCCAAAAACTACAGAAACGCTAATTTAAAACAGCCATGTGATGATTTGCAAATTACTAAATACAATACAGTTAATTCAAAACAAAAAAAAAATATTATTAAATATTCTTGTAATATTATAACGGTTTCATTAATTCATAGACAATTTTAGCAATATTCGTATCCCATCTTTTACATTCCCACTTTGCTCAATCTTTAACATCATTGTTTCGTCAATAACTTTTCATTTTTTAACATAAATAAAAGAATAGTTTTAGTGTGTAGTTAAGTGATATCTTTGCCAATTGTGAACCGATTTCAATTATTATTTTTTATTTGAATTGGTCATACTCGAGGTTTGTCCCATAAATTAGGTCAAGTTCTGATGAGGGATCCATTAGAAAATAATTAAAATTTTTAAATTTGCATAATCATGTTCGGAGCAGCTACGTTGAGGTCGGTTTTTAATAAATTAATATTTAATAATTATTATTATCCAAGCGGCGACATCGCAACGAGCAACATGCGCATTTCAAATACGGGTTAGCTTCACGTATCTTCGTATGCTTTCTCAAAGATTTCTTGGCTATGTAATACTGAATAAAATAAAAAAATGATACTTTTTCTAAATATACGAAATGTAAGGCAATATTCACAATAAGAGCATTGAAGAGAGATATATACAATTGTAATGCAGGATTATTCCCACGTACTGTGCCAGCGAATCCAGAATTTAAATTGGAAAGTAGGATTTACAATGGAAATCCGCTTCCATGAACTAAACTAAAACTAAACTCTAAGTGCGTGGTTTATTTATTGATAACAAGTACAACAACAGCATGGTCTTATTCCTACATCCTTAGAAATGAATACGTTAATAAAATTAAGTGAATTACTGGTGGTAGGATTCCTATGCAGGAATCCGTCTAGGTAAGTACCACCCCCGGGGCCAGTTATTCTGCCGTGAAGCAGTAGTGTGCTTCAGTTTGAAGGGCACTTAGAGCTAGCGTAATCATTGGCATATGAGACTTAAGAACTGAAGTCTCGGGGTGACGGGCGCAGTGTGATGTCAAATACAAGCTTAGCTCTTTTAAGATTTTATTCAAATTACTGATTGCCCCTCACAAACAGCAGTTATACATATCTACATATAATATTTCGACGCGATCGGGACAGCAATCAGACAATTGTGGTGTAATCATTTTTGAGAAACTTTGAAGTAAATCGTGTCCATCAATATTGTACTTGATTCCTATGCAGGAGTCCGTCTAGGTAGACACTACCCAGGGCCAGTTATTCTGCCGTGAAGCAGTAGTATGCAAACATTACCGTGTTTCGGTTTGAAGGGCACTGAGAGCTAGCGTAATCACTGGACATATGACACTTAAGAACATGTCTCAGGGTGATGGGCACAGTGTGGTGTCACACAGAAATTTCTGGGCGACACAGCATTTGTTATGGGCAGACGTTGCACTTAGGTTAATGTTTTGCGAGTTTCATCACTTTATCCACAATTTTTTTTTAAAAAATCATCATTATTTGCCCTTGACGAGTGATGAACATAGGCTTCCCACGAGCATAGGCCCTGGCGGAGAGCGCCGGACATCGGCTCGATCTGCTACTTCAATTAGAGTGACATTTACAGTATTGAGCTGGAAAGGATACGACATTAAAGCCAATGCCGAATTAATAATGTTTAGAAGAAATTATATATCAGCTGTATCATGGCGTTTATATAATTCAAGAAAAGGAGGCTACTGTACTTAATCAAAACGTATATGTACATATATAATGATCATGTCTCGCTACTAATTAATTACTCTTACGATATCCGTATCTGGGTCAATGTGTCACTATGATGAACGATCTAAGATATCTAAGTAAAACACCTATTTTCCTTTAAATAGCTAGCATATTATCTTTTTTTAATACTCATGTAGTAAGTAATCTTCATGTAATAAGTGTTTTTTCTGTTTATTTTTATATTTCTTAAGTCTTATAATTAAGTATTTATTCAAACTATCAGTCAAGCCCTTCAAACCGAAACAAAGTAATGCTTGTAGACCTGCTTTTTGACGAAATAACTGGCACTGCAGTAGTATCTATATAGACGTATTCCTGTACAGGAACCCTACCACCAGTAAAAATTAAATAAAAAAATCTTGTAATCAGTAAACAAATGATCATCACGTCATGTAGTCTTGAGGTTTTTCTGGTAAGCGCCAGTAAAAGTTAGCATGGGATCCATGAACTATTTGCCCATACCAACCACCACGGGTTGATTGGTGAGCGCACCCTCACATTTATGATTTTGCTTCCCTACTCTGTCAGATTGGAGTTCGGCATCGAGATGGTTCATCCGGCTTCAGTCGGTCGTCAGAGTCTTGTTTGTCACCCAGCAGCACACAGGTATACCATGTGCAGGTTAATGTGGACATTTAGAAAAAAAAAAGCCGGTACATTATCCCTTACACTGCAGTGCCAAACACAGTAGGTCAATTATGTCTCATCTCAAGAACATGATTTATGAGTTAAATTAATTTGTATTTTGGATTTTGGAGATGTAAGATAATTACAATAAGTAACAAAGTTCATACAAAACTTCGGTGTTTGTCGAGATGCCAGCTAATTCTGTATATGTTAATTAATTAATTTTTGGGTCATTGCCAATAAGCTGATTTTCAAATGGTTTAAACTAATGGCGGCTCGGTGGGCGTCGTGGTTGGGCGATTGGCTTCTGCTCTATTGGTCGCGGTTTCGATACCCGCACGGAACAAACATTTATATGACCAATAAATAGTTATACGGGTCATGTTTGTGTGTGAAATTTTATCTGTGAAATACACAAATTTTAGTGAGAGACAACGTATTTTTTAAATGTCATATTAAGTCAGGGTACATAAAAGATATATATAACAGTGAAATACAACACATGGGTCCAAAGCTTTAAAGCGGGGGAGAGGGACTTAGTTGTCATGACTTAGTTACCCACGGTGAAGCTGAGAAGAACCCCGTTGGTCGATCCGTAGCAGACTAGCATAGGGTTGGATTTATCTTTGTGAAAAAGATAGAGGCGGCTCGTTGGCAGTATATTTGTGAAGTGCAAGTCTTGAGGTTTATTTTCAATACAACTATGAATTTTGGATATGTCTTGAGGAGCCTAAATCGCATGAGTACACTGCGAGCTACGCATCTATCTACATTACCATAAACGGTTTTCCTATAATACCGAACAGAAGCAATTTCACCGAAATCTATTACAGAATATCGTATTACGCCCTCTGAAATAAAACACCTTCACAAATACGTCTAGCAGTCACTCTGTGCGAGCGATGTTTAATGACAATCATGTTACATTTACGCTAAGTGCCTTTCTCAAATTTACATAAAGCATATACAAATTAATAAATAACGTATGCTTTGTGTATTTACTGTTATGTTAAATTATATTAAATGTTTATAGAAAGCCTATGAAAATACAATATAGTGATTTATAGTTTTATTTAACTTATCATAAAGACAAAAATCTTACAGCGTTATTTTAATTTACTCCGGTTTTATTTAATTACAATTATCCGTCATAGTTCCTTAATAATATTTTAATAATTTTAATTAACATGCCTTATTATATTATACGGTCCCACTATAATACAGAAAAATATTTATATTTGCCAATGCCAGTCTGTATCTCACAAAAAAGTAATACACTCATCGATGGCATCAGTTGGTAACAAATAAAAATATATCTACTAAATTTTACCCATTCTTTTATGTTTATGATTAGTGAGAGGAAAGTACAATGCTTGCTTACAATTGCACGGACACCCAGAACTTACAACTGGAAAACCTGTTCGACATTTTTCTAATGAAGGGCTATAAAAAAACGTCATATATTCACAATCCACTGATCCTATAATCTTTTTTGTTGTAAAATTGTGAAATGTGTATCTGATGGTAAAATTGTGAAAGTATCATCTACGTACCGCTTGTAGAATCGCGGATTTAGCCACATGCTGAGCCAATCTGTAAGTTGGTGAATCGATCTGGCTCAATATTGGACGTAGCGGAGCATTGAGTTTGCATTGTATAAGATGCAGGAGTAAACAAGGTAGATTGTGAATGTGGTCTCTCTTACATAGGGCAAACAAAAAGATGTCTCAGAAGATCACCAGAAACATTAAAAGATCTCTTAGATCTTTTAATGTAATCTAATAATGTTTCTGGACTGCTATTTTTAGGAATAGGTTTGACCACAGCAGTTTTCCATAAGTCAGAGAACGTTGATGTCAAAATAGACGTATTAATAATATGTGTTAATATATCGTGGGTTTGAGGAAGAGATAAAAGAAGCATATCAAGATTAACTTTATCGACACCTTGAGCGTTTGACTTTAAGATCATAATTATTTTAGATACTTTTTCCACGGTCACTGTTTTCAAGGCAAAAGTAGCATCACTAAATTTGTGGAACTCATAGTAAGACAGTTGTGAAATGCTTACTTTATTACTACCACGCACATTGAGAAAATTACTATTCATAGAATTAGGATCACAGAGATGTGAGTGAAGGCAGATTATCACTATATTTGCTGGCGATAGGTATATTTATATTTTTCCAGAGTATTTTTGAGTTTTTCATGTGTAAATTGATAAATGTATTGAAATAGGCACGTTTTTCGTAAAACATCTTCCGAAGTTACTTGTACAAAGCTTTATACTTCTCGCTATCCGAATCTTTTTTTAAATACGTTGCAAACTCTAGCATCTGCGCATACAATGTCAATCAATGTTTTTGTGTCAGAAGATGTGTTGGCTCAGTTACTATATGCACCAAATTTGTATAACGTAAGAAAGTATTGAGCTCCCTAGTTTTACTATCATTATAATTTAGTATGTCTATATTAAAATAACCTTATAATATTATATAATCAAAATATGAAAAGATTCAGAAAGCGAGTCAAGGAAGTTATTGACATTAACCCCCTGAAGACGATAAACAATACCAATGACAATATTATAATAATTAACGTTTACACAAATTCACATCTGTTCAACTGTACTAGAAGTTGTACCAGAAGACACGTTCGTGCGTTAATATTTTTATGTATATAAAAACCCATGCCCCCACCACGGTTTTGCTGAGCTGTGGGTGGGCGTAGCAAGCACCGTAGCTTATAGGCGGGTACGATAGGAGCTCACCTAGTTCACCTTCTCTAATCCATGTTTCATTAATTGCGAATACATCAAACATGTGTCTGTCCGAAGCAGCTTTAAGCTCAGCGTGACTGGTTCCCAATGAATCGGCATGAAAAAGGCCTAACTTGAAGAAATTACATTTCCAACACCATTGTTACAGATTATTAGAAAAAAAGGGCAAGATGATAAAAGCATCAATTTGGAACCGATCATAGAGTTATAGAGAGACAATGTATAATCAAAAATTAAAAGTGTGGTTGTGTAAAATATTAACTTAGTAAAATAAAGAAATTTAATATAACATATTAAACAACCCAAAACATTGTTGATACAATAAGTTTTATAGCTTGGTCTAATTTATTACATACATGAAAATAATAAGATATAATTTTAGAAAAAACAGAAAACTTACATAGCTTACAGAACCACCACAAATGTATTTAACGTAAAGCAAAGCGAAAACAAAAGAATTAAGTATGAACGAACCCCAGCATTATCCTCACGAAAAATTCGATTAAGATCAGTTACGTAGCATATTCTGAATGCAGGCATCCCTTGATCTTGCCGCTCAAAAATACGTCCCTCTCTGGTTCAAATGAACTTCCATTTGTGCATACGGCTTAGCTCATGTGTTTTATAAAACAGATGTTTGTTTATTTTAGTCAAGCGCTCGTTTATATAAAAGAGCCTCACATGTTGCTGAGAAAAACCCACTTCAGACGTAGTAATACCACGTTGGACATGAGCATTACGTAAGATATCGTCACGGAGCGAGTGTCGAGCCAGCCGAACAGCAATAGGCCGGGAACGCATGGCATCCACTAAGGAGAGTGGACTGATCCTGGGTACCTTCTAAGGTTCTACGTTACGTACTACGTATTTAAATGTTTTTAATTGGCATTATTATATATTGTTGTCGATATATTTGTATAGAATATATATTTTATTTTTATATATACTTTAAAGTGAAAACGTACACTAATGCTTGTAAATTCTTTTAAATTCTTAAGAAAACGCAAGTTAGAGAACAATTTAAAAAGTTTTGCTTGACTGGATAGTTTGACACTCTAGCGTATTCAATATAGTGTTATGTCGTCGTTTACCATACTCTCAAAATCATTCCACCCCAGGCCACCCTATTGAATTAAAATTAATTAAACATTTATCCATTAATTAATTAATTCTATACTGGCACCATTAACAACAGTGTTTTTATTATTTAAATATAATTTTATTTGTCTTGTCATAAAATTTACTGAAAAATACATTATTTTTTTGCCTCAGAAAAGAACATTTTTGAACTATGTTTATTTGCTTGTGTTTAATCCCTAGCAGTGTTTCACTGTGCAACTTAGCAGACATGTCTGTCCACGAATAGAAATATTTCTCTCAACAATCCCTTTGTTCCTTTCGACGAAAAACGAAACACTTTTGTCAAAGGAAAATTCTCGCCCTTGGTGCGTATCACATTTCTTCATTTGTAAAAGTATAAACACACAAATAGATCTAAAGAAATATTGATGTAGAGTTTTTGATAGAGAAAATTGACAACATTTATATAAATGTTTATTCCGAAGAACTGTAAATAATCCGTAGCTGAACGGATATAGACATAGCCCGTAAATAAGTAAGCTGTAATGGCAATATATGTAGTAATAGTCCTGCCATTTTTTTTTGTTGGATAAAGTCACGAAACGAGCATAAGGTTCACCTGATGTTAAGTGCAACGTCTGCCCTTAACAAATGCTGTGTCACCCAGCACATTTCTGTGCGACACCACACTGCGCACGTCACCCTGAGACATCAGTTTTTTAGTCTCATATGCCCATTGATTCTCTCAGCACTAGCTCTCAGTGCCTTTTAAACCGAAATACAGTAACATTTGCACACTACTTGTCGGCAGAATAACTGGTCCTAGAGTGGTACCTACCCAGACAGATTCCTGCATAGGAATTATATCACCAGTATATCTCGAAGATTCAATAGGTAATTTTTAGTAAATGTTATGTCCAATCGTTTTTAATTTTTTTAGTGGTAAAATATTTATTTATTACCTTTATTAATATTTTTTTATTTCGATACAATTCATTAGCAAAAAACTAAGTAGATTATTTGAGAAAAATTGAGAAGAAATATAATTTTCTTTGCAAAAACACTGTTACTTGTAGCACGTAATGAAACTGCTACTTTAAGCGCCTCCCCAATTACTAGAGGTCGATGATCAGCCCTGTCCACAGTTCAGGTCTTTCTCGCGGCGAAAAAGTTCAGTCGCGCCTGCGATTTCAGTCTACTTTCTAACGTTTTTTGACGACCGACTTTTCCTTTGATCAGTTTTTCGCATCATGATGAGTTTGGGAAAGTCGTATCTGTCATGTCCGGGCACATTATTCGACAATTTTCGTGACGGTCGTAAAACATTCTCGTAAAGTAATAAGTTAAAAAAGCCACAATGTTCTGTATATATTCTACTTTTCATTCACACTAAATGTAATCAAATATGCATAAGTTTCATCAATGTTTTAATGTTAAAATTAAATCGAGGATTAAATGAAGTAATATTTTACATATATATAATGTGTGTAAAATAATAAGCAGTGCATCTTGCTTTCTCACTCACAGCTTTTACTTTTTTTTACTGAAGATAGTGACGAGACTAGCAAATCGTTCACCTGATAGTAAGTGACGTCTGCCTATAACAAACGCTGTATCATCCAGAACATTTCTGTGTGTCACCACACTGCGCTCTTCACCCTGATACGTCATTTCTTAAGTCTCATACGCCGTACGTAATTACACTAGCTAGCAGTCCTTTTGAGACCGAAACACAGTAATTTTTGAACTGGACGGCACTGCGGTAGAACCTACACATTCGGACGTCTGCATAGTGGTAGGTATATACGCGTCAATAAAAGACAAGACAAGACGATGTGGGATCCGATCATCTTGCAGTCCTCACAATTCTGTCAGGGCAGATAACGAAGATGAAGCCTCCCACACCGCGCCGAATCACCTATTGGCAGGCTTTCAGTAGCCTCCTCCAAACGGAATTCTCGTCCGGCCCCATCCACAACGCTGAGGATGTTGACGAACTCAGCAAAAGCATAACTTCTTCAATACAGAGCCCCCTCGACATCACAACGGCATCACGACACACGGGCATCCAGGCCATTGCCTGGAATCACAGAAAAAAGGCAGCTTCAAGAAGCTCAAGAGCAGTGGCAAGGAAGCCCGCTGCCCACATCTAAAAAATTAGCTCAACCGGATCACGCCCAGGATCAAAGAGAGCTTAAGAGAGGACGCAGCCGACAGATTGGAATGACATATTGAGTCGACAAGCGGTAGCTGGCCGAGCGTATATCGCCTATTTCAAAACTGGCCTCTGCCGAGTCCCAGTCAGACAGTTGACCCTTCTCGCCAAAAATGGAACATTCCGATATCGTTTGAATATTATTATTACTCGAGTTTTATGTTGTCGCTGCGACAACATAATACACATTAATGATCACCCGCTGTATTTCCTTGTCACTCTCGTTGTTTACGGAGTAAGGTTGTCTCTTTCCTTACGATTGCGTAGCCATGGCGACGTTTGAAGAAGTAAAAATTGTCGCCTTTTCCTTTTGGTGGTGACGGTGTTCTGTCTTCGCCGCATGTTGGCAGGGCCACGGGAACGCTCGCGCACACATCCGCGACCCCACCGGCGCCGGCCGCCTATCATCGGCGGCCCCTCCTCGGGAGAGGACAACTCCTCTCGTCTCTCCTTCCTAGTAAGGCGCGCCGGAACACGCGACGCGCCTTTCAACACGGCCTCTTTTTGGTGTGCGCAACGGACCCCCCGAGTCCGCCACGCGGAGGCTACGGGGCCAGGAAACTTGCACTCGAAAGCACCAGTCTTCCTGTGCCCGTGCGGGGGATCTGGTCTGTGGCTTCGCCGCCAACCACATTACGGCCGCGGAGGATAGGGAGAGAGGCAACGATACACCAATACTCCTCTTCCCCGGCGGCCCTACCACCGCTGCATCTACGGTGCGGCCCCGCCATAGTCGCGGAGGATAGGGAGGGAGGCAACGCAACTCCTATCTATATATCTCTATATATATATCTTCCCCCGCGACTCCACCTAGGCTGCGGAGGGCAGGGTGAGCAGTGCAGACTCACTCCGTAGCGTACCGCTCCCCCCAGCAGTCCACCCGGTCGATTCCAGAGTGGGCTTGCGTAGCCCACGCTGGTAACGTATCTACTTCTTTTATTTTATAATATAATTGATACCGAAAGCTTAAATGGCGAAAGTCATTACAGAAACACATTTTTAAATATCAGCATATGCTGATTTTTTTCGATAAACATAAATTATAAATACTAAGAGTTAAAATTAGAATCTAATTAACAGGTATTTAAAATAAACAATTGAGTGGTAACGATGTTATAACACTGTGAATGCTAAACAGACTGAACTCAATAACCAAACAGTAAACAGTCGCAACAATGCGAAATAAAAAAAAACAACACAAACTTCTACAAAATGTTATAAATAGCAAGGAATCTCTTTTATATTTGCGGTATGTCGGGGAGTATCAATCAAGCTACACTCACTTAGGAATTATGACACTGTCTCCTATAGTAAATAATGATAGTTTTTGTTGCTACCAGGTAATTAGTTTTCTCCAGCGATAAAACGGGTTTTGACAGTATTTTCAATTATCATCACCATCATCATCATCATTTCAGTCCTCTGCAAGTCTGCTGCTAAACATATGCCTCCTCCACCGATTTTCACCTGATCGATAGACTTTCTGCAAAACGGCGCAGGTTGTCACTCCATCTAGTGGAAGGTCGCGCTACACTACGTTTGTCGGTACGAGGTTACCACTCAATAACCTTTCTTCTGTAACAGTTATTTGTTCTACGATGTATATGGTCGGTCCAATGGGGCATTCAGCTAGCTGATACTTAAAACATCCCTCAAAATTAATTAGTTCCAGTAAAATATTAATGTACGAAAATTAAAATATGATAGGCATAAAGGCCTCCACGGATTAATTATTCTGATGTATCTGATGTAAATATTGAAATATTGAAATAATGACGACTCCTTGAAACCGTAGGAGCCGTGGGAATATCTGTGCTCAGTGGCCAGAATTGCACCGCAAATTTCGTATGACGCGAGAGACTTGGGTTCAATCCCCTTAAAAATAATTATAAGATTTTTTTAGTGCTGATGTACTTTCTCAGCGGTGACGGAAAAATCGTTGTGAAACCTGCATCCTTGATATGAATTGGTATTTTCTGAATTCGCCGCACTTGGGCAACTTGGCGGACTCTTCTTATCTCAAAGACCCTTTAAAAAAAAGAGAGTGACTATCATTGGAATATTTATAAGATATTATAGAACGCTTTAGATATTGTGGAACGCTTTCCTTAACAAAATATCTATGTTCATTGTTTTACTTTTCATTAACCATTATTATTTTGATCACAAATAGTGAAGTGTCTAATTAATATTTTTATCTCGCTTGAACATTCCTTCAATTGACATCCGAATAAAATTAATCATAATGACTTTAAATTTCATCAGAAGTGCACTCCAGTCTAGTGTTCTCCGGAGCTCAAGGGATTTGTCGTAATAGCATACGCGAATTAGAAATCGCAACACCAGACACCTTGCACCTGCAACGATGATTACTTAGTACTTTATGTCTGGTATATTCGAGATCGTTACTCCTCTTATATGGTAGTGATACCTCAATGATAAATAAAACAATCGTTTAAAATTTAAGACGTTTGCTTGGCTTATAGTACGCGAGTGCACTGAGTACGATCTCCGGTGCCGGTACCTCTAAAATTGTTTTGCAATTTTAAGCTAACTAACCACTTGCTCAGCATTGAAGAAAAACATCGTGAGGAAACCCGCATGTCTGAGGAATATAAATATTTCGAGGGCTTGTGAAGCCAATTCGCATTGGAGCAGCGTGACACTTCCAAGCTCCGAAGCACTTTCAAAAATGACACGAGACCTGTGCTAAGCTGTGGGACATTTATAGGCAGGCTCCTCTCTATAACTCCTTTTATACAATTTGATCCCGACAAAAATAATTAATTCGAACCATTATAGTCTGTCATGCAGAGTAATAAATATGGTAATAATAATATTATAGTACAAAACTAAAAAAAAAACAATAAGCTGATGATTCTGTTGAGCATACAAGACAGAGTACCAGATTTCTACTGTGCGGGTTTTTGGTTCCCATTTTAACCGTAGCCAAAATTTGTGTAAAAACACAAAATATTGGTTGTGTAAACATTACGTAATCGGCATAAATATTGTTTTAGTAATAATCTATAATAATGTAACGATATATTCGAATTCAAAACGATAAGTAAAATTTTTATTGAACGGCGCTGAAAAATAACAGCATAAGATTTTCTCTTACATCGAAACAGCTTTCACCGTCCGGGCGGCGAGATAGCTACGACTATTTTCACTCAAGATTTTCCGTAAGGTTTATGTATATAAATATTCATAACTCTTCAAAGATGATCGCAGTCACTGTATAAAAAGTACCAGATTACCAGAAGTCTTACAAGAGTTTCATAACAATGCAGTATTTTATTATGTTAATCTTTTAATTGCTTATAAATGTTGGTTGACAAAATAATATTTAATAATTTATTGGGCTCATTAGTTTGAGATATTATATATACACTTCGTTGGTTATTGAAAAATAATGAGTAATAAAATATTTTTTGAAAAAACTACGACAGTACAGATTAATTTGTTATATTTAACGTAATTGTTTTAAGTTTGTTTATTGAATACTGGAGCAAGTCGGTTAGTCAATGCTGATCTTGTAACTTTATTTTGTATTTACTTTAGATTGGTTAATTTTCAATTTGATCCTTATTGAGGTACTGACTAAAACTCTTTCTTTAACTAAAATAAAAAAAACTAATTGTTTTTGATGTAATAATGCAGAATTTAGCGATTCTTAATATTTGTTCGATTTATTGGTAATAAACGATAAAGATGACTGTAAATTAACTTTAATAAGCTAAACTGTAAAATATTTGAATTAGAAGAGGACTATTAATTCGCGCGTAGACGCTGGTGGCTTGGTGAGAAGTAGTCGTCCGGTCAGCTGTTCGCAGCTCGTCGTCCCTCAACCCATAGGCCTCGCAGCCCCCTTGTGTCGCTGATGGCTCAGCGTGTCGTCCTCGTCCAAGTCCTATTATATTATATTAGTGCCCTGCGGTTTCACCCGCCGTTTAATTTAAAAGGGTCGTAGCGTAATGTTATATAGCCACGTAAGGTAACGTATATAGCCTTCTTCGATAAATGAGTTATCCAACACTAAAATAATTTTTCTATTCGAACCATATCCTGAGATTAGCGCGTTTAACCAAACAAACTCTTCAGCTTTATAATATTAGTATAGACAATACTCAGATAGCCCACATTAACTTTTTGTAAAGTCGACCATCCGATGGATAATTCGTTTGTTTTATTTAAAAAGTTGAAGCACCTAAATTATAAAAGTTCATTTATCGGAAATTTCAATCTGACCACGCAAAAAATTAAAATTTTAACCATAACTTGCCTTCTGCACAAGCTACCGCTAACACGATTTTTCAGTTCATTTAATCAATTTTTTTATGGAAGTAACGAGACGATCAAATCGTTCAGCTGTTGGTACATGCAACGTCTGCCCATAACAAATGCTGTCTCACGCGTCAAAATAATTCTGTTTGGATCACAGTGTGCTCGTCACCGTGGAACATCAGGTCTTAAATCCAATATGTCTAGTAATTACACTAACTATGAGTGCTCTTCAAATCAAAACACAATAATGTATTCACACTACTGTTTCACAGCATACTAGCTGGCCCTGCGGTGGTACTTACCTAGACTGATTCCTGCATAAGAATCCTGCCACCACCACCACAAACGAATTAAAACTGTGGAAAAAAAATCCATGTAAATATTATGTGTTTGCAATATTTATATAATATGAGAAAGGAGTAAAAATTTCAATATTTACTTCTTTCTCATATTCCCATGAGATGCTTATTTTATATTTTAATCTATAATTGCTACTAGAATCGTATAAATAGGTCCAGATCATAAAGTATACTATTATAAGTAGCCTATAACAGTAGCAATAAAATTTTAATACAACGTATTAAAATGTCAATAAAACAAATATAACAATCGATATGAACATTTTTACATTCTTAATATACAAGTACTGGGAAAGGAAATTTTCATTTATCTTTTGTGGTAGGCTCACCTCTTTCAATTCTCGGAACGAGACGTCGAACCACTCAGACCTATATCAAAGGATTCAATAAATTGGCTCCTGATAATATCTTCGTCTTTGTAACAGACATGACAGGAGATAAGGTAAAATAATAAAATGGTAGCGCCGTTTCATTGTTACGGTGAGAACTGAGAGATCATGTTAAATAAGTAAATATTTAATGTATCGTTTAATTATTTTTTTATATACCACGATTTTAAAACTGTCGAAAAGTATAAAATTATTTTTTTCAACGTATATATTCTCATATCATTCCAAAGTCGCAAGCGTGTTAATTGAACTTTAAGATATATTTCATAATATGCAACTAACACTAGTTACTAAAGCTACTGCTACAGTCGTAAAAAAAATAGTTCATCCCTCAATTTAACCCGCGATGTTCATTAGAGTCCCCTTTATCACTTGGCTAACGATAGCCAAGCGATGGAGGTGATCCCAGTAGCAGTACACGCTGCCCCCAGCACTCTATCGGTGCTTTCACGATGTCCACTTCGAGTCATCGTCGACCCCGGAGTCGCTGTAAAAGCAGCGAGTGCTGTGAAAACCCGGAGTCGTGAAATGGAATGAAAAAAAATATTCTTCAACGTAACATTTTTTTAAAAGAAGAAGAGACTTAGAACCGAGGTCTTACAAAGCCGATACAGCCAGTACAGTCCTTCACATAATTCCAGTGAAATGCGGGCGCATTGTAACATGCCTCGAAGACCGGCAGCACTGTATCGACGACGCGTTTACGCGTATATCGCTCCTCTCGGAGTCGAGCACGCCACGTCGCCAATGCGTTCTATCGTTATTACCGTTTAATAGACTCGAGCGCTTCATCTGGCTCACTGCCACCACACTGGCGTAGGGTGCGGATCCGGTGATACACCTTCACATCCATGTCAAACAGTATGTCCAGGGGTGGATACGAGCCAGGTCTGTCGCCGCCCCGAAGGATATTATGTATCCAGCGGAATCGGATCGGATACGGATATCCGATCCAATCGTTCATTGACCCCATCAATCGCGATGATTTCTGCTCTTTGGGGGACGTCATCCTGCTAAGTTTTGACAAACTTACCATCCTTATCCTTTTGTAAAGGTCCTCGCAAACAAAGTTCAAGACCTCGCCGTCACTAGACGACGTTGTTTAAGACAAGCGTCTTTTCGTCGCACTTCGTGTTTTACTTTCGCAACTTTCGGCTTTAGAGGCCCCAATCGAAACATTGCACTACACAGTGACACAGACTGCATTTCCATTCCCACCACAATTTCATATTGTTTGTTTGTTATATTTTCCATATTTAATCCCACGAGTAAAAAAGACATATTATACTTGTGGTAGGATTCCTGTGCAGGAATCCGTTTAGGTAGGTACCACCCCAGGGCCAGTTATTCTGCCGTGAAGCAGTAGTGTGCAAACATTACTGTGTTTCGCTTTTAAGGGCACTGTGAGCTAGCGTAATCACTGGGCATATGAGACTTAAGAACTTTAGTCTCAGGGTGATGGGCAGTGTTGTGACACACAGAAATTTTCTGGGTGACACAGCATTTGTTATGGTCAGACGTTGCATTTACCATCAGGTGAACGTTTCGCTCGTTTCATCACTTTATCCAATAAAAAAAATCTAGATAAAATTGTGATGTCATTTCCCAAAGTAAGCAAACATTGTTATTATATTTTCTTGGAAGACTTCCAGCTTATTTTACTGACCTTTTGTAGAGAATTTATATCAATACCTAAAACTGAGATTTGAAGGCCGTAAACACTTTAAAAATCTATAAGTTTGTTGATTTCAACATAAAATCAAGAAACAATTTTTTTAAAAACCATATTTATTTAAAAAAAATATTATATTTTTATATTCTCACATTTCATGTGGTGAAGTAACATTTGTATACAACGAGACGGAAAACCGATACAAATGCACAAACATTTAGAAGAACACATAAATCTACAATATTTTGTGTCGCCGTAGAAGGAAAATTTAATGTTGGAAATATTCAGAACATTAAATAAAAATGTTTTAATAAAAATTAACAAAACTGTTACTTTTACGTAAATGCAAAATAAATTTTTTTTATAAAAATGGCACCCAGTTACATAAACCCGCTCGTGTAAAACTTAAACAAAATCACTGAAAGGAGACGTAGTTCCGGCATTCAAATTTGCTCTAATTTACAGCGGGACCAGCAAAGCAATTTTAACTATTTAAGTGAGTTTTAACTTGTTTCAGTAAAATTTAAATTTACAGCCTTTATTCGTGCAGAAGAATACCATAATATGCAATCCTGTTATTATACTGCTCGTGGGAAAAAAAAATGATTTGCATCAAAATGCGGCGGCGTGGTGCGCCATGCGTCACGACTCGTTTTCCGCGAGGGGAAAAAGTGGATACTGGTGTGGTCTCTGCCTACCTGCTATACGGGAAAAAGGCGTGACAGTACGTTATAGGATAACTTTATTGCCGCAAATCGCACTTTACCTTCTTATTTAAATCTTAAGATATTTTGAAGTAAAACTTCTTTGGGCGCGATGACAGTAAAATGTCAAGATCTATTTTGATTGCAACCTTTTAATATGTAAGTATAGTAAGTAAGTATATGTAAGTATGTTCCTGACACTAAAAGGACGAAAAATGGGTACTGGGCCAGTCAAAGAAAAAGTGAGAACTACTGATATATATGTTGCTTGTCTTCTTTTGTTCTTAAGTAATATTGATTAAATAATAATTCCTTACGTGTTAATCAGTTATTTTACAGTAAATTATACATATTTTTGTTACTTCATGTTCATTTATTTTACCACGTGTTTATTAACCCGCTTTCGGGCTTCTGTTCGGGTCAAATTTAGTAATTGATATTAAACTAACTTCCTGAGGAGCTAGAGACTTGTAACTTTTAACATAGCTTCGAACTGGATGACAAATAATTATTACCTCGCTTTCTTGGCTTTCCCTCTGGTTGCTTGTCTGTTGGATAAATTTTTTCAACTGACTATGAATTAACTACATACATTTAGTCCGTTTTAAGAACGTGGTAACTAAAAGTTTTTCACACAATACTTGTTTATTAAAATCAAATTTCTAATAAATATTAAAAGTTTTACTCCTGTACTGAATCGCACGCGCTCTTTTTAGTTCAGGTACGAGTATCAAGCATGCATGAATAATACGAGTTTCTGTTAAAGACACCGGCAAAATAACAGCGCTGTGGCTATACCACTGCAGCGTAATGCTGAGTTCAATGGAAGACATTTGTTGCTACAATCCAATATTTTATTAACGTTTAAAATATGCATTTATTTTTTATATTTATATCTTTTTTATTGGATACATTGAATAAACGAGCAAAACGTTCACCTGGTGGTAAGTGCAACGTATGCCCATAACAAATGCTGTGTTACCCAGAACATTTCTGTGTGACACCACACTGCGCCCGTCACCCTCAGACATGAGTAGTAAGGTCTCATATGCAGTGATTACGCTAGCTCTCAGTGCCCTTCAAACCGAAACACAGTAACGTTTTCATACTACTGCTTCACGGCAGAATAACTGGCCCTGGGGTGGTACCTACCTTGATTCCTGCATGGGAATCCTACCAACTATTATTTTAAATTACTTTCCAACGCAGTGCAGAGATTTTCCCGGATGACCTTCGCAACATCGGTGTTAAAATATATGTCTATTTGTACTCATAGTGTAGCTCGTAGCTCAAAAGCAAATGAAATACTACTTTCATATATTAACTACGGTGTCAAATTGCCGTCAATTTTCGACTGTCGAAAGTTGGCAACTACGGAGGACATGCGCATGTATTCCTGCTGTGTATTCTTGGCCGATGTTCGACCAAGGCGAACAGCTTTTGAATACTGTCGGAAGCTATCAGCAAATATGCAGTATCAGATACACAAGAAACAATCGCAACTCAACCGGACCCGAAAATCAACAATATGTTTTTGTGCAGTTGATCTTGGAATTCAAACTCACAACCTATTCAGCTATAACCACTAATCGATAGATCGTCAAAACCAACCATTTAAACACTACTAAATTAAAAGCGTGTTTTATAAAAGCATCGGAGAGTCTGTCATTCCCTTACTGTGTGGTAAAATTTAATGAAAGGAATTATCAGAAACCTCATTTCCTCGTATTCATGACGGAATAACCATCTTAAATATGATATGAAAATTACAAATAAAAATACTGATAATATTTTGGTATCATCATAATTTTTCCAACAGTTCTAGATTTTCATGAATTTTAAACTTTAAGTCCACCACAACAAAGTTCCGGATGCTAGAACAATAAGAGCTTTATCCTCACGCTTCCAATGACTTACAAACGCAAACTGTTTCAAATTCTATAGCAAAACTTAGACGCAAGGAGTCAATTAAACTAGCGTCTCCAGTGTTTATTGTTTATGGCCTTATCCGAATTGAGCGGGTTTTCGCTGTGGAATGAAAGGGTTGGATCAGTTTATTACATAATCATAAATTATATTTAACCTATGACCCGAAACTAAAGTACGTCTATGGTACAAAGTGTCTGGTACTGTACCAATCATTTACAGGCTAGTGAAGAAATAGAAAGAAGAAGTATAATGTTTTTAAATAACATTATTGCAATTAGGAATCTGGTGCGCAACAAACTGGAAATCTAACTAATCTTTAAATTTTACTATATTATTAGTTATTAATAAATTAAATCGTCTAATTACTATATTGGATTATGTGTCATGTTTCCAAGAATTCGTTGAAAAGGTATTTCTATAAAAAATCGGTATTATATTTACCTTCGGTACATGTCATCCATCATCTTCTGCTTCATGATATCATTAAATAATCTACTGCTGTGAAAAGATCTTGCCCAAGTAGGAATTCTCGTAATCACGCGTGGATAGGGAGTGGATTACTAATCGCAGTACCGCTATCAGTCGGAAACTACGAGATTTTCCTGTTGTTTTTTATAAGACAAAGTGATGAGATGAGCAAAACGTTCACCTGATTGTAAGTGCTACCATAACAAATGCTGTGTCACCCAGAACATTTGTGTGCGCACTGCGCACGTCACCCTGAGAAGTCAGTCCCTAAGTCTCATATACCCAGCGATTACACTAGCCATCAATGTCCTTCAGACAGAAACACAATAATGTTTAAACACTATTGCTTCACGGCAGAACAACTGGACCATCCGGTGGTACCTACGTAGATGGATTCCAGCATAATCCTGCCACCAGTAAAAACTCTATTTAATTGTCGGATTAATAATATCAAAAAATGGTTATTTATTTTTAATGTATAAAACTTAAAATTACTCCAGAAAACTCGTAAAGCTGTAATGCAGAATGTCTTTTCTTCTCTGCACTTTTAAAGAAGTCTTATTTAGGGCGCAGAATATATTTACTGTAGGGCATTTCAAACACGTCGCGGGGGAATTGAAAGGAAACTCTCATCTTTGCGGCTATTTTGGCGTTCACCCAATCTTAAACTAGCATTCTTAAAGGTCTGCTATTGAGCGATCTATGTAAAACGCGTTATGAAAAGATGTCGAGATTTTTTTTTATTTAGCTTAGTAAAGTGTGTTGTATTGAAAATATCAAGCGTTGAAACTGTTTAACATCGGGCACATAGCGTATAGAACGCGCTTTTTATATATGAATTTAGCCTACGAAACCATTGTTATTTTTTTTGTTAATAACATGCCCGCAATAATTTCCCCTTCATCGTGGGTGCGTTTTTCAGACATTTATTTCACATGCAAAACACAACCAGATCTGGAAAGAGAACTGTGTTTTTGCGAAAATGACGGTTCTAGTTTGGATTCGAATCCTGATCACGCGGCATAGAAGTCGGATACTCTAACCACCAGGCCACGCGGTCGTAGCCTAGGTAATCACCTAGGTATATTTATAAACCTCCTCTTATCTCTGCATTTTCTATTCCTATAATATGTACGAAAATTGACGTGATGACGTTACACATTTTAATAAAGGAAAGAAACTTTAATTTTCTTTCATCAACCCGCTAATAAGCTCATGCTCGACATGGAACTCTCCCAAGTTGGGTGGATTTCCTTTTATCACCACGTATTCAGACTGTTTTTTTTATTGGATAAAGTGACAAAACGTTCGCCCATAACAAATGCTGTGTCACCCAGAAAATTACTGTTTATATGCCCAGTGATTACACTAGCTCTCAGTGCCCATCAAACCGAAACACAGTAATGTTTGCACACTACTGCCTCACGGCAGAATAATTGGGCTTGAGGTGATACATTAGACGCTGTGGCCCGGTCTGTATTTCTTTTCCTTCTAATAATTTACGAGATGGGTTTAGCCCCACTAGTGGGAACCATCCATCTGGTTATCTAGACATTTCCTTCTGTTGTCTCTAACTGCACCTACGGGACAAGATCCGGTAACAGATTTTCTTAATACACACGTCTAGTCTTACATACCTTATTATACAATACTCATCGAAGGTCATTTTTTTTAAAACTGGACTGGTTTGCAAAAAATGCCTCTGTCCTGCGAAGGAACAGCAAGACTGGTGGTAGGATCACTATGCAGGAATCCGTCTGGGTAAGTACCATCCCAGGGCCAGTTATTCTGCCGTGAAGCAGTAGTGTGCAAGCATTACTGTGTTTCGGTTTGAAGGACACTGAGAGCTAGTTTAATCACAGGGCATATGAGACTTAAGAACTGATGTCTCAGGGTGACGGGCGCAGTGTGGTGTCACACAGAAATGTTCTGGGTGACACAGCATTTGTTATAGACAAATGTTGCACTTACTTTAATATACAAAAACAAAATCATAAATAAAAAGGTATAGAAATAGCTTGGCAGCGATCACCTCATTCCCAGAGGTTATCATCATCCATGTATTCTTTAATATTATAATAACCCTTCTTAGAAAGTCTACTATCCCAGTAGTGTTGTATGTAGTCCCTGTTTCACTTTTAATAACACTCCAAGTCATTTTTATTTTATCTGATGCTTTCTTTTTTTATTGCTTAAATGTGATGCTGCGTAGCATACTTTTTTAAATAATTTAGAATATTTTTTAACATATTCTATTAATGTCTTACTATGTTTGTATGACCTTTCATTGTAAAGTTCATACAACCTTTACCTGCTTCTGTGGATTCCTAATGTCCCATTCATCAAAAGTCTTGCGACTGTATTCTTATAATAATACTACAATATATACACCATATAAATTTAAATAAGGTTATATTTTTTCAACTGAAAAGGTAAACAATACTAGTCATATCTGTTTAAGTGCATATTTTTATGACTCATTAAGTGACTCAATTGAGTTGGCAAATTGAATTAAGGCGTCTGTGTATTATCGTGATTGTTTTAGTGTCTTTATGCTCTACATCCGAACTTCTCTCGATTATATCAGCTTATCTTATCTTATGATATTCAGCTTTTCATGGAATACGGGAACGTGAGTGTCTTAATATTTCCGGAGACACGCTAACTCGTAGTAACTAAAAGATACTTTTGAAGTTAACACCAGCCACGCTAAAAGTTAAATTATAAAAAAATAAATGAAACATTGTAAATAAATACCATATATATTAACAATTTAATAATACACGTTGGTGATTTTTTAGGTAGGTAGGATTCAAAGGGTGTATTCTTATCGACTTATTAATAAACTGCTGGACTAAACCTACTTACTTAAAAATTGTTTATATTAACCAATTTCAGGAAACTATTAAAACTAAAAT
The DNA here is from genome assembly GCA_019845155.1 of Luehdorfia chinensis. Lineage (NCBI taxonomy): Eukaryota > Metazoa > Arthropoda > Insecta > Lepidoptera > Papilionidae > Luehdorfia > Luehdorfia chinensis. The sequence continues at coordinate 2,607,197 of JAHVAK010000052.1, forward strand.
TTATAGTACTTACTTTTTATTATACATTTTGTTTACATTTAGTTTCATATAAATCATTACTATTTATACTTATCAGAATTGTAAGTAGCCAGCAATGTCTAAAACATTTTAACATATATCTTTTAACGTTCATTAGTGGCCATTTAGGCCAATTCACAAGGTACCTTAACTAGCCTGTACATTAATTGTAGGAACGCAATTTGGAGCCAATCCAAAAAGTGAGGTCGCTTGCTAATCAAGTGAACAAAGTTATTGATCGTTTTCGTCTACTGTATACGTTGTGTGTTGTATATAGATAGCTATTGACCTTAAGTATTGTTTTACCAACAACGTTTGATTTGCGTGTATTTAAAAGTACTTATTTTATATGTATATTCATGCTCTAAATATGTAACTAAAAATATATTTCGCTTATATCTGCTAAGTAATTTTAGAATTATTGCGCGCAAAATTACACACAAATTGATCAGCTCGACCTGGTCATAACAACACTATAAAAGAGGAACAGTGGAAAGTCTGGGAGTCATGAGCACTGGATACTACCTATTTACTGACAACGGGACATATCATCTTAATCGCCTGCAATAACAATGTACATATACATGTTAATTCTTGACTAATGTGTGGCCACTAGTCAAAGTGTTTGACTTTTACGTCGCTGGTTCATCCGATGATCTTAGTAGCTCGCAGCATATATTTGTGCAAAGTACAAATTGTTGTTTTAAAGATCTGGTTTTGATGTCATTCTCCCCGTGTCTCTGCTACTTGATGCTAGCCTACTGCCTATTTTATCACAAGAAAGTTACATCGGGCGCGGGTAGGTGAGGGCGAGTAAGTGCCTCTGTGGTTTTCGCGGCCACTTACACTATGATAAGTCCTGCGCATTTGATAGTATCCTGTATGTCCTGGTCACACAACCAAAAGCGGAAAAAAAAAGAATTTTCTTGTTTTCTAGTTCTGATGGCTACGTAACCACGTAGCCATCAGAACTGGTGGTTACCACAAATATACGTACTTTTACTAGTCCTAGGATTCTTCTACAGGAATCCGTCTACCACCCCATCTAATCCCGTGGATGACGTAAAATTCAACACAGGGAAAATAAAAACCAGGAGATGTGCAGCAGTATATTCCTGGAACGTCTAAATATATAAACCGCGGTTGCCAACCCGCCTGCTAAGCATGGCAAATATGGCTCCACAATGAGAGCTACAAACTTTTGCGGCAAATCTATGGGGGAGGCCAATGTTGAGCAGTACTAGTGATAGGCTGAAACTACGATGATGGTGATGATGAGACTTAAGAATTGATGTGTCAGAGGAAAAAGTGCAGAGTGTTGCCGTGGTGGTGTACTCAGAAATGTTATGGGTGACACAGCATTTGTTACGGCCAAGCGTTCCACTTACAATCAGGTGAATGATTTGCTTCTCACGTGACTTTTTCCTATACACACAAAAAAACAGCGTCTAAGGTACCGGTGTCTGGAAATGGATCGCCAATCTGCTTCCCAATCATACTGATTACGACAAATCTTCCCTTCCACTGGAACAGGCCTATGCAATGACCATTTATTGAGGAAGATTCTAGGCTTGAAGACTTCAACAAGGGCCGAACTGCGAATGCACAGGTCAAAGAGGTACCATGCTGTACGACGTATTCATTTGGTCGGCTTATTGCGCAAATGAAACCTCAGGGCACAGAAATTACAAAATAAATTGAAGTGCGATATAAATATTATAAAAAGATATGAACACACTCATGTTTTCCACGTACCGAAGAGTAACTTCGAGACTCACCATCTTTATTCATCAGTCGTAAGTCGATTAACTTTTTAATGTTAACGTTGGCGTGCTTTATCCGTTTCGTTAGTAAAGTTTGTTTCTTTTAACATCTTAGAAATTGACTAACGTAAACACTATCCTGGACCTATTCTACGGTTTTGGTGATTTATAATTAAAAGTAAGCCGTAAATTCAGTATGAAATATTTTTAAGCATTCTCCCGATAATTGTATTTTATTATTAGAGAATTAATATAAGTTTTTTCTTTCTTTAGATGTTATGCCAAGGTAAATAACAGAAGACGCCTTTTTTATCTGGGGAAATGCCTAACGCATATCCGACTTCACGAGGGGAAGGACGAGTTATGTCGGACTTGCACCGACTAAAACCCCATGGTGTTCCGCCATCGCCGCATGTTAGCAGGGCCACGGGAACGCTCGCGCACAATTCCACAACTCCACCGGCGCCCCTCCTCGGGAGAGAATTGCTTCTCTCCTCTCTCCTTCGAAGTACGGCGCGCCGAAACACACGACGGTCCTACCAGCACGTCCCCCTTTGTGCGAGCAACGAACCACCCGAGTTCGCCACGACGAGGCCATGGGGCCAGGAGACAGGAGACACTCGAAAGCATCAGTCTTCCCAGCCCCGGCAGCGGATCTGGTCTGTGGCTCCGGCGCCACATTTCGGCCTCGGAGGATAGGGAGAGAGGCAACGGCACACCAACTTTCCTCTCCCTCCGCGGCGCCACCACCGCCGCATCTATGGTGCATCGCGGTGCGGTCCCGCCAAAGTCGCGGAGGATAGGGAGAGAGGCAACGCAACATCTACACTCCTCTTACCCCGCGACTCCAACTCGGCTGCAAAGAGCAGTGCCGACTCACTCCTCCCGCCAGCAATTCTCCAGTTCGCATCCAGAGTGGGCTTACCAAGCCCACTCATTACGACCTCCCCGGGCCGGCCTGACGCCGCAGGCTAACCATGTGGGCCCCTCTTAGCTTCACCGTGGGTGACCAAGCCACGGTTACTAAGGTCCCCCCCCCCCCCCCCCACGACAAGGCGAGAAACCATTGGGGGGAACAGAAAACGCCTACTCCAACCAGTAATATTTTAGTAGTCGTATATAAAGTTCGCATCGATGAAACTTCAATAGCGCGATGTAGACGCATTCTCATGTGCTGACTTAGATGTCAGTATAAAGAAAATGCTACGAAATGCTTCAAAATAGATGACAAGTAATGGTCTCAAACTTTTGCTTTCTATTTTGATGCAAATATTAAATAAACTGTATGTAATAATTCTTTATAAATGTACTTTAATAAGAGTAGTAATAAAAACTCTCGCTATATTGCTGGTTCAAAGTACAGTAGCGGCGATCCTCTCGCTTAGCAAGATTAAGTCGACACTTACTACGAGTGACATACAAAATACATTTAATCTGTCTTGCCATTTTTGGGAGCCATAATGTTCTCTTATCATGAAAAATGTCGAGAACGTGCTGAGAGTAATGAAGCTTTAATATTTAATCATGTTTCAGAAATAAGTAATAAAAATAGTCCTTAGTACCTGTCCTGTATTATTATCTAAAAGACTTGTGTTTCGTAAAGTCACATCGGTGTCATAGCAACACTATGTGACTTTGAGTATTGGAAACAAGCGACGTCAGTGTTATCCTCACTAAAGGAACACGCATAATTAAGTACTCTGTTTATATTTTTTCTGATCCGTTGCAATGTAATAAAAGTTCGCTGACGGATTAACGATCGCATAATAGACTCCTCAGGCTTTTTCAAGCGGTGCTTTCTGTTACCGGTTAGACTATAAAAATAGGCCAAATTAAAGATGGCTACGTTTTTGTTTTTGTTTTAAGTTTGCTTAAACTTATGGGCAGAGAAGGACGGATTCTTTAACACTGATATACTAGTGTTATGTAACTGAATATTAAAATACAACAATATATTATTGCTGAAGTTTTAAAAAGAGAGCTTAAAATTACCATTTTATCAGCAACAGCATAGGAATCCTAGGATTAGCGGCTTTGCACTAGTTTGACTTTGCACTTAGTAGAACACTACCTAAATATTACAACATGTTTGTAGTAAAAGAGACACTGTACGGACCATATCCTTCGGTATTTTCTTTTAAATGATAATAAATCTCACTATCTTTCGTTTTCTGATCATATACAGCATGCAAGGTATTTGTAGGTGTTAACACCTCGCAATCGCACCCTCATCCTTCTCAGGGTGGGGTACCTTGTACCTTGGCCTTGTTCTTTTCTGAACAGGGACTGGGTGAGCCTATGAAGCGCGTTCTTGTGATCCTTGGAAACAGGGCTGAGTACGGTGGCCGGGGGGGTTACTCTGCGGGTGTCTTGTTATGTCTACCATCGCCACTGTCACCAACATGAATACTCTACGAAGGGCGGAGTAGCAGTGCTCTCAGAAGAGGTTCCACTCCTGGTAGACGTGATAGCTGTCCAGCCGATCAGAAGGCTCAGGGGGGACGCCAGGAAGAGAGCGCATATGAAGCCCGCAGGCGAACATGCGAGCAGTCAGTGAGAACCCCCCGCCCCGCTGCGGGCAGGGGGGTTCTCACAGGTGCCGGGGTTCGGGAAACAACCGCCATACAGAAGGACCAACCAGGAACCCCGCCGAAGCACCCCGCCCGTTCAAGCGACTCTGGACGTGCTAAGGGGAATTTTCATGGTCATCGACAGCGGAGAAAATCCTCTCCCCCTCGTATTCAGTGGTTTAGCCATGCTGCTTCAAAAGCAAGATTAAACCGTAGGACATAACCGCGGTGAGGCTTGACCATTAGTGGTCAGTAAGTCACCATATGCACATATTGCAAACCTGACCTACGTGTTTTAGCACACAGCAACTTAACCAAGAGAAGACCCGTTGATGATAGAAATCCTATCACCAGTAAAATAACTCTAATACCAACATTTGTGAAAAACATAAATGATTGGTTTCCAGAGCTTGATGAGCCGTGGAAGGAGGACAGGAGAAATCGTAGTGTGCAGCCAAAAAAACCGTGTACGTTACGTAAACTAATGATCATTAGTTATAAGTATTTGTAAAAGTACAAACGCAAACGTTTGATAATTATACGTAAATGCGTAGGGTCTTCTTGCCATTAGCCGAATTCTTGAAGAATTTTTCAATGTAACGTACATTGGGAAATTCGTTGTATTATAAGTTTAAGGAAATAAACGAATAATTTTTGGTACAACAACGTAAAGTTTAGTATTGAAAATAACACTGAATTTATTCTATTTGCGCGATTATTATTTTCTTCAATCTCTTGCGTATCGGTAAAAACATATGGGCTTGAAGGGCCAGCCCTACACATCACTGTCCATGCCGTGCCGATCGGTACTTTATACTTACTCGTATTAATGAAACTTACTAGTTGAAGTATCGTAGTTGCCATAATTTTTTTCAAAATTTGATCAAATGAAGGAAAGTTAGTTAATTTGCTAAGATCCGCATGCCGATCTCCTAAATTATAATGGATTTCCGCAAATTAACGCTTGATTCTATTATTTTATCGCACTGATACAAATATTGTCAAATAATAAATAAACCTTTTTTATATCCAAAATCCTTTTATATGTCAGGCTATGTTACGTAAAATTTACACGAGACAATTTATTATAATATACGTCGTAAAGCGACACAAGTCTCTTATATTTATAATGGAAATAAATTTCGATTACAGCTCATGCGTGTGTATCATATATTAAGCTTACTGCTACTGAACTGATTGTTATGCAAAATTACTGGCAATATAAATACATACATACAGTCACGTCTTTTTCCCATATAAGAGGTAAGCAAAGGCCACACACGTAGCTCACTTTTCGCCCCCGCAGGAACCGAGACAAGACGAGAAGCGAGCCACGTCGCCGTCATTTTGGTAAGAGTTAAAAAATCTTACTCTGCTGTGCGTTCCCACGAGCCGTAACGTGTTATATTATGTTGTTATTCAGCACGAAAAAAGGCTGTACAATACCTTAGTTGCTTCTTACGCCACCTCGATAAGAAATTGGTAGGTTCTACTATTCTACTCTGCTAGATACCTATCGGCCGCAATGGCAATATAATACAATGATAATTATATTTATAGCCTCAATAAATGTATATAACTCTTTATAACTCTAAATCTATATACAATAACAATAACAACAACAAATGAATGAGGCAAAAATATCGAAGATTTTTTGTTTGTCGTAATTGATGACACTAAGAGTTCTATTTTTATACGTTTTTGATAAGAAAAAGGCACGTAACAATAAGTGTGTGTTAAATATAATAAAAAAGCTTTTAGTGGTTATTGTGTCCTAAAAGCACTTATATGAATTATCCCTGAAAAACTAGCACATGCTTTTACCTCTGAGGACTAAGAAGGGACGACGTATTGCTAAAGTCCGTCTAGAATGACACTACTGCGGCAGAATAACACCACTTATTCTGCCGCAGTAGTGTATCATTTAGTTTTCCGAGGACTTTGTGTCTAGTGAAATTACGGGGCATATGAGACTAAATAACTCAAGTCTTAAGGTGGACAGAGCAATGCTGTGCCACACAAGACTTTTCTGAATTACAAAGTTTTGTGTGCTACGGCAATTGTCAATGGCAAACGTAGCACCCACACTAGAATTTCTCATGTACGCGGTCATCAGACGTCCTCTTTCCATTACTCAATGAACAAGACACGTAGTCCTCCTGATGGTTAGTTGCCGTCACTATGAAAGGTAGTACCTTCATTCTCAAAGTTGCATCAACGCTTTATGTGCATATTTATGTGAATATTTCTGTGTCATTACTATACTGCGCCCGTCCACTGAGACATCATTTCGTTACGTCTCATGACCATTAGTTAACACTAGCAATCGGTGATCTTCAGATCAAACATAGTCAAGTTTGCACAGTTTTGCTTTCACGCCAGAATAACTGGCCCTACGGTAGTACCTACCTAGACGGATTCCTGCACAGAATTCTACTCGTACCACCAGTAAAAGTATCTTCGTTTCTTTTAACCAGCTAGTAGTGTTACGCAGCTACATGTGGTTTATTTTCTATGGCTGCTATTTTAAGTTGGTATTCTGCGAGAGTGTAGTATTACCCCAGTCGAGCCAACCGACAAACGAAATTTATATTACGTACGTCCAAAAAATTAAGAATGGTCATTTTATTTGAAACTCATGCATGTGCTACCGGCGTTCAGCTGCACAATGGCTTCGCATCATTCATCTTTTTATAATTTATTGTGCAATGTGTTTATATATTTTAATTCAGATTTGATGAAATAAAATAGAAAATCTTTCATCACCTTTCATTATTCAAAATTTAGTTCAGTAACTGTTGTACAGCACTGTATATGCAGAAATGTTTGTTTCTGAAAAAGTCCACAAAGCGCCTCATTAATCTCTCATTCAGGATGTGACTTTACAAATGTCGCATTTAAGCAAGGAGCATTCTCGAGGTAACTAAAATGATACTAGATTGTTTTCATAGACGTTCCAGGCTTATTCATATCAAAAATGTATTATTGGTATTGAATTTGATCGAACATATATAAATAAATACGAGTAGTAGTTAATAAAAAAAAAAGATGTGTTCTTTATAACGCTTATAAGAGACGAGACGACCAAGTCTTTCGCCAGATGGTAAGTACTCCACCTACTCATAACAATTGTAGTCCTACCCAGTACAGATCTGGTTAAGGCATCAGCTATGAATTCTCATGCGTCCAAATATTGCACTAATCACATTGTACCAGTAACAGTTGTACCAGTGCCGTAGAAATATTTCAAATAATTTTACAAATCATCATCATCATCTTCTGTATACACCAATGCTGGGCATAAGCCTCTTCCAAATTGGTGACGTAATCATCATGCTTAGTAGGTGGATGGCTGTTGACTCGAAGTGCTTGAAGGATGTAAGTATAAAGAAGTGTAACTTTGTCTAACGCCAGGTTATCGTGTCAGAATAATAAGACATTGAGCATCGTGATTACTAATCTTACAGTCAGTCCAATTCCAACATCCAGTAGGCGAAGACTAGGCTGTTAAAGGATATTTTCATTATAAAACTATTGTATTGTTTCTAGATCCTTTTGAAAAGCTTTTTATATCTAAATCCGAGACCCGTGCGACAAGTCGCCGTAAGAGACACCTCGCGCCTTGATCAGAGCTGTCCATCACCAGAATCGATCAATCTATCATATTTAAGATGTGCCATGCGATAACATAAGATTTACGTTAGTCAACTTTTACGACATCAGCGGGATGATACAAGTTGCATGTTACAAGTTTTCAGAAATCCGTACCACCAAATTTTGTCGATGTATGGATTTAAGTGAAAAATATAAAGTGAAAAATATAAAGAAGTATCTGAATTGCGATATTTACTTAAGCATAAAAATAAACCAAACCATAATCAAAGCACCATTTAACCAATAACCTTTAACAAATACTTCTAGCTTACTTAAAATGTTCTCTTTCGGTTTTATTCACAGAGAAATTCAGATCATAAAAAAATATTTTAATAAAGACCTTTTGTATAGACTGTAACGGGTAAAAACATGTCTTAAAGCTGGACTAAACCTAAATATAACTTTCTTCGAGATATTTTCTTAAATGTTTGAAAATTTCAGACAAACATGAGGACATTATTAGGCAGATTTTGAAACTACAATTGTGACAAAAATATTTCTTTGTTTTCTGCAGAGGTTGTCTCACAATGTTCATTAAAGTTTCAGAAGCTGTCTTCAGTCGCTGTGTGAAAGAGGTTCTAAAATGACGCCTTCTATTAAAATTGAGCGTTATTATGGATTCAGAAATTATATATATTTAATATTTTATATTTAGAAATCTGTATTAGATAACTAAAAATATTGTGAATTAATAAATTTAGTCACTATCGTCATCATTTCAGCCTATTACTAGTCCACTGCTAAACATAGGCCTCCCCGATAGATCGCCACAAAATTTTGTAGCTCTCATTTTGGTGGGAGCCACAATTGCCACGGTGGGTAGGCGGATTGGCGACCGCAGTTTATTTATTCTGATGTTCCAGGAAGATGCTGCTGCCCATCTTCTGGTTTTTATTTTCCCTCTATCGACTTTTACGACACCCACGGGATGAGATAGGGTGGTAGATTCTCTTAAGCCGCCACCACACGGCATTACATGACAAATTCTTTTACAAATCGGAAGTCGCAAGCGTGCGCGCAATCGCAAGTGCACTCACTCGTTCTCCCCCTTCTGATTATTTTTTTAATTGATTTGATAAAAGTTACGGAACGAGCAAAACGTTCACCTTGTGGTGAGTGCAACGTCTGCCCATAACAAATGCTGTGTCACCCAGAACAGTGTGACACCACAATGCGCCCGTCACTCTGAGACATCAGTTCTTAAGTCACATATGCCCAGTGATTACGCTAGCTCTCAGTACCCTTCAAACCAAAACACAGTAATGTTTGCACACTACTGCTTCATGGCAGAATAACTGGCCCTGGGGTGGTACCTACCTAGACGGATTCCTGCATAGGAGTCCTACCACCAGTAAGTTCTAGTAGAACGGGAAACCATTACGACCAGAGAAGAGTTCAGATGAATAATTGTCTGCATGTATTTTTTACAAAAATAAATGTTGATAGACAATTGAATAATGAAGGTAAAGAATGATAAATATTAAAGTCTCATCGAGTGGGTGTCGTTATAACCGAAGAACACCCAGAAAATCACGATGCTTTCAGGTGAAGGAGTAATGTCTTTAAATACATTATCTAAAATACACAGGCTGGGTGATAGAAAGCAGCAACGATACGAGGCATCTGGTACTCCGATTACCTACCAGGCGTGGCGATGACGATATCTTTTGATTATTTCTTTATTTTTGTCTAAGGTTATTAATATACGAAGTTGTCAAATAGAAAATACTATGTATTGTTAAAATCCTTTATCACTGATATATAAAATAAGGTTCGTTCTACTTAGGAAACAAATTATAATTAAAATGATTACTTATGAATATTCCACTTCGCGTATTTTTATTTTTGGTCGTTGTCCAATCAAATTAGTCGACAATTTAATTTATTCGCGTTATGACCTTCTTGTAATTATATTATGGGCAATTTAAAAGTTCAAAGCATCATTGCTACATCTTCCTATAATGAGGTAATTAATTAATTTATAGGACTACAAAAAACTCGTAAATTCTGTCTTCAAGTTTATTTAAGATGTAGCTAAATTAAAGTGTAATTGAAACAACGAAACTACATTTTCTAGTCATGTTCATTTCGAAGTCTGTTACATAAATAGAATAGCACATATTCGATTCACTTTTTAATTACGCAACCAGCCCGGAGTCGATTATAGATTGTAAATAAAATTCTCTATCTCCTAATTTGTAACTCTTTTGAAGAATGCAGTCTGTGACCATGTTCTGGATCATCCCAGCCATGACATCAGATTTGATAGCACACAAATCCTTGCAAAAAGTACTGATAGAAATTAAAAAACATCCTAACTTCAATTGGAAAATTGGTTGGATACCACCACCGGCTATGCAGGAATCAGTCGTGGTAGGTACCACTCCAGGGGCAGTTATTCTACCGTGAAGCAGTAGTGTACAAACATTCCTGAGTTTTGGTTTTTAGGGACCTGAGAGCTAGCGTAATCACTGGGCATATGAGACTTAAGAACTCATGTCTCAGGGTGATAGGCGCAGTGTGGTGTCACACAGAAATGTTGTAGGTGACACAACATTGGTTATGGGCAGACGTCGCACTTACCATCAGGTGAACGTGTTGCTCGTTTCGTCACTTTATCCAATAAAAAAAAATTAAATCAAAGTCAAGCATGCCACTGCAAGACTTCCAGACACCGTAAGCTCATTCTGCGTAGATCGGACCAAAAATAATGATTAAGAAGCTGAAGCTCACCTCAGCCCGCCCATCACCGTGGGTGAATGGTATGGTAAAACGCGAAAAGTCGGGTTATAAATAGTTACAAATTAAACGGGATAAAATTAGACTTTAAAGTATGTAATGTTCGCGTAAATATAAGAAATTCCTATTAATTTCAGATTTTAATATTTCAAAGCCATAATAGAATTTCAAAAGTTTGGATGATATTAACAGTTTTTAGTTAGAAAAATATTTATTTCAAATTGTGTTAAATTTTCACATACACACATACAGGTCTTAAAATATGTTTCCACTACTATAAATATTTGGACACTCATGAATAAGAGAATAAAAAATTGTTGTAAAAAATCAAACTTTAAAATAACTGTACCTCAACGAATATATTGTATGATATTATGTATGATGGTAATTGATCACCGCCGCCTACGAACATCCGCATTACCAAAGCAATTCCGTGTGCGTTGCCGGCCGTTGAGAAAGGAGAAGGCTCCTCTCTTGTTAGAAGATAAAACTATTTCTGCTCGAACGTAATACCTGTAGTAGTAATATTGTTAACCAGTATCCATCCATACATTTATATCAGAAAATAAACTTTTGCACGCCATTGTACAAACACCGATACAAAGCCGACAATAAATGAAAAAGAAACGGAGATCAGTTTATTCGACTATCGTTAACATTGCGATAAAACCAACATTTTTAACAGGAATTCCGCAAATCCATTATTCGCTGTATGCACTTCAGTAATAAATTTGTTAAGCTTCGTTTACCAAATATCTTGCTGAAGTATAATGGTTTACTTAAATCCGCTAGTGGAGAAGTTTGGCGGATGCGCGACCTAGAAGTCGATGTACCTGACTTCTACTTTATGGATTCTAGGTCGGAATTCCGTCCTGGTTCGGGTCTAGTTATATTGTGATAACCCCTGCGTCTCTGACACTGCATCCTAGACTACCTCCTATCTTATCGCATTGGCGTTACATCGGGCGCGTTCGTATATCAGAGTTCGAACTAGTGAATGGGTCTATGTTTAAGTACAGTTTTTTTTTGTATCGTTATAATATCTCCTGCGCAATTAACACCTTCTGATGGTGTTTGGACGTCGTCACATTGGTCGAAAATTGGGAACAGGACATCATCAGCGAAGAAGTACACATATTACCAGCGTAATGTAGTGGTAAAACCCAGCTGCGTTTTGTATTATGTGTATAACTGGGGACCCAAATACTAACAAGAGATATTCCATCATAGACCTCAGACTTGACCAAGGGCCGCACTGAATAGGAGTCTAGCCATAGTGACCACTTACCGTCAAGTTTACTCAATGCTCGCTAGTAACAATTACTCAAAATAAAAACTCGATAATATAATGTCTCAGGGCGACAGGCTCTATGCGATTCTACAAAGATGTGTTCTGGATGATACAGCTTGTGTTATAGGCAGACGTAGCAGACGTACCAACAGGTGAACGATCTCGTCAATCGTTACTTAATTCCATAAAAAGGTACTGGGTAAGATAGGGCACGCATAAATTATTTCTTTTTTTTTTCTAGTTAATGTTTCATAGTCTGACTTTTTCATTTAGAGGGTCTTCATTAATGCAACAATTGACAGAGAGAACTTTTCTTCTATTGAAAACTTAAGCAAATCCAAAAAGTTGAAAAGATAATTTAACGCAGCGGTGGCGCTATTATTCAAATCAGGGAAAGGCAGGACGCGAATTGTTTGAATAATAGACACTTTAAAGACGATTTGCGATTCCAATTGTTTCTGGTCGCTTAAAGCGTCGCGTATAAATTACTTGATTTTATTTTCTATCAAATGTGGTGCCTTCGCAAGATATCTCGTAGGTGACGTAGGAAAGGACTAAATTCTGTATTGATAATGTCTCGGTACCTTTCACAGGTGCTGAAATGACAATCTCAAATATAAAAAGTAAAATTACAGCCTAGGAATGTCCCACTGCTGAGGCTTCTCTCATTTCTGAGGAGTTTCTTATTCTCTTGAAGCCGGGAATAGTCTTTCACGCAGATCCAGTGCGGGTCAGCGGACTTAAAATATCTTCAAAATATTTTTATTTCTCAGACATGCAGGCTTCATCATGGTGACGCCGCTGAGTACGTAATAAATGAGCACTTAAAATTGCAGAACAATCGCGAGTGGTCGGCTCCTCAACTACCAAGGCTACCACGGATCTCAAATCTGGCAGACATATTTTTTTTTTGTTGGCGATGGGCAGCAGCATTTAGGATGCGAGATCTCTGGTACCGCTATCGCCTGCCACATCTGGCGATTACAACAATTTTCGCACCGTACTATAAAACCAACTCCCCAAAAAATGTTTTTAAATGTTCAACAAAATGTGAAACTTCGAAATAAATAGTTTCAAACAGTGCGATGAACTAATCCCAAAACAACGTCATTTTTTTGTTGTGAAGATCATTAGGAAGTAAGAATTTTTTTAATAATAAAGTAATAAATAATTATTTACGTAAATGCGTAACTTGAATAAATAGAATTCGATAAATATTTTTTTTATCTAAATTCCATGTCATAACTTTTAAAAATCATAGCATTAAAAAAAATACTATAAATAATTTAAAACAATTAAATAATAAATTTGTATACGGTTAGTGAATGATTTCAGTTTAATTTAGTATTTTTATATTTTTATTACGTGCTAGGTTATGTACTATACGAAATTGAAATTTTTCAGCACGCAACTTCAGGAGGTGTTGGATATTCACTTCTCCGATGAGTCCACATAAGTAATGCTAATGCATGTTTGCAACCACCTGTATATCAAATATAAATATATCAAAGATCATTATTGTCTATAATATTGAACCACTTATGTTTTTATTTGAGTATTTGTTACCTGCTGATGCTGCACAGTGATAACATTGAACGTCTTGAACTTTTTAAAATGTTTCGTTAATAATTAAACTGAGTAAGATTAACTCCTAACTCGATGTTTTGGACATTCACGACCTTTTACTGCACAGGTACCGTTCTTACGGTTCAGTTGCACATAACCTTTAGCCTTACCACTGTAACTCGCACATTTATTATTAGAGTATCTCTAATAATAAATTAATTATATTTAATGATAGATCATGTAATATTTTATTTTACAACATTATTTTTTGATAAACTTACATTGATGCTTTAGCCCCTCGAACTTCAGCTGAATTAAACCTAATATTATTTTTAATAAAATCTGTTACCTTATATATATCCACATCAGGTATATTGTCGGAATTAGCCTTTAAAAATCCTTTAACACACATGACTAAATAAAACTAGCTATTATAAATATTTTTTATGCACAAAACTTCGGATATTTTTAGTAGCATTAACATGTAGAAGCCAACATTATGACGTCACAAACATGGCGACCAATCGAGGCGCATTCAAAATCACGTGATTCTTTTAAAAAAAATATTTTAACTTGTTTATAAAAGTTTTAAAAAAAATTAAGAGTTTTTCGCATAGACTATTATTATAATATAATGATAAAGTTTTTTAATGATAATGATATAGTAATTAACGAATGTAGTATTTTTCACAGTGATTTCATTTTATGTCTTGTAATACGAGCAGCGGTAGTTAAATGGAAAATGCGATTACTTTTTTAAGTATATGAAAGATTGGATCGAGTGCATTTACCACTTCTGCCGTTAATAATTTAAAATAAAAGATGGAAATGTAGACATGTCGTACGTTAGACAATAAAAGAAATCGTTGAGAAAACCGACGTCCCATGAAATTCGAACCCATATTTAAGATAAATGTCCTTGTTTCCCCTTTAATTTTCGGTTTATTGGCAATTCAATTCAATGTATTCATTCATTTGTAATTATGAATATATATATTAGTGAATGAAAGAGAACAACGGAAGAAAACTTTGCGAATTGACTTTTGAAATCCTTTTGAGATCGAATAAAAAAACCCAGCATTTTAAGAGCTTTACAGACAGCTTTGCTGAAGTGAGCAGAGATACGAAGTTCAGTATCAAAAACAACGCCGAGGTCCTGGACCACATTTTAACGCTTTAATCTGGTCCATTAGTTTTGTACGCATTTTCAATTCTATTGCTTCTTTTGCGAGTGAACTAAATATGGACACATTTTTCTATATTAAGAAACATTTTATTGTCGACACTCCATTTTTGTATTCTATTAAGATCTTCTTGAAGATAATATACATCAGAAGCATTTATTACCCTTTAAAATATTTTCGTACTATCGGTAAACACAGAAGTTAGAGTTATGAATGACGACGCAAATATCATTAATAAAAATTATATAAAGAACTGGGCCCAGATGAGAACCTTGGGGACACCAGAATTTGGACAAAACTTACTCAATTTAAAAATGTGTACTGTGTCAAAATTCCATCTTCCTGTGAAGTAGGAACAAAACCAGCCCAGAAGGCCACCGCTAATTTCAAATGATTACAACTTTGCCAATAGAAACCTATGATCTACCTTATCAATTTTTTTTTAATAGCATCTACAGAGTTTTGTTTATCGACTTCTGATATAAGAAAGTAACGGAACGGAGCTCCATCGCTCTTTGAATAACAAATATATAAACTTTAGACTGACCGTGATCGTGGGTGCAAT
The DNA here is from genome assembly GCA_019845155.1 of Luehdorfia chinensis. Taxonomy (NCBI): domain Eukaryota; kingdom Metazoa; phylum Arthropoda; class Insecta; order Lepidoptera; family Papilionidae; genus Luehdorfia; species Luehdorfia chinensis. The sequence goes on from JAHVAK010000052.1 coordinate 2,622,547, forward strand.
TTACACACATATATTTCACGTGCACCTCACAACCAAATCCTTAAACCAACCAACCATTTGTGTTTTGTACAAATGTTGGCACTGGCTGGGATTCGAAACAAGAACCGTCGGTGTAGAAGTCAGGTACGCTAGCCACGCGGTCGTCGAAATTGCATTGCATTTCTGTATAATTTTATTCGACTTGATTGTAATCTTGCTTCATTGCGACATTTGTCAAGTCAGATCCTGGATAATATGTTAATGAGACGCTTAATTAACCCCTATAGAAACAGACGTTTTTGCTTTTTACTTGTCAAACTGAATTATGGGAGTAGTATTTGTGTTTGTGAAGTAGTATTTGTGTTTTTTTTTAAAGAAAGACTGACTTCAAAGTAAATTGACATTGTTTTATTTTATTTGATAAAGTGAAATAGTTCATCTGATGATAAGTACAACGTCTGCCCATAACAGATGCTGTGTTACTCATTATCTGTGTAGCACCACACTGCGCCCGTCACCCTAAGGCATAAGTCCTTATATGCCCAGTAATTACACTACCTCTCAGTGCCCTTCAGACCGAAACCCAGTAATGTTTGCACACTGCTGCTTCACGGCAGAATAACTGGCCCTAGGATGGTACCTACCTAGACAGATTCCAGCACAGGAATCCTAACAGCATTACCATTACCAGAGTACCATTGCAAAATGTATATAATTATGGTAATTTTATAGTGTCTGAAAACCGCGTAGCCTTATGGTCAGCGTACCTGACTACTGCACCGCGGATCCTGGATTCGTATCCGGGCCGTAGTCAATATTTAAGCAAAAAACACAAATTGTAGGTTTTCAAGGCTGGTTTTGCGATGACCACATGTCTTTAACATTGCATCCTTGCCTAAATCCAATCTAATCGTATGAAATTTACATTGGGCACGAGCAGGTTAGGACGAGTGAGTGGCTCACACTTTTCACTGTGGTACTATAAGATAAACTGCACAGTTGATAGTTTCGTATATATAGTGAAGGCCACTAGACCACGCGGTCGTCTACGCCTAGTGGTCAGAGTACCTGACTTCTAAGCCGCGGGTCCTGGGTTCGAATCCCAGTCGGAGCCAACATTTTGTGCTAAAACATAAATTGTTGGTTTTCGGGTCTGGTTGGGTTGTGATTGTCCCTGTGTTTCTGACACTGCATTCTAGCTTACCTCCGATCTTATCGCATCAGCGTTACATCGGGCGCGGGTAGGTTGGGACGAGTGCGTGCCTCTGTGTTTGCGCGTACACTTGTGGCACTATAATATCTCCTGCGCAGTTGATGGCTCTCGACAGTAGACGGAAGTTGTCGCCGTGGTCGAAATCGGCTAGGAGAACATCATATATAGTATTCGGAAGTTATCGCCGTCGTCGAAAATCGGCGAGGGGGACATCATCACATAACATACGGTGCTAAGAAACGGTAACATAAGCTCTGGTTCTCGCTTTCGAAACACAGTGTAAAATAAGCATAAAAGAAGGTGTATAACAATCCATATAATCCATCAATGCCTCAGGCATGGCAAATAAGTATTCAGTAGCCAACAGATCAGTATTTTGTGCCATCACGCTGTATAATAAAAATTCTTATGCCGCCATCGAACAGCAAAGTAAATCTCTGAGCCCGAAATTGGCCAATAAATAGTGTATCTATTGGTCTTAATCATGTTATAATCACAATATGTTTTAATTTAAATATATTAGATATGATGATTTAAAGGCTAAGTATTTACTGAAGACTTAACTTTATGTCACCCGTAAATCTTTGTTACGTAACTACGTTAGGGTAAACTTAACATCAACAAAACATCTAAGCCGATTAAGCAGCTAAAGAGGTTGATGTTTTGTTCACTTTAACGTGCTGAGAACTTAAAACAGCATAATCTAAGACGAAATAATTAGCAAACACTAATTTAATAATAATAACTTTAATTCTTATGAGGCTTTGTAGTACATAAAGCGCGTTTAGGAAATATTACATAGTATTACAATGTCGCCATCTTTTTTTTACGAGTCATAAAAATTCTTACACCCAAAAGCAATCGAACCAATAGTATCAGGACAGCACCTATTGCATATTATGGTATATATATTCTTCACGAATAAAGTCTGCCCGTACAACCCCTTAGTCGCCTCTTACGACTATAGTATCCTCGATAGCAAAGAGAAAGGTGCTATTATACTCCTATCGGCTGGTATCCAATAAAGAGCGATATAACCATCTCTGATGTATCAAGCAATAAATATGTCGACTTATGACACGGACTTATAAAAAAATGAGTAAAACGCGATAAAATCCGTTATTTTATATATTTTAATATTTTGATCCCAGTGATAATAATGCAAGAAAAGGTCATCAATAATACCAACGAATGATGGCCAATGGACTCCATTAGTCATCTGTTCTACTATCGTGATTAAACTGGACATACCTTAGACGAAGTAGGTAACTTCATAGCAAAAATCTTAGTGGCATTGTTACAGGAATATCCGTTGTTGGGACACTATGTATCAGACGCTAGATGACCCGACGCGCAGAAGTCAGAATATCTGACTTCTGCACCACGGGTCTTTAGTTCGAATCACAGCCAATAGTTGAGCAAGAACACAATACACATCTTGTATTTGTCCACATGTATATGTTACTGCATGCAAGCCTACCTTCGATCTTATCACAAGAACGTCGACAATATTCGGAAGCTTTCATTGTAGTCTAGATTTAAAAAATATAAATTATTTGTATTCTTCAAATCTATTTAATTCAAAAGCGCGCTCTAAAGTCTATTCTTCAACATTCAATGCTCACGTTGTGTGAAAATAGAGCACGTCGCACTAGCACTACGACAAACCATCCGTATGGTGATATACATAATACACTTTTCTACCTTTAATATTTATATGAGTTGTTGTATGAAGTTTGGTATGACGTAAAGTTACGAGTACCCGTAAATTTACGTACTCTACAAACTAACCTTATTAGGTTATTAATTTATTACTTATGATCTGTATCTAATAATCCATACTAGTCCATACTAATATATAATTTTAATAAATTATGCAAATTACTTTTGGGGGGCACAACCGTCGAACTAAAATATATTAATATAATTTGTACCGTATACCAAATACGAATATATTTAATTATTTAACCATTTTATCGGAAAAAAAGAAAAATTATAAGGATCATCGTTAATTGCTCTACAAAAATATTAAAATATGAAACGTAATTAGCTTTCACGTAAAGACTACGGGAATTCGTCTTGTACGGTAATTCTCGTTATAATATTTTCTCATACCATTCGTTTACACCGTTTATATGGGCTCTGGCAACTTTAGAGAATAAGAGCTTGCTTTACTCTTCATACTAGAAGCGCTACCCGAGTTCAAACCCCAATGGGCAGTATTGGGTTTCGAACACGGGGCTTACCATTGCTTTGCTCAAAATTGAAAATTAAAATTTCAAGAGCCGATGTGCTGTTAATTACTGTAATTGAACATCGTCTGTCGTCTGGCGTCGCATGTCTGGGAAATTAAAAAAATAATACGAATTCATGTCTAGCACAAAACAACGTACATTTGAGATATCTTCTACATAAGTAATATCTATATATATAAAACAAATTCGGGTTAATTACACCATTTATAACTCAAGAACGTCCGTACCGATTTTCGTAATGTTGCATTTGACTACGCTCCGAATACCAGAATAACTATTAAATCATGTAAAAAATCACGACAAAAACTGTGAAGTAAATTTATTTTCTCTTACATTTTCGGAATATAACGCCATCTGCCATGTATCAACATGGCAGAAACAAAATTAATAAGACTATTTCTGGCAACGACGCATCCAATGTAACGTCGTCGATATAACTGTAGAGAATCGTTAACCGCTAGCACATGTTAATATAATCCTAAAATGTAAGTGGAAAACCAAAAAAGAAAGTTACACAATCTGATCCGATAGGTGTCGCTGTGATCGTGTGGCTGTAAAGTTTTATACTTAAAAAAATAACGTTCAGTTAGACAGTTCTGCTGTCAAATTTTTTCATAACAACAACGAAATATGTAAATTTATAAAACTTTAATAAATGTTTTTATCGTTTTTATCACTATTTTCTTTTACAGAAGTTTTAGTTTTTTAGTTTTAGTTTATTAACAGTAGGTATACACGGTGATTTGTACCGTTGGTTATCTTCATACATTGAAAATCGTACACAGGCTGTTGCGCTTCAGGGATATACGTCAGGATGGTGCTCGATTCCATCTGGTATGGCACAGGGATCGAAAGGGCCCACTTCTGTTCGTTATTTTCTTAGCAGATATTAAGTCATGTTTTATGAACTCTAAAATATTATAGTATGCAGATGACTTGAAAATCCTTAAAACAATCCACAGGTTAGATGACACCATAAAAAAACCCCAAAATTACCTAAATAAATTTACAGCTTATTGTACACGTAACAAACTGCATTTGAACATATCTAAATGTTCTTATATAGCTTTTACTCGACATAGGTGAAATATTGGTTCGGGATATACTCTGAATAACCTTAGTGTCAGCAAAGTAAGCAATATTAATGATTTAGGTGTTTTGCATGACAGCAAACTTCTTTTTGATAAGCATCGTTAACTAAGCATATCATAAGCATAGCTATCGTTAACAAAGCATCTAAATCTCTTGGTTTCGTTTTAAGAATGTCGACCTGTTTTCGTTCTCTAAAAACAGATAAAGTTTTATACTGTTCGTACCTACGCAGCCACTTAGAGTACGCATCTCAAGTGTGGAACCCGTAGTATAATATATATGTATCTCGTATCAAAAGTATACAGAAAAAAATTGTACGTTATCTTGATTTTAAAGCACAACAATACTCAGACGATTATCTTGATCGATGTAGGAGGAATCATCTTCTACCATTAGAATATAGACGCAAAGTTAATGACATAAGCTTCCTACTCAGTATTGCGAGTGGGTCCTGTGACTGTACTGAGCTGCTTTCTAACATCGTGATTCGTACTAATCCTGTAAGCCTTAGGCAGCGTTCTATATTATATGTACCAATTGCGTTTAATTATACGCGTAATGCTTTTTTTACGCGGCGCAAAAGAATAGAGTGTCATCCTCTTTGGAAATTGACCTATTCTGTACCAATGCACAGTCTGTAAAAATATGTTTGTCTAATGACTTTTAACTGTGACTGTAAATCAGTAATTTTCTTTACACTCTTACTATAGTACATGAGCTTTTGTTATAATGTGTTTATTAATTTTTAATATTGTTATTAGCAATATGTATAGCCATTTTACTATTTATAATGCTTTTTAAAAAAACGAAGCCTCACACTAGGATTTTTTCCTGTATCGTGGGTGCGTTTTACAAACATATATTTCACATGCACAACACAACCAGACACGAAAAGCAACAATTTATGATTTTGCACAAATGTTGCCTCCGGCTGGGAATCGAACCCAGGACCGGTGGCGCAGAAGTCAGGTACGCTAACCACTACGCCACGCGGTCGACTAACTTTATAAAGTTATTACCAGACCAGTAAAAACCTGCTTTTAGGTTGTTATTCACTTTCATTACTGCGGTATGTAGGTCAGTGATATTTGATTCCAAGCATTAATTTGAACGTCTGCATACGTCTGCAGATGGTACGCAGAATCGAAAGTGGAGGTGATAGATTTAATAAAAACTGAGAAAAGTATTGGAGTAAGTATACCACTGTGAGGTTTCATGCCCCAAGCGGACTGACTGCCGACGTCCGCGGAGATAGGAAGAAAACCATTCCAAGAGCGAAGTAGCAAATCTAAACTGAGAAAGGATGGATAGGTGAAGATCGTGTGCGACTAAAAGCACTAGAAAGGTTTACTAGCTGTAACTTTCTTGTTTTCCATTCCTTGTCTAAAATATTCAGAAACCTTAAGAAAAAAGCAGTGGTGCTGCAATGACAAGGAGGGCACCGCGACCGATAAACACTCAAAAGTTAATGTATTAAAATTAAACAAATCAATCATAGAAAGAGATAATATCCCAAATGTGAAACTTTCTTTCCATTTTACCGCTTACTTGAAAAACAATCTAAACAACTACATGAATATTTACTTATCTATTATCTATTGCAATAGGCATTGTATCTATTAGAGTAATAGTATGAACCTAGAATGTATATTAATATTTAAGTATAACAGACTATTTGGGCGCCTGGTTGTTACGACTTCATCTGGAATATAAACGTGATTTACTAGCTAGGGTTATTTTAGGAAAATGCTACACGTATTTATGTAGGTATTTCGTGTGATTAAAAGCATCGCTACGTGCCTCTAATAATAAATAACATTTATTTTCTTAGTTTGATTCTGGATACTATATTTGTGGTAGAAAAAGACTTATGTTCGGCAGAGGATTTGGGAAGGTTTTTTTTTTATTGCATAAAGTGATGAAACGAGCAAAACGTTCACCTGATGGTAAGTGCAACGCCTGCCCATAACAAATGCTGTACCACCCAGAAAATTTCTGTGTGACACTACACTGTGCCCATCACCCTGAGACATAGGTTCTTAAGTCTCATATGCCCAGTGATTACGCTAGCTCACAGTGCCCTTCAAACCGAAACACAGTAATGTTTGCACACTACTGCTTCACGGTAGAATAACTGTTCCTGCGGTGGTACCTACCTAGACGGACTCCTGCATAGGAATCCTACCACCAGTAAAGGTCTGCACCGATGCTGGTTTGATGTCTGAGTAAATCAGATAATGTAACGATTCGTGGCAGTTGAGGGGTCCATCGCTCACAATTAATGTCCAATAGCACCGACTGCATCCTAAACTTATTAATAGAGAAACAAGATATCCCAATCATCAAACATTGGAAAAAGTTCATGTCCCAAAACGTGGTACGAACCTATATGTTCGTATCACGTTATGGGAAATGAACTTTTTTGAGCTCGTTACTAACATAGTTTTTAGGTAATGACGAATTCAAATATTGATCAAATCAGAAAGATCTGGGCCTCGATTCTACTAAAGTAATCGGTTCCAAATGACAATGGTATTCTACTAACACATCGTTTTTGATCGCCATTGCTATGACAATGGCGACCATTGTAAAACGATTGTGAAACCATGGTTACATTTCTTATTCTCTTATTATATTGCATGATATTCTAAAATAATTTAAACGTCATAGTATTTATAATAACAACTGTAATGGCTACACTGATTAGATTCCATTATAATGTCAATGTCATGCCACTGAAAATTTAGCAGCAGTGGAAAAAAGCAACAATTATAATAGTATGATATTGGCATAATAATGGTATGGCATCATAATCGCATAAATCTTATAAAATAGCAGAATTGGGGCCCCGAAGTAATTGGTTTTATTATTATTAATACCGTAAAACGTAAGTGCCGTAAATATTAAAATTATGAATAGAATCAGACGTTACTTTGCGGAAATCTATAATAATGAAGTAAAGATAGTTAATTTGCTTCAAAAACTAGTTAATACACACAATTTTAAATTTTACATGCGGATCTTAACAAATTAACTTTCTTTCCTTCATATTAAAAGTGTTAAATGTACTGCGTAAATTTTAAACGCTGATTTGACACGAACTCTATAATGAAGGAAAACACCATGAGGATCCCTACATTCCTGAGAAGTGAAAAACATTTCGATGAAATAAGATGTCCGCCAACCCGCACTTGAAGAACGTGATACCAGCTTCTAAACACTCTCAAAAATAAGAAGATGCCTTTGCACAGATGCAGTATATTCATAGGCTGTTACTTTATCTCTTTTCTTCTTCCTTACAATATTATGGTTATACATTATATACCTTTATTGAGCCTTTGTCCAACAGTGCACTGCTTTAAAGCTATTTTATATAGATGAAAATGACGAGTCGTGCAAATCGGAATATTCTTTGTCAACCAGAACATCTCTGTGTGGCACCATACTGTGCTCGTCACCCTGTGACATCAGTTTTTAAGTCTCATATGCCCAATAAATATACTATCTGTGCCCTTTCCGAAACACCAATGTTTGCACACTACTGTTTATCGTCAGAATACCGATAAACAGAATATCGGCAGGTACCACCGCAGTGTCAGTTACACTGCGGTGGTACCTGCCTAAACGGATTTCTGTATAAGTGTGAAAATATTTTTTGAGAACATTAGATTTTACTCGTTATTACTAGCTAAAACAATGTTTTGTGTGAAGTTTGTCTTATAAATGATGAAAAGAAAAAGTACAGAGTTTATTCAAACTTTTTTTTAGATACTCTTTTTACTCATGATTATGTCCTCCTGGTGATAACTGCAGAAATATTTAAGAAAAACTTTCACTTTCAAGACGTTCCAGAACTTTCTTTTACGCTGTTCTACTTTGGGTCGTGCTTTGTGGAAATGTTTTTTTCTTGAATGCGGCTTGCAAACGTTTTTAAGAGCGTAGTCTTTTGTTTTGCTAATGTTGATAACGTTTTAATGTTAAACGTTTGTAGAAATTCTTGTATGGTTGGATAGTTGTCAAACGAGCAAATTATACCGTGTGGTGGCGGCCTAAGGTAATCTACCACTCCATCTCATCCCGTGGGTGTCGTAAAAGTCGAAAGAGGGAAAATGAAAACCAGGAGATGGGCTGCAGCACCTTCCTGGAACATCTGAATTAATAAACTGCGGTTGCCAACCCGCCTACCGAGCGTGGCAACTACGGCAAATTCCGTCCAAAATGAGAGCTACAAACTTCTGTGGCTTTCTATGGCCTCGGCTATAGAACAACGTCACCATAAATGCTTATATATACATATATATGTTAAGAGAAATTAAATAGTAGATGTTTTACATATTCTGTAGCGTCTAATACTAAAATACTTTTTTTTATGTAATAAATCTCTGCACAAAACACACCACCCAGAACATATCTGTGTGAGATTACACTGCGCTCGTCACACTGAGACGTCATTTCTTAAATATCATATGGCCCGTAATTACACTGAGACAGTATAATATAATTAATTGTGGAAATAGACTTTCAATAGACTATAAAATAATTTTGGTATTACATTAACAATTTTTTTTTATTTCTTATGTAAAAATCCTTCAAAATAAAATATGGTCTTGATTGGATGACACACACAGTTTATTTCAAGATACTTAAAACATATGCAGCTTACACCGTAAGCTAAAATAACTTTCTTTTTTGGGAGAAACAGACGAGACACCTGATATTAAATGCACAACAAATGCTGTGTCACTCACAACATTTCTGTGTTCAACTTCCGTTTATTGTCGGAAGCTATCAATATAAGCGCAAGAGATATGGTGCTACAAGTATGGAAGGAGAGGAACGCACTCGTCCCAACCTTCCTGCGCCCAATTTAACACTCATGCGATAAGATCGGAGGTAGGCTAGGGTGCAGTGTCAGAGACACGGGGACAATCACAACAGACCCGAAAACCAACAATTTGTGTTTTTGCACAAATGTTGGCTTCGGCTGGGATTTCAACCTAGGACCTGCGGCGTAGAAGTCAGGTACTCTAACGACTTGGCAACAAGCTAAATAAGGAGATATTTAAAAGGCGTATAACAGCAGAAAATCCGTAATTTTCATTTCTATTCTAAACTATTCTATTCTTTTCTATTCTTTTCTAATGGTTTACGATAGCGCTAAAATTCCTTCATGTATAGACATGAAGGAATTGTTTTGTTAGAGGCGACAATACACTTTTGTTATATATATACATATTTTACTGGTGGTAAGATTCCTATGCAGGAATCCGTCTAGGTAGGTACCACCCCAGGGCCAGTTATTCTGCCGTGAAGCAGTAGTGTGCAAGCATTACTGTGTTTCGATTTGAAGGGCACTGTGAGCTAGCGTAATCACCGGGCATTTGGGACTAAAGAACTGATGTCTCAGGGTGACGGGCGCAGCGTTGTGTCACACAGAAATGTTCTGGGTGACACAGCATCTTCTGTGGGCGGACGTTGCACTTTCCATCAGGTGAACGTTTTGCTCGTTTCGTCACTTTATACAATAATTAAAAAAAAATGTGCAAAAACACACATTGTTAGTTTTTTGCTGTAGATGTGTTGTAATTGACCCAGTGTCTTTAACACATAATATATATTTACAGCCTCTCATAATAAATCTCGTGACGTACTAGCTACAATGCGAAGCGTTTTATACTGTGATCACCAATCCAAGGCAAAGATGATTGTGATGATTACAACAAATCCTTCTTTCTACTCTATACCTGACAATGGGTTATAAACAGGCTAATGAGGATCCTTAAACAGATAATGTGTGTGTTTCACAAACCAATGACATTCCCACTCCAAGAGTTTATATCGAACGCAGATTTCACGACATAGCAAAGTGGCACATTGCGGTCATCAATCATACAAGGAAACGAATAGTATAAAGAATGATAGCGTTAAGGTGTGTTTAGTTATAAGATAATCAACTACAGTATCCCAATGGTTATCGGTTCTAGGAGCTTTATGACCGAACCAAAAGTTCCTTAAAATATTTGTAATTATTTTATCTTAGGACAGTGGCTCAATTCGATCCCCAAAGCTTCCTTTACAATTTTAGAAATATTCTGTTGTAATAGAATCGAGCGTTGCTTTGCGGAAATCCATTACAATGAAGGAAAGAAAGTTAATTTGCTAAGATCCGCCACTGTCTGTCATCTCGGCAGCTGTCTGTCGTAGACTCTATAAAACGTGATGCTAGTGGTAGTGTTGTAATGGAGGAGGGTATCTGGTGGCGGTATAATTTGCTTATGCACGCTTCTGTGGGAGGGCGGGCGGTGCTCTTCAAACACTAGGTAATATTTTGCATGCGGATCTTAGCAAATTAACTCTTTTTCCTTCAATAATATTCTGTTGTGTTTTATTGACAATGATTTGATTTTTGATGATACACATCGCGGCATATAAAAGTAATTTATCAACAACAGTAGTAATAAGCAATGAAACTACAAACAGAGAGGATTGGACGTGAAAACTATTTTATTGCTGTAACTTTGTAACTCACTTTAACGAGATTGCAAACAACAATACTTTTCTCGCCGGGACGGATGAGAAAATCGCAAAAGTTTAAAACAACCATAATTATCTAACAACAGCATTCCAGTCTATTTCAATTCGCTGTATTTTAGACATAAAATCTATGGAATATATCACATAATCATATGGGAGTTACTGTGTCAATTATTTATAATCCATTCGTTCGGTCGTGCTATCCCATTTATGTGTTATAATTTTGTGTCATTATTATCTGCCGCATATTAATCGGTAGAAACTAGTGAATGTCCCTGATATTATAATAATTTCAGCCTATCACTAACCCACTGCTGAACATAAGGCATATATTGTAAGCCTAGAGTTTTAATAAAGCTTTGAGAGCCTTTCTTCATGTTTGGTTCCTTCCCAAAATAGCCACAAATATGTTTTTTTTTGTTTGATAAAATTGACGGAACGAGCAAAACGTTCGCCTGATGGTAAGTACAACGTCTGCCCATAACAAATGCCGTGTCACCAGAACAGTGTGACACCACAATGCGCCCGTCACCCTGAGCCATCAGTTCTTAAGTCTCATATGCCCCGTGATTACACCAGCTCACAGCTTGTACACTACTGCTTCAGGGCAGAATAAATGGCCGTGGGGTGGTTCCTACCTAGACAGAGGGACAGAGAGAGTTACTTTCACATTTTTATAGTATTACAATGGATGGATAAATAAATAAATGGTAAATAAGTGTGCATTCAGTTTTTCCTTTTTTTCTTTTGCGAAACATTTTTATCTACACTAACACTACCAGAACCGACACCATAACATTATTAAGACACTAATTATATACAATAGGTTGGCGGAGTGACTAGGCTATTCAATTCTGCTCATGGATGCGGGCACGATTCCCGCACTAGACAAAAGACAAAACGGGGACTCCTGTGTAGGAATTTTATCACCAGTAAATATGCAATTTATACCTGTAAAACGCACTCACGGTACAGAAAATCCTTACACGGACCTAAACGGAATATCAACTGTATTTTTGCACAAACGTTAGCTCCGGCTGGGATTCGAACCTAAGACTACTAGAGTATCTACAGGGTCACAATAATAATGGAATCCGAAAATCAGGAATGTCCACGTTCCTTCATTTTGATTCTACTCTAAACATAAATGAAGGCGTTTAAGATCTTACAATGACTGCTAATGATAAGGTTTAAAGAAGATTAAGAAATATTACAATGACCCCTAATATCAGGTGTATTTGTATGTCCAACTAGGTTCCTTAATAATATTTATTAAAATAACTAAACACATAGTTTCGTAATTTTAATAAAAACAATATTATTTTAATCGTTTATAAAAAATTTGTGCTCCAAACAATGAGACCTTTGTAATTAGTTTTATTGTTCTGCGGTCACAACAATTCGTTAGCAAACACGAAAATACAATTTTGTAGAGAAAATTTTGACCGCATTTAATTCGACGTATGTTTCTCATTTAAAAGTATCATTTAGAATCTCAATCTGAACAACAACAATAAAGTATTCGAGGGCGTTATATTTGAGGTATAGAATATAACGCCTCGAGGTGAGGTGTCGATCCTCTTTAAAAGGGGCGTCGGATCGCTGCGAGGCCCTTCTTTGTTAGTCGGCTACTATATTATTCATTAACAAGGGTCGGAGAGAAGCAAAACAGCAGGCGGCATCGCGACGCCGGAAGCCGAGTCATCACGTCGCCAGCAACGTTTTATTCCTTGCTCGCCTCCTGGTCGCGAGTCTCTTCTCTCAAACCGCAGTCTGAGAAGGGAATTGAGTCTTTTTAGCGAAAAATGGAGAGGTTTTTCTATTGGAAGAAGTAAACAATATATTTCTATAATAATCGACCATGTGGTTGTGGCGTTAGTCAAGCTGTCGCCTCATTTCATCCCGAAGCTGTCTTAAAAGTCGACGTAGGGAAATGCCACAAAAATGATTGCCTTCTACTGAAGGTGAAGTAATTTTTGTAAATGAATCTAGTTATTGTGAAGATTATTATCAGATTATAGTCCATTATTTTTCATTCATTCGTGTTAATTTTTTAAATGATGTCTGTCTACTTTTGCACTGTGCTCCCTTATCATGTTCTCTATCAGTCCGCCTTTTTCCTATATAAGGAGTAGACAGAGAGCACACTCGTAGCTCACTTTTCGCCTCGCGGGAAATGAGACGAGACAGGTGGCAAAAGTCGCCGCCATTTTGGGATACTAAAAATTCTTACTCCCCAACTTTTGCGTTCCCAAAAGCAGTATCGAGCACAGTATTGCATGTTCTTGAATTATTCTGCTCGAAGGTGCGAAATGTCTTAATTGCAATTATGGCAAATCGTCCAAAAATATATAAACTGATAGATAGTGTAATTACTGGGATATGAGACTTAACTAATGTCTCAGGGTGACATAGACACGGCATTTGTAAGGGCAGACGTTGAACGTTTTGTTCGTCGCTAAGAAAAACAGAAAAAGTTACGTAAAAACATAGGAGAGGTGTACATCCTGAAGCATTAGACTTTTTATAGGCTGATGGAGAAGGGAGAAAAAAGTCAGTTACTTTTCTCTTTGTTTTATAAACTATTATAGACATCTTTTTACAAATTGCTGCTTCTGAAGAAATGAAATGAAAATATTATTATAAAGATTTAATAGTCTTAGGTTAAAACTAAGAATATAGCCCGGGGCAGTTTTTAAACTTAACATGTCTAAACATTTCTTGTTCGAAAAAGTATTTGTTATACATATTTTTTCAACTAGCTAAAGCTTTTTATTAATACACAGACTAGTGACGGGCAGAAGAATCTAAGGTGCGAAGTGTATGCCAATCAACCAATAAACAGTGACACTTTTTGTCATTATTTAATGTAACATGAAAGTATGATCCACATGAGTTTAAATTATGACAATAAATAATAGTGAAAGCTTTGCAATTATAGAGCCGTGGTAGCTCAGGGGCCTGGTGCTCGCCTTTAATTTCATAGAACGCGAGTAACCTGGGATCGATCCCCGGTGCCAGCACCTCTAAAATTGTTCTACAATTTTAAGTGCTGATTTACCACGAGCAGCGGTGAAGGAAAACATCGTGAGGAAACCTGCATGTCCGAGGAATAGAAATATTTCGGGGACATGTGAAGTCCGCCAACCCGCATTGGAGCAGCGTGGCGGATTCTTCCTAGCTCCTAAAACCCTCTCAGAAATGAGAGGAGGCCTGTGCTCAGCAGTGGGACATTTATAGGCTGAAAGTTTACTTTACTTTTTTTTTGCAATTATAAAATTGAGTACAGATTTTCCTTTTCCACGTGTTCTTCAAAGATGGTTGTCTTAGCTTTTCATACATCTTTTTATGAAATGTACATGCAACCAGGAAACTAGCGGGTAAGGAATTCTACGATGCAACTGGTGACGACTCGACGTTTTGCGTCATAATTACCTATACTCGTATGAAGTTGGCAACTGATTAAACAATAATTAATTTCGATAACTTTTTTCATTGGTTGGTTGGTTGGTTTGTATTTCATTTTACCGCTATTTAAATCGTTCGTGCTTCAAGGGTATGAGATATAGCGGAGTTAAAAATGTGGTATAATAGAAGTATAGTAGAAGAATATAATAAAAGCAATAAAAAATATTTTGGTATACCACATTTTTACAGCCCTATGTTTCCCTAACCCGTTGAGGTACAAGCGATTTATCAATCGGTACAATTCGGTACAAATCTATTACAATCGAGGTGAAATCATAAAAATAATTTATTGTATAATCAGTTAATTAATCAGTTTAGCCGTGTGGTGGCGGCTCGTTAAAAGAATACTTTCACTCCATCTCATCCAATGGATCTCGTAAAAGGCGAGTAAGGAATTAAACTGCACTGTGCACCCAACAGCGCATGGTGGCGATGGGCTCACCACCTATCACACCAAGTGCATTATATTGTTTTGGTGAAACGTGGATTGTGGCAGTCATCTGTTTTTGCAGTGAGTGCCCAGTCTCTGACTACCCCTTATGGGATACAGTCGTGATCTTATGTATGTATGTATAATCAGTTACCCACTTCACGTATGTGTCATAATGCCGCCGAGAGTCACTGTTCTCCAACGAACAATAAAATACCTGACTATCAAAAGGATCTTGCAGCGATCCGGATGCAGATACAGACTAATTGACGACTAAGATTTTATTTTTCATTCCGTATTTTTTTATAGTAAACGAGTTGAAATGTATATTATTTATGGAAGCGTCTTCTTGATATTTGTGTACTATTATTGTCCTACAAGTGGAATATCAATACAATAGAGAGATAAGTTTGGGAAATCGCTTGCCTTTGACGAGGCGAGTATAAAGCACAGCTTCTTTGTGGCCTCCAAAACTAAGAACGACCGGGTATCTATGTGCACCGGAGAACATGATTTAGCCATGTAGTAAGCAGATGTAAATATGGGTGCGTACAGAGGCCAACATAATTTCATCATCATTTCAGCCGATCATAGTCCACTGTTGAACAGAGGCCAAACACGGTCCTGAGCCACCTGCATCCAACGTCTTTCCGCAAAACCATGCAGGTCGTCACTCACTACACGCAATAGTTATCGGTTCTACGAGCTGCTACGGATATCATAGTTACGGATTTTATCTCGCAGAGAGACTCTGAGCATAGCCTTGTCCTTAGCTCGCTGAGCGACTCTGAGCTTCCTCATGCGGCCTGCAGTAAAAGACTACTTCTCGGTTCCGTACGTCATCACTGGCAACAAGCACTGATTGCATTTTTTTTATGCATTGTGGTATACTCGACGAGAAGATGTGACGCGTTTTTTAATGTTACACATTGTATTTAAAATATGTTTCAGACTTTTTCTGACGGCAATACTAGCGGCGTAGAGTGATACTTTCATGATTCGAATTAATAACATTTCTTTTAAAAAAGTTCTCGAAAGAAAATATTTGGGATACTGATCGACCAATTAATAAAGCAGTTTGAAATCACTTAAAGTTCAATTAGTCGGTATTTAGGGAAATTAGTGAAAAAACTTTTTAGTTGTTTGTAGTGTACAACGTGTCAATATCATCGACCTGGCCTGACCTGGCCAATGCGTAACCTGGTGGTCCGGGCACCTGACTTCTACGCCACAGGTTCCTGTATCTCCTAATTCAAATCCCATCCGGGACAACATTTGTGCAAGACTCGAATTGTTGGTTTTCGGGCCTTGATGTATTAAAATTGTCCTCGTATCTCTGACACTGCATCCTTTTCTATTCTACTGGGTGAATATCTACATCATCTACCTTTGATGCCGCTTATATAACACACATACATACAAACAAACGCCTTTTCCAATAAGCAGAGACCACACTCGTAGCCCACATTTCGCTACCCGCGGGAAACAATACGTGACGGGTGGCGAACCACGTCGCCTCCATTTTGGTATGAGTAAAAAATTCTTACTCCCTATTCGCTTATATTACAACAACATATTATAATATTCTACAAATTATGTAAATTGAAAAAGGTGTAATGAAAAGTATATATATTTAAAAATCGTAGGATTTTGAAGATTTTTCAAATCTTTGACTATTTTTAATGAAGAAACTAAAAAAGACCTTCAAGTGCTATAAATAAAAACCCATTTCGAATAAAAATTGTTCAGTTCTATTCTACTGAAGGCAATCTGTCTGCGTACAATAGAACAGTTTCTTTTCCTTTATATAATATGCTTTCTCACTAGGGCACTTACCGCCGCGGTCTGTAAAATAGTAAAGCTTCATTACATACATACATACATAAGGATCACGACAGTATCCCATAAGGGGTAGTCAGAGACTGGGCACTCACTGCAAAAACAGATGACTGCCACAATCCACGTTTCACCAAAACAATATAAAGCACTTGGTGTGATAGGTGGTGAGCCCATCGCCACCATGCGCTGTTGGGTGCACAGTGCAGTTTAATTCCTTACTCGCCTTTTACGAGATCCATTGGATGATATGGAGTGGTAGTATTCTTTTAACGAGCCGCCACCACACGGCTTCATTAATATTCCAATAATCCTCGACATCTGGAACATTTAAAAGAAATATTTTTTCTTTTCTATATATATATTGTACATAAAAGGCCCATCAGAATTTAAACAACGTACATACAGTCACACCTGTATTTTTCCCATAGAATTCATATAGTAATCAATAAAATAAAAGTGGCCCGTAGAAATATTCTGGGGTACACAGCATTTTTATGAGCAGACGTTGCACATACCTTCATGTGAACGTTTTGCTCGTCTCGTCACTTTATCCAATAAAAAAAATCATTTTCATATTTCAAATTTTTATTGACTTTAATCTGTCTGTTGGTGTTATCATACAATGGTTATCTGTCTTAGCATGAAGCGACCATACACGAGCAGTATAGGTTTTACAGCCGCTCGTAAAATTTTTATAACTTCTTAGGAGTGTGATAATCATTAAAAGTGACAAGCGGAATTACATAAAGCACTCGCGTAATTCTGTGTTACATTTGATGTGAAAATCTCAAAAAGCTTTCGAGTAATATTTATTATTTCAGACACTATTTGTAATTTAATTTTGTTTTACTTCTGTTCGTATAAAATTAAATGTGAGTTCAAACATTTGACATAAATCCTTAGTAAAAAGAATCTAATCCAAAGTTGTGATTTAAACTAACAGTGTTAGTCCACGTTCAAATGGAATTCTACTAGAATCCTACACTTTAGTGACACTTATTAAAGTAAGATAGTTTTAAAAAAACTTTGGGAGTGACGTTAATGAAAACGCGTTGCTAGGGTGTTTTATGGACTAAAAGAATGTAGTCGATAGGTGTCCGGCAAAGTATATTCTACTCTGCACCTACCTATTTGCTACCGAGGTGTCGCAGAAGGCGACTAAGGTATTGTACGGACAGCCTTTATTCGTGCAGAGTTATACCAGAATATGCTGTTATTGTACTGCTCGTGGTAACGCAAAGTAAGAATTTTATGACTCATACCAAAATGGCGGCGACTCAGTTCGCCATCCGTCGCGTTTCGTTTCCCACGGGGGCGAAAAGTGTGTGGCCTTTGCCTACCGCTTATATGGGAAAAAGGCGATGTATGGTGTATGTATGTATGTATGTTTATAATGAAATAAAAGACGAAATATAGATGCGCTGTGTCCCAGAACTTCGCGTTGGAAGGCTTTGTGTAGCATCACACTGCGCTCGCCACCATAACAGATCGGCTCTTGCCCTGTAGTTAAACTAGCTTCAGTGCTCTTCTAACCGCATTCACCTTCACAATCTAGCAGTTGTAGTAAAACAACATGATAGCCAAATGACAACTACTTTATTTCTTTTAGTTTGACATAAATTTCGAATAAGTATCAAACAATATGCTACATCATCGTCCTTAAATAATGATATATGAATAACATACCCAGTAAATTTTGAAACCAATTAAATATAAACTTAATAATTATAAATAATAAACTTAATAATTCCACCGTCCGTACAATACCTTAGTCGCCTTCTGCGACTAAGGTATTGTACGGACAGCCTTTATTCGTGCAGAGTTATACCAGAATATGCTGTTATTGTACTGCTCGTGGTAACGCAAAGTAAGAATTTTATGACTCATACCAAAATGGCGGCGACTCAGTTCGCCATCCGTCGCGTTTCGTTTCCCACGGGGGCGAAAAGTGTGTGGCCTTTGCCTACCGCTTATATGGGAAAAAGGCGATGTATGGTGTATGTATGTATGTATGTTTATAATGAAATAAAAGACGAAATATAGATGCGCTGTGTCCCAGAACTTCGCGTTGGAAGGCTTTGTGTAGCATCACACTGCGCTCGCCACCATAACAGATCGGCTCTTGCCCTGTAGTTAAACTAGCTTCAGTGCTCTTCTAACCGCATTCACCTTCACAATCTAGCAGTTGTAGTAAAACAACATGATAGCCAAATGACAACTACTTTATTTCTTTTAGTTTGACATAAATTTCGAATAAGTATCAAACAATATGCTACATCATCGTCCTTAAATAATGATATATGAATAACATACCCAGTAAATTTTGAAACCAATTAAATATAAACTTAATAATTATAAATAATAAACTTAATAATTCCACATTTAGTTAACATTTTTTTTGAATGAATGATTATTTGTTATTGAATTTCTTTTTAGCCTCCCTTGCAGCCGCCCTTTCTGGTCGAGATACAAAACTTTAAGAATTTTCTTCCGCCGATGGCGAACTAGAATCCGATACATCTGTGCTTTTTCCAGAGAAACCTTGCTCCAACAGCGAAGGAAGCGTTGTATTTGATCTTGATTCGAGTTTTATAAGGTGCCTACGATTCCTCCGTAACACTCTTCCCGCATTGACTCACAAAGTAGGAGCGTGGTTGTGGGGCAGAACCAACAATACGCGCGCGCTGCCTCGACGTGCCGCTCATATCATCTCGTTGTCCTCTTGCAGCTCCGGCTGAAGACGACTCCGAGTATTACACCATGCAGCGCTTCGCTGCTGATTTGTTCTTGTAGTCATGGTATCCGTTTCTTTCCGGCATCAACTTTATCTCATGACACGGCAGTCTAGTATTTATTCGTCGACCCATCAGTAACTGCGTAGGGCTGGCTGTACATCCCTTGGTGATGCTCTATAGTTCAATAAAGTTACATAAAAATCACTATTTGACGCTGAACACTTACTAAGCAACGTTTTAACAGTACGTACCGCTCTTTCACTACGGCCATTAGTTTGACGATAATGTGGTGAGGACGTAATATGTTTATATCCCCATGTATTAGTAAAACGTCGAAACTTCTTAGACGCATAAGCTGGCCCGTTATCCTTTATTAATTCATGTGGAACACCATGACGATCAAATTGATCCTTTAAGGCTACGATTACTTGTTTGGAACTTATGCTATTTAACGGGCATACCTCTAAAAAGCTTGACTAGTAATCTACAAGCAATAAAAAATATTTTTCATTGTATTCTAATATGTCGGACCCGACCTTACACCATCGCAATTGTGGTATACGGTGAGGCATCATAGGTTCGCGCTGTGGCATCTTCGCGCGCTCCGTGCACATGTGACACCAGCGCACCGCGCTCTCCACGTCGCAAGACATGCCCGAACAAAACATCACGTCTCGCGCGCGTCGTTGGCAATTATCGATACCAAGGTGTCCCTCATGCACTCGACTCACCATTCTTCTTCGCAGTAACTTCAATACCGTTAACCCAGGAAGTCGGGAGTGAGACCTTCCGTATAACACCTACCCCTCCGTATGAGTCAATTCAATCTGCAGTTTATCACGAACTCCTATTGGGATTTTTCTGACTGGGCATATGCAAGGGACGTTAGCGTTACAACAACATTGTTCCGTTATAATAAACCTTAAAGTAAATTCTGCATACAAAAATGCATCCAAAAATATCCAAGTTATCATACTAGAACCAATAATATTTAAATAATTTCCACAGAAAGATTTAGCACGAGTATCTAACTATTAGATAGATTGTAAGCAGTTGATGTAAGCAAACAGTAATTGTGCACGTCGTGATAACCTGTAATTAGATGTACAATTAACCTAGTGTTCATAAATCAATTATTTTTTTCGCATGCTTTATTGTAACTCCTGTTGGTTATCCTTAATAAATAAATAAATAAATAAACCCTACTGACTCTTCGCATTGGGCACATTACTTTAAAATGACCCTTCTTATTGCACAAAAAACATTTAACTCTTCGCGCAGTACAACGTTCACCACCATCACAGCGCACGTCTGCACAGGCCACACAAGCCCGCGGTGCGACCGTTCCAATTTCGGCCATCACGCCGGACCACTCGCCCCGCGGCGTCGTTCTCGGCTGTTTCCTACTACTGACACATGTTTTGAACTAAAACTCTCGATCTGCTTGCTCTCTTCATTCGATATTTCGTTCGCCTGACAGAGCATCTGTCGAGTGTAAGATCATCCGTCCGCAGTAATCTATCGCGTACGGTTCCATCTATGATGCCGCACAAGACCCGCACACCCACTAAGCTATCCTCGAGTTGTTCAAACTCACATTGTTGGCTTAGCAATTTCAAAGCCGTGACGTACTCATCAATGTTTTTTCCAAATTCTTGTTTGCGTGTAAAGAATTTAAATCTCACCATTATTACTGTACAATGTATGACATTAACCTTTTGACATGACATATGTCATTGATTAATTAAGAGAGAGATTAGTTACCGTGTGGTAACGTTTTACGAAAATCTACCACCCAATCTCATCCCGTGGGTGTCGTAAAAGTCGACAGAGGGAATATATACGTTTAACTAAGGTGTATGTAGAAGGTCGTTTAGAAATTCTTGAACAACTGTGGCTTGAATTTTTAACTGGTCACAAAGATTTGATACGTAAGGTTCCGCGTAAAAAGTTTAAAAATTCTAAAATTAAAAATTCTTTGTGATGATACTTACGATAAGACTGAAGAAGTGTATATGAATTCTAAATGTGAAATGATAGAAACTCTTAATTATTTGTTACAACTTAAAGATTATGATCAACAAAAAGGTGGACAAGGTCAAACAAGATAAACAAAACACGTTAAGTTACAATAGATCAATATTGCTATGTTTTCAGGCAAATATTCCGAATGGAATAGCTTTCGTGACTTGTTTCTTTCTTTGATTCATAACACAAATGAGTTAGAATGAGTTAGATAGTGCTACTTAGCGGGTGAAGCTAAACAGTTATTGAGGCATGTTCCAGTAGCTGAAGCCAATTATGATAGATTATGGCAAATGCTAGAGCAAAGGTATAATAATAAAAAGTTCATGTGTTATCATATTTTAAAAAGACTATTTAGTCAACGAAACCTTACATCTGAATCTGCTAACGGTTTAAAAGACTTAATATATACCACAAACGATTGTTTGTCTGCTTTATCAAATATTGGTGTATTTGTTGAGAGTTGGTATAGTGTAATTCCCATTTTGACTCTGAAACTGAACCCGGAGTCTAGAAGGCAATTGGAGTTCAGTGTAACGGATAATAATTCTTCAGACGAATTGCCTACTTTTATTCAATTTAAAGACTACCTAACTAGTCGTTATCACGCCCTGGAGTTTCTACCCCTAGACGCCGGATCCAAAAACAGAATGTCATTTTACCCCAATACCTGGAAATCGTGTTAAGTCACTGCATGCTATGCATATTCAGTGTCAGTTTTGTTCGGAGCAGCACAATCTTGGTCACTGTAGAAAATTCATGAAGGAATCTTTAGAGTCACGTCGTAACTTTGTGTTAGGTACAATGTATGCTTTGTCTGTCTTGGTAGCAACGAATCGACTCGGTATATGTTGCCTTAATATCATCTAAAACTTAAGTCGCTCCTGTCAAACAAGTCTCAGTTCCGAGACTTGAGTTAAGCGGTGCAGTTTTATTAACACGGTTGATTATGGGAGTAAAGAAAACACATGTGCATGCGTGGACGGACTCAACTATGGTGCAAGCCTGGATAAATAGTCACCCCAGTCGATGGTCGAAAACGTGGTGTTGTGATCTTTTCTAGTTTATATAAGACTCTGGAGCATATATACGTAAAAAAAATAAAAACACGCTGTGACGAGATACTGTTATATCATTATTGGAAAACTATCGACGATTACCCTCGGGATACATGTGCAAGGATTTGTCGCAACCATTTGCGCCAATTGCCAGCCCGATTAGCCGGTCCAACCTGTAGGCTTAGCTCCGCTGGGGCCGTGCATGCTTCACTGTATCTTTTTTTAAATATATATTTACCCCGATATTTATTTTTCAATTTGACGACTGTTTCTTTTGAAATACTAATTTGAAACAATTTATTTTACGCAACGCTGTCACCATGTAGTAAAACAACATTATAGCCAAATGACAACTGATTTATTTCTTTTAGTTTGACATACATTTCGAATAAGTATAAAACAATATGCTACAGCAGTGGTGTTAGCACACAACAGCTTTACGCGTGGCCTAGTGGTAAGAGTACCTGACTACCTCGCTGTGGGTCCTGGGTTCAAATCCCAGCCGGAGCCAACATTTGTGCAAAAACACAATTCGTTGGTTTTTGGTTCTGGTTACGTTGCGATTGTTCTTATGCCTCTGACACTGCATCCTAGCCTACCTCAGATATTTTCACATGAGCGGATTACATCGGGCACGGGTATGTTAGGACAAGAACACCTGCCTTTGAGCGTACACTTGTGGCACTATAATATCTCCTGTGCAGTTGATAACTCCCGACAGTATTCGGACTTGTATGTACATGCATTCGACGGAACATTTCGTTATATTAGTAATATAGTACTTATAGTAAATCTCACCATTATTACTGTACAATGTATGACATTAACCTTTTGACATGACATACGTTTTTGATGAATTAATAGAAAGATTAGTTACCGTGTGGTTGTGTCTTAAGAGAATCTACCACCCCATCTCATGACGTGGGTGTCGTAAAAGTCGACAGAGGGAAAATGAAAACCAGGAGGTGGACAGCAGCGTCTTCCTGGAACATCTGAATAAATAAACTGCGGTTGCGAACCCGCCTACCAAGCGTGGCTACTATGGCGAAATCCCCCAAAATGAGAGCTACAAGCTGTCGCAGTCTGTAGGGGAGGCCTATGTTCAGCAGTAGACTAATAATAGGCTGAAATGATGAAATGATTGTCAGACCCCATGACATATCGTATCCACGACACGAAATACAAAACGTTGTGTCATGGATAAGAATAAATTGTTGACAAGCTGTAGAATACTTGCTGGCGAATCCAAGACCAATTACTTACTAATTCGATAATTCATTGTTTGTATTATACCCTTAATAAAACGATGCAAATTAATTAAAAGCTTGTTTTATCTTACAAACCACGTTGACAAATCAAAGACACTCGGAAGCGAGGGAACCACAGATAATTAAACATTTTCGTTCCAGTTTTTAAACTCCCGCACTTTTATGAATAGATGCTATCTTTTATAAACTTAGTAAATACTAAATTATAACTAACAGCAACTGAATTATATAGTGTACTTTACATTTAACAGTAATAATAAACAATAAGTATGTAATAATATATCTATCAACTTAAATAACATTGTTTCTAGATACTTTCTAGTGTTTAGATTTAAATGTGTTAAGGCTAGAAATTAAATTTTGCTTAATGATTCTGAGCAGTGTAACATTTGATTGTGGCCGTGACGTTTCCATTTACATCCATCAACATCTATAACATAGGTAATGTTAGTTATACATTCTTCAATCACTAAACCCTGGACCCATGGCTTGCTATCCCTTCTGTAGTCTCTTACCACAACTTTCACTTTCATTTAATTTATAAAATAACACCAACAAGAGCTCCCTGGAATTTTACATGTAAATTTACATATTTGATATTCAAAGCGTAATAGCGTTGCTTATTCAGTTGTTTACGTGCAAATCTCAGCACGGACTTCGTTATACATTCACAGCGCTAGTTATGACCGCTGAATCGTTGTCGAGAAATTTGCATGCCGAAACATGTAAAAAGGTAACGTCGCTGTTACAGAACATTTTGTCTTTTTTCTATTGGACAAAATAACGAAACGAACAAAACGTTCCGTTAAAATTCTTATTCCCCATTGCGATACCACGAGCAGTATAGTGACAGCATTGAATATAAAGGCATCATTCTGGACTATTAAAAGACTGTCCGTACAACACCTTAGTCGCTCCTTACGGCACCTCGGTAGGAAAGAAGTATAATCTACCGGAATAACTACCAGACCATACTCTAATTAAGTCATAATTATAGAAACATTTGTATTGACGGCGTAAGAGCATCTACCACTCTATCTCATCCCGTATGTGTCCATAACCACTTACAGATGACGAAATAAATCTAAATTATTCAGACTATACGATAGTCGAAGTGTCTGGTACTAAGATCGCCAATCCACTTTCCAAGTGTAGCGATTACGCTTAATATTTCCAACTTTAAAAAAGTGCCGATAGGTGTCCGGCAGAGTAGAATAGCACCTACCGCTTTCCTACCAACCCGTAAGATGATACCGTCGTAAGATGCGACTGATGTGTTGTGAATAATACCATAATATGCAAAGCTATCATATATTATATTGCTCGTGGGAACGCAACAGAAGTAAGATTTTAAATAATTTCTGTTAATTTGAATTATTAATTAAGAATAATAGAAAAGTTGCACAAAAAGGGTGCACTCAAAACGTTACAATTTTGGTCTCTTCGCGACCAAAGAAGTTACTTCAAAGATACCGTCTGTGGATGTTCTAAATTGGTATAAAAGCATTATGATGATTGGTACAAATCCTGTTCTGTCTGCTTCAATAATTATGTATGTTTGTGAATTATCCATACTAATATTATAATTGCGAAAATAACTTACCCTCTCTCTCTTTCGTACCTTTTCACGGTTCAACCGCTGAATCGATCTTGACGAAATTTCGCACAGAGATAGTTTGAATCCTGACAGACGCAGGATAATTTTTATCCCGGTAAATCGAATAGTTCCCACGGGATTCAAAAAACCTTTATCAATGCAAACGAAGCGGGCATGAGCTAGTAGTTTATAAACCAGAATAATGTAATATCGAAACTACATCATCAGGTTTACTTTAATCTTAATTGAATAAATAATTTTAATTGGATTCTGTAAATTTCATTCCAACGTTTATTTTAATTATTAATAGTTATTGTAATTAGCTCAACTTTCATAATAAATTCAATGAAGCTTAATTGTTTTATATTTATTACCATTCATTTAATGAATTTTTGTTCGCATATTTAGAGCATGTGATTACTTTGACAAATTTTAAAATTAAAAGTAAACAGTAGAATTGCCGTTGGATAAAAATAATCTAAATCATAGTGTTTATCTTCTCTTTGATAGTTTTTTGCAATAACAATTTGTTCTCTTTTGACGTATTCTTTTGACGAAAATATTGACATATTGTAATTTAATACCGCTATACAAGTCGTTCTTACTGTTACTATAAAGTATAAATAAAAAAGAAATACAAAGCAGGGAGTATTTTCTTTTAACGCAATAATTTTGTTTGAGATTTAAAGACAGCTTTTTCACGAAGAAGCCTTTTTTAAAAAGTGCGAGATTTTGTGACAAATATTGTAATGTTTTCTGTGTGATGCCTACGCAGGGGCGGATTTACCTATAGGCCGAGTAGACCCGGGCCTAGGGCGAAAAAATATAGAGGCGGCAAAACTATTTATTCAATGTTCATTTTATCTTATCACTAGTCCACTGCTAAACATAGGCCTCCCCAGTTTGTAGCACTCATTTTGGGATATTTTGCCATAGTTGCCACAGTTTACCGCAGTTTATTGTTGAGATGTTCCAAGAAGATGCTGCTGCTCACCTCCTGGTTTCCATTTTCCCTCCTTCGACTTTTACGACATCCACGGGGTGAGATGGAGTAGATTCTCCTATGCCGCCACCACACGGCACAACTAAAAATGCTGACGCGTATGCTTACCATTTTTATTTGTAACTGACAAATAAAAACGGAAATCATCAGTATCAAAAGACATCGATTGAGATAATTTTGATGTTTAGAGACTCGTTGTTTTTTAGTTTAATTTAATTCCTATACGTCATTCAATTTTTCGTGCTTCGCAGAGGATAGGTTCAGGCAATCTTCCGTAGGCCCAATACCATCCGGACTCTTTCCGTGGATGTCGTAAGAGTAGAGTCGGCTATGGGAAGTGACAGAAAAGATGGCGAATTAACGACAACAAAAAATACCAGACTGTAGTCCTGTTAACCAAGAGTAGTGATTACGAAAACCTTACTTAGCTTGAGGGTAGTGGACTATCTACTACCGCGCATAGTACTTATACATTAGTATTATATATTAGTACTTAACATGATTTTAAGGAAGCAAGTCACGAGACGAGTAAATCGTGCACAAATGCTGTGTTACCCAGAACATTTCTGTTTGATACAATAGATGCGCCACAGTGCGCTCGTCAGCCTCAGACTTCAATTCTTAAGTCCCTTAAGCCCAGTCATTACACTAGCTATCAGTGCCCTTAAGACCGAAACACAGTGATGTTTGCACACTACCGTTTCACAGTAGAACTACTGACACTGCGGAGGTACCTACTTAATAATCCTTCCACTGGTATAATTTGATTGCTTCCTAAAGTTATACTGAGCGTCTCACAACTACGTATTGAGGATAAATCAATATACTCGTATTACATTGATCGGTCGACTTCTGGTACTCGAGACATCGATGACAATAAAAAACCCAAAATTGGTTAAAAAATTTACACAACAAGTCACTTAATTTTTTTTCTTTTGGAACTTCACTTCGCTTGTTGCCCATTAGTTCTTCAGTCCTATATGCCCAGAGCTATTTATTACATTAGTTTTCAGTGCCTTTCACACCGAAACACAGTAAGTCTTTTGTTAACAATAAAAAGGCTATTATAATTTTGTTAACAAAACAGTCGAAACTAACTAAACTAAACTCATAAATTTTCTGCTTTCCAAAAAGGATCTGCGTTAATAAATTTCCTTTTATATTGGTGTTATTACGAAACCAGCGGTATAAGCTGAAAATATTTTCGTTATGAGCACACGGATTAAATATTACTGTTCAAGTACGATTTTCATTGCTTACAAAACCAATTACAAATTTGTACTTACAGACAACTCGGAAAAGATTGTTTTTTTTTAAATTATATACACATACTGTCACGCTTTTTTCACCTATAAGTGGTAGGCAGATGCCACACGCGAAGCCCACTTTTCGCCAGAAAACGATACGTGACGTTTTGAAAACCATGTCGCCGCCACTTATGTATGAGTCAAAAAAAATCTTACTCCTCATTGCGTTCCCACGAATATAGTGACAGCATTACTCAAATAAAGGCTGTCCCTAAAACACCTCGGTAGGAAAGAGGTAGGTGCTATACTATTCTGCCTGAAACCTATCTATATCAGTAATAATATTACTCTGAACAGACTTATAAACTTCTAATAGTGTTATTCGCTAAATTTTAAACTAAATTTTAAAATAATTTATATTTTAAAATAAAATTTCTGTCTAAACAAAATATAATAAATTCCTTAATGTTTTTGACGCCTTACAGATATTGGTTAGCATATATGTAGGTGCTATCCAAACCCCATTTTTTCGAATCGATACAAATTAAATATAATCTTCATAACGAAACGAGTGAGTGTTGTAAGAGTCTACTAACAGCAGGAAATGACTCAAAATGAAAAATCACAAATTGAAAATGCAGAGTCGGGTAACAGGCGGCGCAATCGTCAATTCGCCTGACATTCATGACGATTACGGCAAATCCTCACTTCTTGAGCGAGGCCTATGTCCGGCAGTATTCTTTTACAGACTAATGACAAACGGGGAAATCTAGATAGCAGTGAAATAGTCTTCGAGATATATTTGTGTAATAAAATAACGTTACCCCAGTTATGACTACAACATACCGGATATTAATTATGATAAGGTAATGTATGAGCACATTGAACATGTTACTATTTGTATTTATGGACAGTATATAATTGTTTGGCTCCATTTCAGTTCAAAACGAACTGACATTAGTTTCGTGCGTGGCGAGGAATTGCCATTCATGATTTTTTTTTTGTTTTTTGTGCTTTATATTTTAATTTATTCTCTTTTTGTATGCAATATTTAATTAATATATATGTCAGATTTTAAATGCCGCAAGGCGATTTAACTAATTCATCTTGCAGCTTGGCATATTTTATTGAAAAGTAACTGCAAAGGAAAATAAGAAATAAAACCACTACTTTGCAACTACTCCCATTATATCATCATTAATCAAACTGTCTTTGCTCTAGTCGATTTTACTACAGAACGCCAGACAAAAATAGATTCATCACTCAAAATAAAGTACATGTACTATTACTTTTCTTTTTATTTGCCCCGCGCTAGAATTGCGCTTGAATCGCGGTTGCGTTTAAAAGACATAAATTTCAAACACACAGATATGGAGCAACAATGTATAGGCCAGATCGAACAAATATTTGTTTCTTGCGGGAATCGCACCCTCGACCCTTAGCGCAGAAGACAATCGCTAGCCACTGCGCCAGCAGAGCCGTTAATCTTTCATTACTTTCGATTTCTCATATAAAATAATATATCCAATATTTGATTAAAATGAGGTCTACGATAATAAGCACATTTGCTGCAAAGAATTTAAACAACAAAATTTCCCTAACTATGTATTATCCAAAAAATGGGTTTACTGCAAATTACAACGAAATTTATAATTATATATTTTAAACATCAAGGGATTAAAGGTATTCATATTGAATACTTTTTGCACGAGGATTTCATTGCTCCGAAAGAACGTAATTTAAATAAAAATTCGCGACCACAAATAACTGTACATAAGTAAAAAAAGTTTTTTTTTAATGGAAGAGACGAGACGAGCAAAACAGACGCAGTGTCACCCAGAATAGTTCTGTGTGGCACCACACTGTGCCGTCACCCTAAGACATCAGCTCTTAAGACTCATATGGCCAGTTATTACACTAGCTCTCAGTGCCCTTACGAGTAAAACCGAATTTCACGCTTTAAATCACATTACTACTTCACGGCAGAATAACTAGCCTGGGGTGGTACCTAACTAGACGGATTCCCGCCTAGG
Source organism: Luehdorfia chinensis (assembly GCA_019845155.1). Lineage (NCBI taxonomy): Eukaryota > Metazoa > Arthropoda > Insecta > Lepidoptera > Papilionidae > Luehdorfia > Luehdorfia chinensis. The sequence continues at coordinate 2,652,323 of JAHVAK010000052.1, forward strand.
AATCCCACCACCATTATCTATTAAAACTTGATTTATAAAATTTATTTTACAAAATCTCAAGTAAAATATATTTATCATCTAGACATTGCATTATGAAGCATATTTTTTTATTTATTTTCTATAGGTGACATAAAATTAAACCAATTTACAAAGATAAATAAAATACGTATTTATTTTCACAATAAAAATAGGTAAAAAATGTTAGGTTTGAAAGATCTAGACTATGTACTGGTTTTAAGTGTATATTAGAAAAATACACTACTTACATTAATAAACGGCATTATAATATAGTGGATCAGATGATTCTGATGATAATGTAAAGATCGTTTAAGCTTTCGTCTCCTCCGTTTCTTTAAAACAATATTGTACTCAGCCAGCGGTAGGCCATTCTGGTTTCAGTCGTAAATCTTTTGATCCATAAATACTTTTTCAAGTTTCAATAGGCTTTGTAAAAAAAGTTACGAGAAATATAATATGAACATAAAGGAAATTCTTAAAAAAATCATTTCCGTTCCTTCCCGTTACCAAAATAACCCTTTTACTAAAGGAAGAGTTTATGTGATGATTATGTTTTCCTGAACAATTTTAGAACACTGCGACAACTTCCGAATAGCCGGAAGCTATCACTTGCGCTGGAAATATTAATAGTTGTCACAAGTGTACGCGCAAACACAGGGTCACTCACTTCTCCCTACCTTCTCGCGTCCGATGTAACGCTCATACGATAAGATCGGAGGTAGGCTAGGATGCAGTGTCTTAGACAATAACAACACAAACTGACCCTAAAATTTGGGTTTTTCTACAAATGTTGCCTCCGACCGAAATTTGAACCCAAGATCCGCAGCATTGAAGTACTCACACTCACGCCGCAAGGTCGTCTACATAACTGATACTGTTAGAGATATAAGGATTATAATTACATACATACATACACAGGTCACGGCTATTACCCATTGGGTTAGGCAGAGACGTCATCCGTAGCCCACTTTTCGCCCCCTTGGGAAACGAGTCGTGACGAGCTGTAGACAGTTGGTTCGAAAACGACGCCTCATGCTAGAATTTCTCAAATGAAATGATTGATATTTTGATCAAAAAGCTCTGTTGTCTGAGTAGTACAGCGTCGATAATTTTCAGTTGCCTGGTTTGTTTATTCACACTAGCAAGAGGCTTTGTTGCTTTTCGGTAACGGTGTCACCCAAGACAATTTTCTTCATAAACCGTAATTTATATTTCAACGTTATTTCAATTTAGAACAACGAGGGCTTTGGGTACAATTACGTAGTGTTTTTTTATTATAGAATCAATACAAACAAATAAAATTGAATTGTCTGTCTACGATTTCGCGATTTTTCTTTATCTCATATGTTTATTTGGAGTATACCAAAACTTAAACAAGCGTTTTTAAAAATGTTATCTGTCAGTCTATTTGTTTGTTGTGGCAAAGTATTGAGTTACAAACCTTTATGAGATTAATGGGAAAGGTCGAACCGTGAATACTCAGATCAGGGCATCTTTTAAGCGGGTGGAAGCGCAGGGCACAGCTAGTAATAAATATGATCCATATTGTTTTAGATCTTAACATGCTTTATTCAATATCACACTAACTGACATAAACACAATGATTTCCTGCTGGTCGGTATTCGATCATGGTGCCATAAAGAACGCAAAAAGTACATGCTTACATTCGAGTTACCCGTTACAATGTAACAAAGTCGTTATTCAGCCCATCCCATCATAAACCCACTATTGAACATAGCCCTCCGCCGTAGAATGCTACGAAACACGGCCCCGAGCCACCAAAATTGTCCGTGTTAATTCTTAGTTGGTTACTTAATTCTGTCGCGGATGTCGTTACAGATTCTATTTAGTGATCGAAGCTATCAACTGCGCAAGAGATATTGTAGTGCCACTAGTGAACACGCAAACACGGAGTCACTAATTCGTCCCAACCTACCTGCTGAACATGTCCCTCTTGCGATAGGATGCAGTGTCATAGGCACAGAGACAATCACAATAGAACTAAAAACGAAAACCGACAATTTTTATTTTTGAAAAAATTCTCGCTCCGACTAGGATTCGAATCCAGGACCCGCGACTTAGAAATGAAGTACTTTTGGCACTAGGCAACGCGGTCGACGACATATAACAATATATATTTTGTAAACAAATTTATGTAGTATTAATGATTCAGCAGGTAGGTCCCCATTTTAACAAGCTATCGCTACCTTTAAAAGTAGTGATTGTTTTCAATAAAATTCAGAACTAACTAAAGAAAAAAAAATTATTATCTCAAATATCTATAAAATGTCGTATGGTGGCGGCTTAAGAAAACCTACCACCGTATCTTATTCCGTGGGAGTCGTACAGAGGAAAATTTTAAACCAGAATATGGACAGTCCTGGAACATTAAATAATAAAATGCAGTTGCCCACCCGCCTACCAAGCGTAGCAACTATGGCCCTAACTAAATCCCTCCAAAATGAGAACTACAAACTATTGTGGAAATCTATAGAGGAGGCCTTTGTTCAGCAGTGGACTAGTGACAGGCTGAAATGATGATGATAATGTATAAAATAAATTATAACAGTCAATAACAATAATGTATGCTATGTTAAATAATAAAGTATGTATGTACGAGTAGGATCCGGCGACTAAATACTGAACCAGAAGCGTAGCGACGTCGAAATTCGCAATTAGCTGAGGAGATTATTAACAAGATCCCTTTGTAACGAGACACCTTGGGACTGCAACAACAGTCTTAATTGAATGTTGTGTTCTTACGTTCAAATTACCTTATTATAATTCCTGTACCTGATAACACTTTTTCTTTTTTTTAAAGTATGAAAAATAATACATTATATTTATATGTAAAAACAAGTAAAGTTTCAGCCTATGAATGTCCCACTGCTGATCACAGGCCTCCTCTCATTTCTGAGAGGGTTTTGGAGCTAACATATGACAGACCTAATCCCTCCTCCCAGCTCGTTGCAACTCCCAGTCAACCCGAGGGCGTGGAGAAAATTGTGAAGATTGCAATATAAAAAAATTGAAAACTACCTTAATTACCTAGCCAAAGTTAATAATATCGTCAAACTCAAACATAAATAAAAATTAAAATAATATATTTACACATACAAAAGCATATATGCCTATGTATATTTATTTATATGTTTATATAAATATTAATAAACATTCACACATATCCATACATACCTCTGTCTACATTACATACCCTTTCAACCGCTCAGCCGCTTTTAGAGGTAGTTTCAAATATAATGCGACAAAGTGTTGGAATAACCTCCCGCCTCCTTTGTGTGACTTAAAACCAACAAATAGGTTTAAAATTTAATACTAATTGTAATTATTAGATGAACAAAAAATGTTGGCTAAGTAAAGATAATGGTAGGTTTAGCGGATTGGTAACTTACGAATATTATCATAAATTAATTTATAAATTGTAAGAAGTGTGCATTATTTTCTGTGCTTAAAATTTCAAATCGGTGTACGATTATACGCCAACTAAGTACTCGTTTATTTTTTACTCTACCTTTGTCCCTATACTTCTTATGCTGAATATAGGAGCTTACAAAATTCAGGTATTATTTTGTGCCAGATGAGCATGGTAATGCACATGCAGACGTCCGAGTTTCGAGTGGCTAAGACATTTTGTTTTCTTTTTTTCTATATATTTCTTGTTTGTATTTTTTATTTTATACTTTTTAATCGTGAATTATTTACTGACTTACAAACTGCAATGATTAATGATAATATATACAAAATTAGCTTTCCCTAGAAGTTTTTAGAAAGCATAAACCCGCACCAACCTTTTGAAGGTATTTTTATTTGATACTTTTCTAATATCTTTGGGCACGGAGTTCCAGAGTAGTGTAGCCTGAACAATAAAACAGTTACCGAAGAAACCAGTGGAATGTTGTGGAATACTTATCTTATGATTAGATTAGGATGATTACATTCTCTATTATCTCCATTAGGTTAAGCGTTGTACAAACCATCATGTGAACGACTTGCCCGTAATGTATTTTAGTGCTAATGATAAGTTCACAGGCGAAGTAAACATATTGTATGTTTTAAATAATATTATTTGTTTGCCCTGTTTCGATATTGGCAAAAAAACGACCAGCAAATGAAAACGAAACAGTCGGTTTATTTAACGACCGTCAGTGCTTTTAACCGAGTTGAAAAAGGGATGATGTTCTCAAATTGTTTGTATATATTTTTCACATTTGTATGTTCGGGCATTACGTCATTGTTTATAAAGTAAAAAAGTAAAGTAACAGCCTATAAATGTCCCACTGCTAAGCCAATTTAAATGATTTTTATTAGAAATGATAAAATAAAGGCGGCCCCAAATAGTTTTAGTCGAGTTGTGATGATGGGATCCATGAGAAAATCATGAAACTCTAAAATACGCATAAGCATGTTTGGAGCTGCAGCGTTGAAGTCAGTGTTTTGATCAAATAACTATAAAATAATGATTAAATTATAACTAGAATACCGCAAATCGAATAATCACTCTGAAATACAAGACTGTGCACGAATTTCATATGACTGTATGAGTATCTATAAAGTTGGTAGAATTTGGCGATTGCAGTGCGAACATAAGCCTCCCTCTAGATTGCCACAACCTAAAGAAACATGATCCTGAGGTATCTGTATCCGACGACTTCCCGGAGGGCATTCATAAATAAAAGATCTTGAATAAGCCCTCGGCTGGTCACAGGCTACTTCCACAGGTTATTTTGTTGGTAAGAATCAGTTATGCTGCTCCTAATTATTTCTTATAAGTACAAATTATTATTTCACAGATATGCAAGTTTCTTTGATATGAATTCCATCAAAATCAGCACATAGAATTGTAATTCGTCGTCGACGTCGTTTCAGCCTATCAATAGTCCACTGCTGAACATACGCCTCCCCCATAGATTACCACAAATGTTTGTACGAGTAGCTATCGTTTTGGGGGGATTTTGCCATAGTTGCCACGCTTGGCAGACGGGTTGGCAACCGCAGTTTAATTTTTCAGATGTTCCAGCAAGATGCTGCTGCCCATCTCCTGGTTTTCATTTTCCCTCTATCGACTTTTACGACACCCACGGGATGAGATGAGGTGGTAGATTCTCTTAAGCCTCTACCACACGGCTAATTTGTAATTACACCTTTTTAATGCTCGACCACAGGCATTTCGCAGACTACGAAATTTGGAGCTCTATCCATGAGAAACCGCAACTTCCAGTAAAATACAATAATTTTTGTCATCGTATATCGTTAAGGATATTGGAGTTGTGCCTGTAGGTAAAGCTTCTCATTTTCATTTTATCCCATCCATTCACCGGTGTGATTGTATTCGTGTCAGCAAAAACTGTTATAATATTGACACAAACTGAAAGATAAAATTCGTTGGCAAAATTCGATATTTCTTTCACTAAAGCGCACTGGAAGATAAATATTTTTAAAGGCTATATTTTAACGGTTATCAAAATTACATTAACTAACTTGTGCTGTGGTTTGGGTTTTGATTCAAAAACAACAAAACGTGTTCCACTATGCGAACATTAACTCAATACGATGGGCGACATAGGATTTCTAGGATTTCTCCTGTATCGTGAGTGCGTTTTGCAGATTTATTCCCTTCGCACAACTTCGCAAAATTCGAACCCAGAATCCGCGGCGTAGAAACCAGGTACTCAGACCATTAGCGCACGCGGTCACATTGTGTTAATGAGCTTCATATTTTTTGAATATTTAACGAAACAATGTACCGTTTTCCATTATTTTTGTATCTCTAACTTAATTTGTAACTCTAAATTTCACGAATAAAGTATTTGAATATGAACGTTCACAAAAATATATCATGTGAGACGATTATTTTACTTTATTTTACAAGATTATTTTACAAGACGATTTATTTATTTATCGATTTTTTTTATTACATCATAAAAACTGGCATTGCTATATTCCGGCCACTGAGAGAATGCACATTTGCGAATTGTCGTAATTATATCTTTTATTGTTTTAGTTAATGTTTACGGTTAAAATATTTGCGTCGTAAATCATAATGTGTTCTCCGCTTCAAAGTTATAAAGTAAATTCGGTAACGAACTATCAAATGAGCATTCTCTCAGCGGCCGCATTATAGTACATTTTTTTACATTTCGACCACGGCGCCAACTGCGGAACACGGAACCGGAGGAAACTTTACTTACTTTACTTGGTCCACTATGCCACGCGGTCTTTGAAGAGAGACTTACAAAGTTACGGCATAGACTAAATATGACTTTGCACAAGTCAAAAAGTAACAATGGTTTCTATATTTTCTTCTTTCTTTTTAATACGTGAAGAGAAAACTTTCTACTTCATTTATAAGCATATTGCGCGCATAAAGGAGTGCGAGATTTGGCATAGTTAAAGTCTGTATGGAGAAGTAGCGAGAAAGCTAAAATGTGTTAGAAACACGTTAAATCTAGTAAAATAAAACATTCATTATTTACGTTCATACTGAAAATGTGAAACCCTTAGTAGTCTATGGTCATGGCACAGAGTAGAAATTGTCGCCAAAGTTATAAATTGTTGTTGCCAAAGAATAATTACTCAAACATCAGTAATTTTCAAACATAACAAAATATGAATTGCGGTCAAATTTCGACTACAGGTCGAGCACTAGTTTCAATAAATATTACATAGAAAGAGCTGTAAGAGAAAGGCTTTTTTATTATTCCATATCCAATTTCTAAATTTCATGGTTCACTCAATTTCACAAGAAACAAGATAATGATTTTTTAATATTGTACGAGTATGATCGCGGATGAATAACCAACGTACCACAATAGGATTGTTAAGGGATTCGTAAAAAAATTTTGTGTAATATCCTGTTACATGAATCCACGACCTCTTTCAATTCATTTTACGAACAGAAATTTTTTGTTTTTTCTTTACACAAACAATATTACACATATGCACACATAAACGCTAAGTGTTAAAAAAGAAAAGTGTAGACTATAAATGTACAACCGCTCAAGAGCAGGACGATTTTTTTTTATTTGTATATTGTTACAACTTTTTTTTTATTGGTTTAAACGATGAAACGTGCAAAACGTTCACCTGATGGTAAGTGCAACGTCTGCCCATAGCAAATGCTGTATCATCCAGAACATTTCTGAGTGACATAGGATTTGCTATGACCAGACCCTATATTCACTAGCATACATAAGCGTGGGGACAAATACTCCTCGTGAGTGTAATATGCCAAGTAATTACACTAGCTCTTCAGACCGAAACATAGTAATGTTTGAACGCTACTGCTGCACGACAGAATAACTGTCTGTAATACCAAGTCCGTATACCGTATACGGGCTTTTAAATGACACGATGTACATCAATACAATTTTACAAGCAATGTACATTATGTTTATAATTAAATAAAGTACTAAAATATTGAATATTACATCTATAAATCATAGTGTAGTGTTTTTGTATCAGTCTTGTTCTATTCGTCCACGAACTTTACTTTTTATTCATAATTGAAAAAACGCCACGTTTTATTTACTATTCTGTTCTTTCCTATGCAGAAAATATATTTTGTGCGCTCAGCTTGTCTACATATTAATGCGTATATGCTAATATCATAACGATTGTACCTTCGCACTTTATGCCCCGTACCAAAAATGTATGCCATTAATATGTAAATTGAAATAGCACTCCAATCAGTACTGTAAATCTTGCAACTAGATGATGCATCACTTTTGTCAAACTACATTGCTTAATACTGCCTCTGTGTTAGTTTTATTAACGACGTTAGACATGTGCAATTAATTAAATAAATCTGAAGTAAGAATTTAACTTTCTGTATTTATGACACTAAATATTGATACAAGACGTCATGAACTACTTACTGTACAAAATACATTTTCTAAAACCTAAAGTAATCCTGATGTGGTACAGATATTAACTGTTTTTTTCTAGAAGTAAGTTAAAAAACCAATGGTTCAAATGGCGCTTTGTCATGATCGAAAATCAAAATACGTATTCATTGGTCTTGCAAAAATATGGATTAGGCTGGTTGAATTGGAACGCAGGTCCTCCAACTCAACAATCAAGTATGTGACTAAGCCACAAAGTTGTTAAAATTTTGTCAAAATGTAATATGGGAAAGTAAGTATTTGCGTTAAATATTCGAAAACGTGCTAACGGATTAAGCTTGTAAATAAATTATATTTGAAATTTTTAGCTTATTGCTACGTAATTTAGACAGTTTTTTTTAAGTTTGATATATAATTTTGTATTAAAAAAGTGACACATGATAGAATATAGCTATGAACCCCAGGAATAATCGTATACATACGAGTATACTAGTCAAGTTACAAACTGTTAAAGGCAACTAGCTTCAGCACTCTAACTACAAGAACACACATTTACGTGTAAATATACGACCTTAGATGATGCATGAATAAAGATAAGCCTTTGTGGAATAAGGCTAACATGTAATATTTATGTGTTACTGCCATCCAGTGTATTGTGTAAGTATCCTCGACCTCTTGAATGTATTCCTCAGTATGAATTTGAGTTAAAACTAGAAAAAAAATATGCTAAGTTTCTTAAAACTATTAATGGCGCAGATGTTCATAAAATCATTATTGCATTAGACGACTGCGTAATTTAGTGGTTTTTCATAGAAGAAATTGAGCTCATCTGATGGTAAGTGCACCGTCTGTCTATAAGAAATGCTGTTATTTTTTTATTGGATAAGGTGACGAAACTAGCAAAACGTTCACGTGATGGTAAGTGCAACGTTTGCCCATAACAAAAGATGTTTCAACCGGAACATTTCTGTCTGACACCAGACTGCGCCCGTCACCCTGAGACATCAGTTCTTAAGTCTCATATGCCCAGTGATTACAGTAGCAATCAGTGCCCTTCAGACCGAAACACAGTGATGTTTGCACACTACTGCTTCACGGTAGAATAACTGGCGTTGGGGTGGTACCTAGACGGATTCCTGGATAGGAGAACTATACTGTGTGACACCACACGCTCATTAGGAGACATCAGAACTTCAGTGCCGTTTGTACCCAGTAATTACAGTAACAGTGCCCAGAAGAGGAAAGAAAAAAGTAAAATAACAGTCTATAATTGTCCAACAGCAGGGCAACTTCCTTCTATTTTTGAGTTCTTTGGAGTTGGATGCAGTCAGTCACGTTGTCCTCTTCGGCTAGGTGGACTTCAAATGCTTTCAAAATATATTTTATACTCTTAGAAAGAAAGAAAGAAACATCATTATTATTCACCGCTGCAAAGTAGTATTTACAATAAAAAAGTACACACAATAGCATCTTGAACTAAGAACGCCGACGTCGTGGACGTGTCGGTTTCCCACGATTTCTTCTTTTACCGTTCTGATTTAAATGTTAATATACATTACAAACAAGTATTTTAAATAAAGGACGCCTTTTACGTATAAATTGCAACTCATTTTGCTAGAAATTAATGAATTTTTTGATTTAAAAATATTTTACCTCCGCGACTATTAAATTAATATTTACCACCCAAATACTTGATCAAATAGTTTGCGCCGAGAGGCCTTATGTTTTAGATAGACAGAATTGCTTGTTTAAGCAAAATACATATTGTATATAAGCCGACTGCGGTATAAGTATTAATGTAATACAGAGTGTAGGCCTCCCTCATAATGTGTTATTAATGTAAGAGAGCAGATTATGACGATGGTGTAGGAAAGCCCTTTTTTGCATCATGAGTGTAATCAAAGTTGCCTAAGGTTAATTCCAGAAGTGTCGCAACGAACAAATTGCAAAATAACGTTTTCAAACAAGCCAGACAGAAGATGCGAAGTGCCTGGTGGGATGATCTTCCCGTCCAAGCGAAGAAGTCTCCAAATTTGAGAGAGGCCTCCAGCGAAGTATTTGAGGGCTCGATAGGATGAGTTTAAGTGATAGACATATTTTTATGTCGACAGATTTTTTATAATATGAGAAGTAAATGTTCACAACTTTTTTCATCCGTCATAAAACAGTAAAAAAATAACAACCTATAAATGTCTAACTTCTGACCACAGGTCTACTCTCATTTTTTGAGAAGGCGAATAGCCGAGAAGAGTCCAACACGCTGCTCCTTTTTATTTCTCAAATATTCACTCACGAAGTACTTATTAGTTTATCGCTGTGTCTGGATTTTAGAAGTGCCGCTACCGAGGATCGATACCAGGTTATTCACGCACTATAAGATATAAGACGAGAGCCTGATCTCTGAGCTATTAGGGCTTTTTTAATGATAACATATGTCATTCCAAGTTTATTATCTATATTCGAATAATAATAATGTCCACTTATAACCACATTTTCTCGTGTAACTACGCATGAAGAGATGACATGCAGCCAGTGGCTATATCTAGCCACTACTAAAATCAATAAGCATATACACATACACAAAAACGCACGCACACACACATACGTGCATGCACACACACCCACACCCACACACACCCACACACACACACACACACACACACCCACACACACACACACACACACAGAGAGAGAGAGAGAGAGAGAGAGAGAGAGAGAGAGAGAGAGAGAGAGAGACGCACGCACGCACGCACGCACGCACGCACGCTCGCACGCACGCACACACGCCGCACGCACGCACGCACGCACGCACGCACGCACGCACGCACGCACGCACGCACGCACGCACGCACGCACGCACATATATTTTATTATCATTGCAAATAAACATCGCAATTGCATATAACAATAACTTTATTTAATAAAGTGCATCTTTGCTATTTCATTCAGTGCTACTTTCATGTTCAAACTTTGATATTTCATCTCAACTTAAATTTTAAAATTATTCGGATGTTATTATATTATAATGATGGTTGCATTGCTCCTAGACCCGTAATTTGTAAAGTCACTCTAGGGAAACCTATAATAGGCTAGTCTTAAGATTATACTATAAAGTACAATTGTTATTTTTAAAAAATGCTGATGGTTTTCTAAATAAATAAATAAATTATCGTTACATAACCCACACACTCTGCACATATTACAGCAGGAAATATATTGTTGTAAAAGCTCACAATACGGTACATTAATCAAGGGTGTTGTTTACTCGAACCACATTTAACTGTGAACATTCAGCATTAGTATAAGAGATTAACAAGAATCCAATTAATTTTAAGACAAAGGCTATAGCGAAATTTAGCGCTTCAGCTATCGGGGATTTTAATATTAGTGCCGGGGTATTAAGTTCATGGTTTCATTGATTCGTTGTATCTTTGTTGTTGGCTCTCTTTGACGGTAAAACTGAATTGTCTAATATCTGGTATAATTCGTATATTGCGTGAAACAATCGAAGAACATAAACGATATATAGTGTAATCTGAGAAAGTAATAAAAATCATATTAAAAATAAATTATAAATTCTAATTTGTATTTTTTTATTATATGCCCAACTTGGTTGTCTCTGGTATCGCCAGTCTTCCCGGCCCCGGCAGTGGATCTGGTCTTTTTTTTTTTTTCGGTGAAGTGATCGCTGTTAGCCTTTTGGCTTTTACAGCTTCATCGGATGCTGTGCTCGCGGGCCCGGGGCCCGCGTGCCAGGTTTGGTTTGACCCAAACATAAATACATAAATAGAAAGACTCCTACTAAACATCTAAATTCGGTCCGTTGCGTTCGCTAGCGTGCTTGCGCTACAGTGAATATCTCCATAAATTTATTGTATAAAGTCATCTAATGACCGTCCGAGGGAGACTGCGGGCCTCCGTTCGGACTGTCGACTTGTGTGTCGGAAACTCTGAGCGGTGAGAACCGCCCTGGAACACGGGTGTATCTGGTGTACGCGGTGTTATTAACGGTAGCTGCACGCCGCTCTCTACGGCGGTCGCGCGACGTTGTGCGTGTGATGTTGAAACTATTAACTGTGTGTACAGTATTTTTCGGATCGTGGCTGACCGTATCGTGGTCAGAGAGTGCTGAGACGTCCGTGTCGTCTAGCACATTTCGCGGTCGCCATTTGCGTTCGGTCGCGTTTTTATTAGATCGATAATTCGCTGCTTTAACCACCAGCGGGTTTGGATGAACCGCGGCTTTTTCGAAAAACCGCCGTGATACTTCTCTGAAGTGTTCAGAGAGTACGGGCATTTCACAGTCGCTGTGAAGGTCGACATTGCGTTGGTACCAGCCGGCTCCGGTGGCACTTCGCAAGAATCTATTTTGCACCGTCTGCAATTTCTTTATATGATTGCCCGTCGCGTGTGCGAACGCGACGCATGCATAGGACATTACGGGTCTAATGCATGTCTTGTAGAGGCGAAGTTTGTGTCTTAAGCACATTTTGCTTGAAGAGCAAGTTAACGGATATAGACGGCTTGCGATAAAAGCCGCCCTGTTACGCACGTTCTTAATGTGATCAGCGAACGACATCGCTGCGTCTAACGTGACCCCGAGGTATTTGACGCTCTTTTCCCAGGGAATAGGGCGTCCGAACAGGGTGATCGAGCCTAGCTGATTGTTGCCGATTGTGTGGTAACGTCTAGCTGGCTTAGGCGTGCCCCTCGAGAAGTATATTGCTACACTTTTCTCGGGGTTAACCTCTATTCTCCATTTCCGGAACCATTCGCCTAGGCGATCGGCTGCGGCTTGGAGCTGAATCGTTATGCGGCCCTTGTGCTTATCGGAATAATACAGGGCCGTGTCATCTGCGAAAAGCGCAAGATTGACTTTAGGGTCTTTAGGTATATCGCTAGTGTATAGCGAGAAAAGGAGTGGAGAGAGGCAGGAGCCCTGAGGGACACCCGCACGGAGAGGGCGGCTTGAGGAGCGCGTTCCCTCTACCCGGAAGCGAAATAGGCGATTGGACAAGAAGGCTCGTATGATGTTCACGAGTCTGTCCGGCACTTTTGTGTGATACAGCTTGTAATACAAGCCGTCGTGCCAGACTTTGTCGAATGCCTTTGCGACATCGAAAAATAAGGCCCCTGTGCCCACTGGCTTAGGGCGGTCGTAAAAGTTTTCTAATATGTGCTCCGTTAGGCGGTGCACTTGATGGGTACACGAGTGCTCGGGGCGAAAGCCGAACTGCTCGTCGTCGGAAGGATGTTATTATTAAGGACGTAGTCTTTTAATCGACTAAGGATTATTCGCTCATAAATCTTGGCCATCGAGTTGAGGAGACTTATTGGGCGATAATTGGACGGGATGTTCTTCGGCTTGTGAGGCTTCGGAATACCTATAACGTCCGCTTCCTTCCAGTCGTCCGGGAAGGAGCAGCTGGAGAGGAGCGCGTTGAAAATACTGACTAACAGACACAATAGCGGCGTAGTTAGACATTTGATCACCCTATTGTTTATGCCATCGAGGCCGGGCGCGGATCGGTTTTTAAGATTTTTAACAATCTTCGTGACTTCGTCGAGAGTCACTGGAGTCAGTGGTTCGCCCACTGGTGGTATGGCAGCCCTGCGTTCGAGTTCCGCGGCCACCTGCTGCAGGTGGTCGGGATCCGCAGGCGCGAGAGACGGAGTGCATTGGCTCTCTAGACTGTCTGCAAGGCATTCGACTTTTTCGCTGTCGTCGAAGGCGAGCGAGTTGTCGTTCGATCTAATAAGTGGCGGCATGGGTGAGAACGGCTCTGCTTTGAGAGATCGTGCCAACTGCCAGTAGGCAGTGTGCGACGGCTCGATTTCTCCAAGCATAGTGTCCCAGCTATCTTTAGTGTACTCAGATAAGCTCTCTTTAACATCCCTTTGTAGGAGGCGCAGTCTGAGTCTATTTGCGTCTGTTCTATATCTGTCGTGCGCTTTGGCCGCACGGTTCTTTTCTCTAATCAGGCGTCGGAGGTCCGCCGGTAGATAACAGCGTCGATCGCTCGACACCGTAACCGTCCGGGAGGATTCTCCGACGACTGTTTTGAGATGACTTGAGAATGATTTTATCGCTCGACAGGCTACCTCTGGCGAGTCGATAATATCTGGTATTTCATCCAAGTGCTGGGAGATCGTAGCCTCGAGTTTGACCCCGAGGGTACGCCAGTCCACAATGGTTTTGGTCTGTGTGACCTCACCATTTGGCCGGCCCAGCTTAAAAATGACCGGACGGTGGTCCGACTCAAGTTCGTGAAGCGTAACTATAGAGTCTATTTCTAAGTTCACGTCCTTAATAATGGCTACATCGAGAGTGTCCGGCTGCTGATTTAACTGCGTCGGAACTCTGGTTGGTGTTTGTGGAGCTATAACGTTTACGTTATGGCTCTCCGCTAATCTGTACAGTATATTACCGTTTGTGTTATTTGCGTTGGAATTCCCACTGCCGTGCTTGCTGTTCAAGTCAGGATCTGGTCTGTGGCTCCGTCGCCGACCACATTACGGCCGCGGATGATAGAGAGAAAGGCAACGATACACCAACACTCCTCTTCCCCGCGGCCCCACCACTGCCGCATCTACGGTGCGGCCCCGCCAAAGTTGCGAAGGACAGGGAGAGAGGCAACGCAACACCTACACTCCTCTTCCCCTGCGACTCTACCTCGGCTGCTGAGCGCAGCGTACTGCTCCCCCCCAGCAGTCCCCCTGTTCGCATCCAGAGTGGGCACAGCCCACTCGCAGCGAACGCCTTTGGTCAGCCTGGTGCCACAGGCCGATCGAGTTCCTCTTAGTTTCACCGTGTGACAATTCAATCAATCCCGCTCCACAACTATTTTAAAAGGAATCAGACTGTCACACAAGCAGAGACACTAAAGCGAGCATGAGACACTCAAGTCTACCGAACAAAATTTACATTACTATGATTATTATTATCTCGCCGTGTGGTAGCGGCTTAAGAGAATCTACCACCCCATCTCATCCCGTGGGTGTCGTAAAAGTCGACAGAGGGAAAATAAAAAACGGGAGATGGGCACCAGCACCTTCCTGGAACATCTGAATAAATAAACTGCGGTTGCCAACCCGCCTGCCAAGCGTGGCAACTACGGCAAAATCCTCCCAAAACGAGAGCTACAAACTTTAATGGCAATCTATGGGGGAGGCCTATGTTCAGTAGTGAACTAGTGATAGGCTGAAATGATGATGATTATTATCCTTTAATTTACAAAGCTCACTTATAACGCTCCACAAGACCATTTCCAATTTTTTGTTTGTAAAAACACTATCGTAAATACTTATACAACCATAAATATACATATGATTCTTAGCTGATTACTAAATAGCAGTCACGTCATTTGTTACGTTATTTGATATCAAACTAGATGGATAACTTTCGTGCGCCCTCATCATTGAAATAATCATTCAAATTATAATAAGCTTTGGAGAACACACACTTTTTAATATAAGTTTTAAATTAAATCTGTGTTATTTTCATTGCATCTTCCATTACATAAAATAACTTTTTACTTTTATTCTTATTCTAAATTTGAAATTATATTGTACAAACATGACGTTTTTATGAAAATACTGGCATATTATATATTGCGCGAACTGTTATTTTCTGCAAAGTCAAGATTGCATTCACGTCAGCCGCATGTCCCCGTAATAATATACAATTAAGCAGTTAGAATAACCAAAGTAAACTAATCTTGAAGTCGCTATATCCGTAATCAAGAAGCAAAGTCTTAAGTTATTTTTTATCACTTATTCGCTTAATTTCATTGAGGGAGGTATAACTTTCATTTTATTAAGAACATATTTTAAGACGAAAATATGCAAAGCGAAGCACAGATTCTCTCGCAGTTTTGTAAAGATACCATGTACCTTTGCTAAATACCGGCCTCTTGCCAGTCTCGGCATTCCTACGGAGATAGTTAAAAAGGAAAACTTCCGTAGTGAGGTCTTAGTAATTTTCAAACAGGCATCCGCTAAGTTTCGTTGCAGAAGATAAACTTTCATTAAAAAAATGAAAAACACGTTCACAGTACAGATTTACTCGTAATTAAATAAAGGTATAACTTTTAACTGTTCTGCTGCTTGACCATTGATCTCCTCTATTTTATAATAAAGTAATGGCCGGAACATTTCTCTACGCTGCTCACTGGAGCTGAAATTACAATGAAGATAATGATGCATACAAATCAAATATGAAATTAAAGAAGGAACATAGCTTTTTCATTCAAAGGCCCAAGACTTGAGTCCCCACTGATGATAATAATTAATTTAAATATTTGGCGCTCGCTTAATTTTAATAGAATGAAAGCAACCTAAGTACAATCCTCGGTACATGCACCACTTAATTACTGTCGGTATATGTAAAATAAATATGTGAGGGTAGGAAAAAGAAGGATGAAATAAAACAGTCTGGATGCTAAGCTCGTGGTATCATTACATGTTCCTTAAATATGACATGGCGCAGTCGGTAGGATACTGTAATATTAAGTGTTAAAATATATGTAATAAAAAAGAAAAAGTTTAAGCGGAACAAAGCGTCGCTAAGTAAAAAAAAAAATTAAAAAAAAATAGTGTACGAAGCAAACAATGGAATCGGTACTGCCACCTCCACCGCCATTTTATTACGTGAATAATTTAGAAAACGTAACATCGGGAAATATTTCTGAAGATTGGAAGAAATGGAAAAGTGCATTTATGATTTACTACGAGGCATGTGAGTTATCGCAAAAGAGTGAAAGAGTACAAATAAATATTTTTCTACATTTGATTGGAGAACAGTGTCGCGAAGTATACAACCAATTTAATGAAACATTTTTAAAATTCGAGAAGTTGATCGACAAATTTGATGCATTTTTCAAGCAAAAGAAAAATATTACGGTACTGAGGCATCGTTTTTTCACACGTGAGCAATTAGACGGTGAGTCTATAGAACAATATGCATATGAATTAAAGAAAATGGCGGCAAACTGTGAATTCAATAATTTATGCGAGGACTTAATTAGAGATAGATTAATATGTGGTATTAAGGAGAATGCTTTAAGAGAACGTTTACTTCGTGAACCAGAATTAACATTGCAAAAAACTTTAGATATATGTTATCTTGCCCAAATGTCTAAAGTACAAGCAGGATCCATAAAAAAGAGTTTTGTTGAACACAGTGCATATAATATAAATAAAAATAATAATCAGGAGGAGGATAATTACTACGAGATTAACAACTGCCACGCACTCTGGAGGTCGCGACGAGAAATGGTAGCGCGACATCCCAACGGTGCAGCGCGACGCGCCTGGAGCGGTTCGAATGCGTCACCGTCGTCTTCTTTTGCTACACCTTCAAATTCGAACCAAAGTAAATATAAAAATACAGTGCAAAATGAAGATACGTGCAGACATTATAAAGTAAAGTGTGTGAAATGTGGAATGGCACATTTGAACAAAAAATGCCCTGCATACGGTAGGAGATGTTTAAAATGTAACAATTTAAATCATTTTTCGCGAGTATGTAACAAGGTGTACGAGGTGCAAGTCGAGGAATCCCCCAACCAGGTAATTTATTATTTTCATGAGCCTAGTAGTAAATGGTGTGTAAATTTGACAATTAATAATAACGATATTACATTTAAATTAGATACCGGAGCTGATGTGAATGTACTTCCTAGCAGATATTTAGAGCAAATAGGTATTTTGAAGGAAAATTTGATGAAAACTTCCGTTAAGCTACGTGGATATTCCGGTGGCGACATTAAAGTAGTAGGTCGGTGTAGTATGAAAGTGAATTATAAGAATATTGATTATTTACTAGATTTTATAATAGCCGATGTAACTTCGCCGCCTATTTTAGGTTGTCAGTCGTGTCAGGAATTAAATTTAATAAAGCTAACATTAGCAGTCACTGCAAATAAAAATAAAAATTTTGAGGATAAAATCTTTCGCGAATATAAAGATGTTTTTGAAGGATTAGGTTGCATGCCTGGTGAGTATAAAATAGGTATAGACGAATCTGTTCGTCCTGTTGTTCATGCTCCGCGAAAGTTGCCGGTAGCCATAAAGGAAAATGTTAAAAATAAATTAATTGAAATGGAAAAGCTAAAAATAATATCGAAAGTGGAAGGACCTAGTAGCTGGGTTAATAGTATGACCGTTGTCAGGAAGCCGAATGGGGATTTACGCATATGCTTGGATCCGAAGGATCTGAATAAGGCTATTAAGCGTGAACACTTTCATTTGCCTACGTTAGACGAGATCACGACAAATTTGGCTGGTTCAAAGTTTTATAGCACATTAGACGCCAAAAATGGATTTTGGCAACTAAAACTACATGAAAAAAGCACCGACTTATGTACATTTAACATAGCCTTCGGGAGATATAAATTTTTACGTTTACCATATGGTATAACGTCGGCATCTGAAGTATTTCACAAAAAAATGTTTGAGCATTTCGATGACCTTGAAGGTGTATGTTTGTTTGTTGACGATTTGTTAGTATATGGTAAAACAAAACAAGAACACGATGAGCGTTTAAAAATAGTTTTGGAAAGATGTAGACTAATTAATTTGAAATTAAACAAAGAAAAGTGTAAATTTTCGTTACAAGAAATAAAGTATCTCGGTCATAGAATTACACAAAACGGAATTTATCCTGACGAATCGCATACTTCGGCTATTAGAAATATGTCGTTTCCAAAAAGTAAAAAAGATCTCGAACGATTTCTTGGCTTAGTTAATTATGTAGGTAATTTTGTTCCAAATTTGGCAGCTAAAACGTATTTACTTAGACAATTGTTAAGAAAAGATATAGAATGGCATTGGACACCAGATCATGAAAAGTCATTCGATAAGATAAAAAAGTGTCTTACAAATGCACCAATATTACAGTATTATGATGTAAACATGCCAGTAGTTATTTCGGTGGACGCAAGCAAGAACGGGCTTGGAGCTTGTTTATTACAAAATAATTTACCTGTTAGCTATGCGTCTAGGTCACTCACAAAAGCGGAGGAAAATTATGCTCAGATAGAAAAAGAACTATTGGCTTGCGTGTTTGCTTGTGAAAAGTATTATTCATATATATACGGAAAATCAGATGTGACAATTGAAACAGATCATAAACCTTTGGTAAATATAATAGTTAAGCCTATTGCAGCGGCACCAGCCAGACTCCAAAGAATGTTATTACGTCTTCAACGATGTACGTTCAAATTAATATATAAACCAGGTAAATACTTGTATATTGCAGATGCTTTGTCGCGAGACGCGGAATCTATTAGTCATACAGAATCAAACGACTATTTCGACATTCAAGCGCAGGTGAGCGCAGTAACAGCGTCAAATCCTCTTACGGATACTCATTTTATAAAGTTACAGTGTTGCACACAAAATGATACCGAACTACAGTCGTTAATTAAATATATTAAAGAAGGTTGGCCTGAGCATAAGCAAAACATATGCGATATTGTTGCTCCTTACTGGTGCTATAGGGATGAGTTATCGACTTCGTATGGATTGGTTTGGAAGGGAGATCGAGTCGTTATACCTAAAGTTATGAGAGGTGAAATGTTAAAGAAAATTCACATAGGGCATTTAGGTCTAGAAAAATGTAAATTAAGAATAAGGGAAAGCATGTTTTGGCCAAACATTAATAGTCAATTAGCAGATTATATAGGTAAATGTCAGGCGTGCCTTACATTTAAAAACGAAAATAGAAAGGAAACGTTAATACCACATGACATACCAAATAGAGCGTGGTCTAAAGTAGGAACTGATTCCTTTCATTTTCATGGTGAAAAATATTTAATTGTCATAGACTATTACAGCAAATTTGTAGAAGTAGTACAAGTTCAGTCAATAAAAAGTGAGGTCATTGTTGACCATCTCAAAAATATTTTTGCTAGATATGGTATTCCCGATATAGTTATGTCAGATAATGGTCCAGAATACAATTCTGAGAACTTTCGACTTTTTGCGCGCGAATGGAATTTTAAACACATAACATCATCACCTCGCTATCCTCAATCAAATGGACAAGTTGAAAGAGCCATTCAAACAATAAAAAATATAATGAAAAAGACCCGGTTGGACAAAACAGAATGAAGCTTTGCCGTATGACGATATTGCCGCAATACCAGTAAGCCCACGGCTAGCATATTCACATCAGCCCGAACGTACACGCTCTGAACCATATGTTTCTCGTTTTGGCAGGATAGTGAGACCGCCTGATAGATGGGGATACTCGGCGCCAAGTGCATCACATTGTGATTTATAGTATTAGAATTAGTTTTAAAACCTTTATACATATTAATAAAATTAAATACTTAATCTGATGGTGTCTACGAATGAAATTAAAAATGTATAATTATAACTATAATTGGTTAATATGAGTTAGTGACTATCTGTAATAGCAACAGTTATTGTACTAGTTAAGATATTTATTATTATTTTTTTTTGCTTCAACACAAGTGTTTTCCTCAAAATGTGTTATTCAAATTTTAATTATTTGTTAGTTATTTTAAAAAATTAATATATTATAAAAAATTAAAACTTTAAACGTCAATAATTATGAATTGTGAAGTGTTTTTGTGTTAAGATTGTTAAATTCATATATTTCAATTCTGTTCATGTGTAATGATATATATTATAGTAATTGGTTTAATTTAGTGATGTACCTATATTTCAGTATATGTGCATCATTTTCAATACTTTTATTTTATTTTTTTTATTAAAAAGGGGGTTGTCGGTATATGTAAAATAAATATGTGAGGGTAGGAAAAAGAAGGATGAAATAAAACAGTCTGCATGCTAAGCTCGTGGTATCATTACATGTTCCTTAAATATGACAATTACTAGTAGAATAACTCATAATAAAATTTATAAAATGACTCGAACCACACCGTGTTGTGGCGGCTTAAGATAATCTACCACCCCATCTCATCCCAAGGGTGTCGTAAAAGTCGACAGAGGGAAAATTTAAACCATGAAATGGGCAGCAGCATCTTCCTGGAACATCTGCATAAACAAACTGCGGTTGCCAATCCGCCTGCCAAGCGAGACAACTACGGTAAAATTCTTCCAGAACGAGAGCTACAAACTTTTGTGGCAACTTATGGGGGAGGCCTATGTTCAGCAGTGGACTAGTAATAGGCTGCTATGACTCGAAGTAGAATAATGGGAACAAACGGAAGGTTCTCGAGTAGTAAACTCGTACTGGCAAACGCAGTGTAGGGCGATCCCCTTCTAGATGGAGCGACGACCTGCACGGTTTTGTGGTAAGTCGATGGATGCAGGTGGCTCAGGACCATGCTTTTTCGGCAATCTATGGAAGTGGCCTATGTTCAACAGTGTTGAACATAGGATGATGAGCTGAAATGATGATGATGATACACACAAATCAAATATGAAATTATAGAAGTAACATAGCTTTGTCATTATTTAATCATTAAGCAGGATAAGCTTGTAACCTGTCTTTTTTATTTGAGCATGGGTAGTCACAGTATCTGAAAGATATTACGTAACATTAACGGAAAATATCTATGGACATAAATATTGTTCTTGTGCTGAACTTAATTAAGATTAGCAGATTCGACGGTGAACATATTCTGTTTTCATAAACATCGAGTAGTTTCTGAGTTACAGCCGAATACGGTTTTCGCTTAAGAAACAAAACCTATTAGTTTGCTAATTATTCAGGTGTAGAAAGCATATTACAGAGGTCCTCAAGCCTTTAATATTGTATGAAAACGTTTTTCGAACATTTTTAATATTCATAATAGCAGATGCAGAAAGGTCGATATGACATAAAGTTTTTTAAGTTTTGCACAATTTGCGAACTGGGCTGCGTGCGAAGTCGTCTGAATATGTTTAGATGACTGCGTCCGAGCTCATACTGAAAGATATCTCCGGTGGTATTGTACCAAGATAACATATTTATTGTAGACAAATGAAGTTGTCTTTTGAGTTGTGTTGATTTAAATCCCAGCATAATAAAAAATAAAATAGAGCATTAGTGTTGCCAAACCAAAACTCTATAAATTATTTTAAAAGAAGTTTGTCGTACGGCATTTAACGACGATGAAGGGAATGATTAACTATCACTACGTAAACGTTTCTTACAACTATATTATTCTAGTATAGAAGAAATTACTATTAAAATGTATTTGCTAATAAAACATATCAAATTATTTCTTATTAAGTACTTTGCCAGGGATAATTGACCTAGTTACCTTCTCCGGTAAATACGGAAAAGTGCCTGTCTCCTGCTCCTTTCGAGATAGAACTATCCTACACGTTATAGTTTCTTTCTCAACTTCCCATTCCCTACCCTTAATCCATTTCCTACCTAATCCTTTTCCCTTCCTCTCCGCCAAAAGAGTGGTTACCGTGCCGATGGCTAGCTAGCCCGTGAGAACGCAATGGGGATCAAGAATTTCAACTTCTTATATAGAAAAAGGCATGTACGTTTGAAGTAATAGTCTTCAAGTGTACCAGTAGTGAGCACAGACATCTTCTCCGAACTCCAAATGTCATTGATTTTTTTTATTTGTCTATTATTTACTGCAATTAATTAGTGGTATATTAACCTAGAGGTGGATCCGACTCAAGTCGCTCATGTAACGAAGTTAGGTTAGTAAGTTAAGTATGGAAGTTAAGGCACCCGAACGAAAAAATATTTTATCTGTCAATGTTCTAGCAACTAATTCAATCTATTATTGTCAATTATAGTTGTCCCTAATAAAATTTAGATTATCAATAAATTTTTCATAGAAGATGTTGACGTAGCAGAAATCGGGAATATAAGATATCATCTAACTTCTAATTAAAGATCATCGATGGGTCCTTAGCACTTTCTTGTTCGTCGTCGTCGTCGTCGTCGTTTCAGCCTATCAATAGTCCACTGCTGAACATAGGCCTCCCCCATAGATTGCCACAAAAGTTTGTAGCTCTCGTTTTGGAGGGAATTTGCCATAGTTGCCACGCTTAGCAGACGGGTTGGCAACCGCAGTTTGTTTATTTAGATGTTCGAGCAAGATGCTGCTGCCCATCTCCTGGTTTTCATTTTCCCTCTGTCGACTTTTACGACACCCACGGGATGAGATGGGGTGGTAGATTCTCTTAGGCCGCTACCACACGGCCACGGTCTTTTTTGTTCGATAGTTACTAAAGGGAATGAATGCAATGCATCCATTGCGACCGATGCTGTCAACTGAATCAGTAGGCTTATTTATTATATGCTTAGAGCCCGAAAATTTACCTACTGAACTAAACTGATTCCATGTGGTGGCGGTGTTGGAGATTCTACCATCAAATTTCATCCTGTAGGTGTCATAAAAGTCAACTAAGTATATTGGCAGAAAAATCTCCAATTCGCCTGCCAAGAGTGGCGATTACAAAGAAAGAAAGATCATTGGTTCACAGCACAACATACATCACAGTGATTAAAAAAAAACATCATCATCATCATCATTTAAGCCTATCACTAGTCCATTGCTGAACATAGGCCTCCCCCATTGATTTCCACAAAAGTTTTTAGCTTTCATTATAGGGGAATTTTGCCGTAGTTGCCACGCTAGAAAGGAAAAACATAGAAAAAGATAAAAATTATATAAATGTAAACATTACATAAAAAAATTCAAACTGTTTAACATAAAAAAACTTCAACAGAATGCGAATAAAATAAATAATCAAGGACTATACGTAGGTGTTGTTTTATGTGTGCTGTAGAATTGCCGCAAAAAGATTCTCGCTCAGCAATGGCCGCGGCTGTTTTATTACAACCTCGGCTCTGATTTTCAGCGAGACCGACATTGAAAAAATTGGGGGAGGTCTTTGTCCCGCAGTGGACGTCTTACAGGCTGATGGAGAAAAAACATGAGAAGAATAAATATTATATAATACATTTTTTTTATTCAATACATAATGTTTTATGGTTTGTTCTAAGCGCTTTTCCCTGAAATTTTATTTGTTTTCTTTATTTTTTAATTTATTTATAATTTGCTATGAATCAAAGTTTTATGGCGATCGACGCTATAGAAAAATTGTCAATCTTAGGTACTAGTACTAGCACACAGAGCGTTACTACATACATAGAGTCACGCCTCTTTCCCATAGGGGTAGACAGAGACCACATCTTTCCACTTGCTACGATCCTGACACACACCTTTAGCTTCCTCTACTTTCATTAGTGTTTTGGTACGAGTACAAGCTGGTCGGTTGCGGGTACTTTTGACGTGGCCTTTACTTACGTTACTAATGTAACTATAATAATTTTTATTTTATAATTCAGCAAACGAATGTTACTGGAGGTAATTAATCAAAGTA
Organism: Luehdorfia chinensis; assembly: GCA_019845155.1. Taxonomy (NCBI): domain Eukaryota; kingdom Metazoa; phylum Arthropoda; class Insecta; order Lepidoptera; family Papilionidae; genus Luehdorfia; species Luehdorfia chinensis. The sequence continues at coordinate 2,676,535 of JAHVAK010000052.1, forward strand.
CTCATTATCAACACTCCATATTATTTAAGATTTTACAAAATAGTGCAATAATAAATGCGTGATAATACTACTACTAACAAAAACGTAATAGTACGTGTCGTGGTGACGTGATAGATTTAGTATCACTACATTTCGTCTCATGGGTATCGTAAGATTCGACTTGAAGCCTTAGTAATGAATAATAAATGTACTCGTGACTATGCAGCGACACGAACTCCTTTTATATTGAGTTGCCATTAATATTAGACTTTGACGACCGCATGGCCCAGTAGTCAGAGCACCTGACTTCAACGCCGCAGGCCCTGAGTTCGAATCCCAGCTGGAGTCAACATTTGTGTTAAAACGTATCTATCATTTAATCGCAGGAGCGCTACGTCGGCAGCGGGTAGGTTAAACCAAGCTGTGTATGTGTGCATTTGTGGCACTATAATATCTCCGGCGCAGTTAACTGAATCTACGATCATGATAAAAGGTTTTTTGTACTTCTTTATTTATTTTTCTTTCCATTTTCTATGTGCCAAATTTTTGTTATGTAGCATTAAGGTAACGGCTGCATGAACTTGTAAATATTTATTATTTCTTATGGTGTATTAGAAACACTGAATAACAATCACCAGTATCAATGCGAATTTACGCACGATCTTAATGTAAACTATTCGTGTGTATGTACGAAATTCGGTGAAGGCTGTCGTAATATTTTAGTCAATCCGAAGTTTCGCCTTTATTTTGGTCATTATTTTATCAAAAAAGTAATAGTAAGCAATATATAATATTTCAGTGATTCCTGTTCATCCATTAATCCAGGCCATCACGTTGCTCGCATACTATGGAATTTTTAAAGCCCAACGACGGCGGCTGTGAGAGAGGAAAGAAAATTAATTAAATCAAAGTTTTCCCGATTTCTTGACGCTGTCTTCTATAAGTTAATTGACTTAAAAGTGCTTAACCTTCAGAGAGCTAATATTTTAGTAATTGAAATTGTTTTAGACACTTTTTCTTTGGTATATTTTCTTAAGTGCATCTTATGGTGCACTTATTCGAGTTTTTGAATAGGGTGATGATTAAAAGTTACAGCATAATAACGGAGTCTTCTTCGACTTTTAATCGGCTTTCTTCAAAACTTTTATGTAGCTTCGGTGAAAATTAGACTTAAGCATTTTTTAAACGAGATATTTTTTAAATGTCTTCACTAATAATAATCATTAATGAATAGATAGTTGATAACAAGTACTTCTTTTCAGCTCCTTGTGTGATAAAATAACGCTATATTTTCATTGTTTTATTATGTTCATGAAATAATCATTCATATAAAACTATAGACATCTTAGCTTCATTAGCGCTTTCATTTTATTATATTTTTAGTAAGTTAATTTTTTTTTTTTTGGGATAACTAACAGTCAGTACACTATTATAGTACATAATTACATTAAATTTAAACATTAAATCAGCGTATGACCCACAACATTATCCACAACTTACTAAAAATTATTAATGAAAAGAAATGTAGGATCGAGATACATTTTTTTTTTTATGAAAGGAATGAGAGCTTCTCGGCTTCATTATAATTTAGAGTTTAATCATAACATAAAAATACATACATATGAATGTAAGTATGCATATGTATGTACTTTCACATCATAAATGAATCCGAATACAGAACAAGAAAAAAAAACTAATATGTAAGGAGTGTGTCCACAATAGATTTCTTAAAATTTGGCTTCGTGAGTGCAAAAATGTCCGTATCGTAAAAGTGAGTATTGTAATCTGAAGCTAATCTTCTCAGCGGGATACGATTACCGGCGTTGGTACGGCTACGATCTATCGCGAATAATTGTAACACACGTGTCGCTCTATGGTGGGCTAATCTAGGTACAGAGTAGGAGAGCTGGTTACATAATTCTGTGCAATCAAATCCATTGTGGCACAATCCATACAGGAACATGGCACCAAGCATTAATCGTCTGGACTTCAACGTTAGTAAATTATAGCTACCGATTAGCTCATTATACGAGAGGCGGCTTCCACAGCATTTATAATGCATTGTGCGGAAGAACTTATATTGCACATTCTCAAGCAAATCAATATATTTTTTGTATCGAGGATTCCATACGGGAGAAACATATTCAATTTGGGAACGCACTAAAGTGTTATAGAGGTAAATATATGTAGATGTATTAACGAAACTCTTACCATTTCTCATGACAAAGCCATACATACGCATAGCCTTATTAATTATATTATTTATATGCATCTCAAGATGTAATTTCGAATCAAGCACTATTCCCAAATCCCTAACGAATGTTACTTTTTGTAATGGAACACTACACTGAGAATAATTGTATTCAGTTATGTTCCTTTTTTTAGTAAATTGTATATAATTGCACTTGGGCAAACTAAGGTTTAATTTATTATTTACGCAGTAATCTGCAAAACGATTTAAATCGTCCTGTAATAGTAGGCAGTCACGTATGCCGGTAATTGTTTTGAAAACTTTTAAATCATCAGCGTACAACAAAAATATTGAATTTAAAAAACATTCATGTATATCATTGATATAAATGGTAAAAAGAAAAGGCCCAAGAATGGACCCTTGCGGAACTCCTGATGGAACAGAGACAGCGCAAGACTCGAAGCCACTGACTACTACCTTTTGACTCCTATTCGTAATATATGAAGCAAACCAACGGAGAAGATTCCCACGAATGCCATTCAAAGCTATTTTTTGTAAAAGAATCTCGTGATCCACCCTGTCAAAAGCCTTCTTGAAGTCAGTATACACGGTATCCACTTGCTTGCAATGATCCATATTATCAAAAAGAAAACCAACAAAAGACATTAAATTACTGGCAGTAGACCTCTGCCTAACAAAACCATGCTGCTCCGGTAGTAAATATCTGTGCATAAGTGGGTATAATTGGTTATGTACAAGCCTTTCGAAAAGCTTAGGTAAGGCAGACAAAATTGATATGGGACGATAGTTTTCAACGTCGTTTGCAGATCCGCTCTTGAAGACTGGTGTGATATTAGCTTGCTTCCAGAGAGTGGGGTATATACCCTCATCGATACACTTTCTAAATATAATACATAAAGGGACGCAGAGTACCTCAGCAGTACGCTTAAGAAAGATGGGAGATATTCCATCTGGACCAGGACCTTTACTTTGGTCCAATTTCTTCATCTCCGTGCATATCATTTTTGAGTTTAACTCCACACTTGTGGTGAAAGTATCATTATCAGAGTAGGTGACAGGGGCCTGCCATTGCGTTACATCGAAGGTAGGGGATTCATGGACTGAACAAAAGAAATCGGAGAATGTATTACAAATATCTTGAGGTGTACTAGCGATAGTGCCTTTGTATATCATTTGGGATGGGATATTAGATTTAAAGAATAGACAACGGCTCTGATTCTAAGATAGAGCACTCTCACCAATACACGTTTCTTTTTTTCGCAAGTTTTAAAAAAAATTGATTTATTGAAATAATCTTTCGGTGTCTGTAAATTTATGTTAATATAATGTAAAAAAAAAAGAATTGTTCCGTTAAAAGTGTAACATGCAAGGTCCTTCTTGCTAGGCTAGCCTTAGGCTAACAAAAACAAAAGCTAATTAAATCACTCTAAAATTACTGATTAAATTATGAAACCGACTTATTTAAAAGAGGGCGAAGTTTCGTTTAGGATTCTTTGTATACTAGATTTTAATAAAATGTTTACAATTCATATTTTAATAATAGTAGGGCAGACCGGGGTTGGTTGAGGACTGGGGTAGGTAGACTAGATGCCCCTAACTTATTGCAGGTTTGAGTGAGAGAATCAACGTTGCACTTAAAGAAAGTCTGTTGCTTGACCGATCATTCGCACAGAATGCGGGACACGAGAAAATGTCTCACTGTTAGTTAGAGCGCGATATCAATAATTCGGATACCTAAGTAGGTTTTCATCAACACATCTTTTTTGTTCTTACATTTTAATTTATAGTCAAGTTCTTACAAACTTTATTTGAAATGGAAAGGAAATTATTATAAAAGGTATACAAATACGTATTATGACTGTTATGCAAAGCATTTTTATTTAGTGAATTTTTGAAAGCAAAAGCTCCGGTCGGGGTTGGTAGGCCAATTGCGTATTGGTTGACTGACGATAACCCACATGTTCCAATTTTTTCGAAAATATTTATGGCCTGCGAAAGAAATCTAAGTTTGAGATAAAAATTAATCATTAAATTATAAATAAACCCATCTGGGTAGAATTCCGCAAAACTTATGATTTTTTTATTGGATAAAGTGAAGAGACGAGCAAAACGTTAACCTGATGGTAAGTGCAACGTCGGCCCATTACAGATGCCGTGTCACCAAGAATATTTCTGTGAAATATTTATTACATTAAACACACACATTAAATTTTGTCATCCCGTAATTCAAGCCAATAGTTGAGTAGTCTACCTACCCCGACATTGGGACAGGTTCCGAGGTTGACCACCTCGGAGAGGTTTCCTTAAACTGAAAAAATCCGGATTTTATTTAATAATATTTACATAGAACCTTTTTTTTATAATTGACTATGAAATTTGGCACAGTTTACAATATTTCTTTTTAACACCAAGACAATTGTTTTTTTTTTAAAAAAATGTCAACCATCCCCGGTCTGCCCTAAAACATGAAATTTTTATTTTTTTGGAATAATTCCTCAAGGAATTCACCTTTTCTCTGGAAAGGTCTCTAGAGAGGAGTGAATATTAATTGTCAAAAAATAAATTTTAAAATTCTTTTCTAAAATAACTTAAAAAAAAAATTCAAGACATCTTTCTCTCTTTTTTTAAATGATACTCGTACTATGGTTTCTCAATGCTCCAGAATTTTTTTTATTTCATCAGATTTTCATATCAAAATCTATTTTAAGAGTTACTGTGGAAACTGTAGAAATATAATACAAAGCTTTAATGGTAAGAATTTTCTTTGACGAAAGAGTTTTCGTTCTTTTTTTGACAAAAGGAATGCCTCATAGTTATGAGAGATATTTTTGTGGACTAAAATGGCTGCTAAAGTTGTCCTCTTGTGGTATCTATGCTCGAGATTATATTATATATATTATTATATTCAACATGACAAAGCTCAGGAAAAGTATACACAATTTTATTACACGTGTATATGAGTAGCTCACCGTTCCAAATCTAAGTAAAATTCACAAATGTAGCCAATTTCAATCATGAATTTCAATTCAAATTTGCTAGAAACGTGCACGTTATCTTTCTTTTTAAAAACAATGCCCCACATAAGGATTTCTCATGGAGCATGACCCTTTCATAAACACAAACTCCCAGACCTGGAATAACTTACTGTAGGCCTTACAAATATTTATATTATTTTCTAAACATGTGTTTTAAACTAAAAGGGGTTAAAATACTTGTGGGTTTAAAAAAAATTGTATCTTGATTTCAGATTTATTTTTCAAAAAATACTGTATAAATGTTGGGTAAAAAGTTTATTCGCATTTTATATGAAAAATCAAGACCTTTTCTTTCATTGATTATTTACATTTAAATACATAACAGTATATATGTGTCATTTTGTTCGATGGCCATATGAAGGTGCCAAGTAACATGCTCCCGTTGCTGTAGAAATTTTGCGACTTCTGAGCCAAAAAACGGGACTAGTAGTTTTAGCAGTCCTCTCTTGATGTTAACCTGACACTGCATAAAGAATTCTGAAGAAACCGAAACAGATGGAAATTTTAAGGATGTCAGGGCTATATGGCGGATGCATTAAAACCTCCCAACCAAAGTCTCTTAATTTCTGCTGAGTGGCTAAAGATGTGTGTGGTCTAGCCTTTTTTGAAGAAAGACCACACCCTTTCTATTCATCAATTCCGGTCGCTTTCTTTCAACTTCTTGCTTTATTCCCATCAGGTGTTGGCAGTAGATATCCGAATGAACGGAAAACCTCATAATGAACAACGGCTTTCCAATCCCACCATACACACAGCATCACCTTATTGCGAGTTAACCCGGGTTTTGGCACAGTCTGTGAAGCTAGACCATCCTTTGACCACGACCTTTTCACACAAACTGTTCGCTTTCATTACGTCTCAATAAAGAATCGCATTAGTATATACAGTTCATTGGGTTTCTTTCAGTGACCTCGTGTGGCACCCAAATATCGAGCTTTTTTGTGTACCCAGCTTTGTTCAAATGGGTCAAAACTGTTTTGTTGTCAATTCCCAGTTCTTCAGCTATGTCGTAATTACTGATATGCCGATCTTGCTCTTTTAATTAGTTTTTTTTTCTTTAATGTAACCTTTTTAATGTTTTCAAATCCAGCCCGATACAAATAGTACAGCCAAAGAGATTTTATTACAAATTGATACATACTCGTACTATATGCGAAAATACTTTTTCCCCTTACTTAATACTTACCACAACCACCAAATATACGAAATTTTAAAGAATATTTTTTATACCTATTTTAAGTATAAAAACCAGTTTGTCATTTTTTAATTAATTACAACAATTAATTAAAAAAGGACAAACCAATAAATTAGAATAATTGAGATATAAATTAGAATTCTGAAATGGCGGTAGAGAGCTCAAGGTTAATAAAAATAATAATAATATTCCTGAGCATTTTAAAGAGAATATATTTACTTGTTTACGATTAAAGGTATTTGAAATCTATTATATCTAGTGATAGTTTAAATATATCGTAGTGACGAAGGTCTTTAAAACTTGATCTTTCCAGCGATATCTGGTACTCCAGATAGATTTCCTGATATGCTCTCTTCACAGTATGATCCTTATTCATCCTAAATAAAGTGTCGAGACGAGCAAAACGTTCCCCTGATGGTAAGTGCAACGTTTGCCCATATCGGATGCTGTGTTACTCAGAATATTTCTGTGTAGCACAACACTGCGCCCGTCACCCTGACACATACGAGTACGTTCTTAAATCTCATACGCCCAGTGATTACGCTAGCTCTCAATGCCCTTCAGACCGAAACACAGTAATGTTTGCACACTACTGCTTCACGGCAGAATAACTGGCCCTGGGGTGGTTCCTACCTAGACGGATTCCTGCATAGGAATCCTACCACCAGAGACATTTTTTTTTGATTATTTTTAGTTATATCTAGATCAAAATGAGGGAAACGAAGTTAATTTGAAAGAAAGAAAGAAAGTAAGAAACTTGTTTATTCGCAGGGCAACTACAGCACGATAATACAGTATACAAAAGGTATATAAAGAAAATAAAATAAAAAAAAGAAACTATTACTAACCTAAAATAAAATGATTAAAACTAATGTGATCAAATGATAAAATCTGTGCTGCAGCATTAGCCCACGAAATGGATCGAACTCAGCTATCGTCGAGATTACCCGACGCTGGTATCTCTCCGACCCTTAACTTATGGGAACTCGGGCGGCAGCGCGTGTGCTTATAGGAATTGCAAACATAAATTATCTTATTTAACCTTATAATTACTTATATTTAATACAATTATACGAACACTACATCACTGCTCTATAATTAATTTACCCCTAACCCTTCAATAAACACGGCAATAAAATAAAAATAAAAATCATTATAAAATTAAAAGGAAAAAAATGTACTTAAATAGTTTACTGTACTATACTTTTGTGAGTCATCTGCATATATTATTATTTCTTAGGCAGTTCTTTTTTGTTCGTCAATTAGTTTTAATTTATACCTGGCCTTAAAAGCACTAATCAATTTGAGGTCACGTAATAAAGGCAGCAGATTATTCCAACACTTCGTAGCGTTGTACTTAAAGCCGCCACTGAACGCGGCTGTGCGATGAAAGGGATAGAGTAATTTACAACCAGATGACCTAGTGTTATATGTTGTATTATGATCTTTGGACCAAATCAGTTTCTTGTAGAGGTATATAGGTTCTTTATTTTTTACTATACCAAACAGAAGGGTTGCAAATCCATCTTATGGATGCTTGCATCGTTCAGAAATGGTGTCACGTGTCCACTTGGTGATATCGTAAAGCAGAAACGTGCGCAAGCATTTTGATCTCTCTGTATTACATTTTTGGTACGTGCTAATAAACGCGGTCCTATAAGCGCGTCTGCATAGTTAAATTTGGAGAGGATAAGCGATCCACAAAGCCTATTTGCTAAGATCCGCATGCAATGTATGAAATGGTGTATATTACCTAGTTTTTGAAGAGCACCGTCCCTCAGTAGCGTGCCCAAGCAAACTAACATCGCCCCCGGGAACCGCCTCCAGATACACTCCACCACTGCAATGTTACCACTACGTATACCACTGAAGTCGAAACCACGACACGTGTTTCACGTACGTCACGACCTAAACGACCTAGACTCTACGACAGACAGACGAAAGTAAAAAGCTCGGCGGCTGTCTGTCGTAGTCTATAGGTATTATTTAATTATAAAGTTTATGTTTATGTTTAACTAATAAGTTTTAATTACAAACATCATTAATTTAAATTGTATATATTTTAGTATCTTTCGCCATTAAGTGCTTACAAAAGATCATAACATACATAGGGTCAGGGGATCAGAATGATGAAGAAATTCTTAGATAGATAATTAATCTTTCCACCAATGTTCGCTTAAGTAGAAATCCAGTGAACGAAGATAATACGAGTATTTGTGCCTTCGGGCAGTTCTGTCTTTTGTGATACGTTTGTAGATAAATGGACACAAAGAAAACGTTAGAATTTCTTAACGCCCTAGCATTTATCATGATTTATTTTATTTTATTATACCTGATATTAAATTATTCTATAACAAGGGTGATGATTTTAATATTTGGTTGATTCTGAATATGGCGTCTGATCTGATTTGTGTGAAATAAATATTAATTGATCATTATCATATTAATGTTATTTTGGTTATTTCCGTTCACTGCTTCATCTTCCACCTATTAACAAAAGTTCTTAACTGCCCAGGTTATACTAAAGTGCTTAAACAGTAACAATAGGATAGAAAGACATTTATTCGCTGAAATAATACACATCACATACTGGAAAGTACGATAATAAGACAATAGAAAAATCCGCTGAACCAATCGTGACGAAAATTGGCATAAAGGTAGCCTGCATCCTGGAGACGGGCATAGGACACTCTTTTTATTCTGGAAAATCAAATCGTTCCCACGGAATATTTAGAAAACCTATATCCACGCGAAGATAGAATTATTGGTCCCGTACCAAAAAGGTGGCGAAGTCGGCTACGTAAATGACCTCTGCCTACCCCTTATATAGGAAAAAGGCGTGATTGTATGTATTTCCACGCGGACGTAGTCGCGGGCTTCAGCTAGTAAGAATTATAATCCTTAAAGCATATTGAAAAAAAAAGTTGCGGTGTTTAAAAATTTACAAAATGTATACACTATATCGCGTAATTTTTTATAACATACAAAACATAAACAGCTTGTTTGGCTCTGGATTGGATGGATTCTTCTGTAGCTGTCATGTTATAAGAAAGTTACAGAAAAATACATCTTTCAGTCTTCTGCAAAATATTCCCTTTTTTTTTATAAAGCATTTCTGTAACTGTGAAATTGTTCACAAATGTAGTTAAGGAAATGCGTAAACTCCCTTCGACAGCGGCTACGGTTATTTCCTGCTCATCCCGAAACGTATGCAAATTGCTACAAGCGTACAACGTTAAAACGGCATCAGCGTTCAAACTACAAAGGACTACATACTAATGCGCCCGCATTTAGGAAGAGCGTTTCAACGACAATCATCTGTAGATTGCGACAAAAATGTGTAATGTTCCGTTATTCTAGATATACAACATTTATAAATGTACATTCGTTACAGAGCAGTGACACTTTAAATTTCATAGTATGCGAGTGACCCGAATTCGATTCCCGGTGCAGGTACCACTAAATTTGTTTTTTACGCGCTGATGCATGTGCTAAGCCGTGAAGGAAAACATCGTGAGGTAACCTGCATGTTTGAGAAATAATAAATAAGTCGGGCATAAAGTCCGCATTGTAACCTTTTTACGTGTAAATAAAGTAAAACAAATAAAATAAAATATTTCGAGGACATGTGAAGTCCGCCAATCCGCATCCTCAGAAATGATGGGAGACCTGTGCTCAGCAGGGGAACATTTATACGCTGTTACTGTACTTACTTTACATACGTATTATATATACATTATATACTTACTATACATACGTATTTATGACCGGTTCCTATATGTTACGAACAGTTAATGGTAACCGCTACAATTTTTTTTGCTACCAGTAACGAAGCGTTACGGTGCGCTCCACAAATTGTTTACGTCATCTACCAGTTACTAACGTCCGTTAGTATTAAGAATGGTTTCGACTTACTTCCCTCCTTTCAGCCTATCATTAGTCCACTGCTGAACAGAGGCCTCCCCCATAGATTGCCACAAAACTTTGTTGTTCTAATTTTGGAGGGATTTTACCATAGTTGCCACGCTTGGCTGGCGGGTTGGCAACCGCAGTTTATTTATTAAGATGTTTCAGGAAGATGCTGCTGCCCATCTCCTGGTTTTTATTCTCCCTCTATCGACTTGTACGGCATCCTTGGGATCAGATGGGGAGGTACATTCTCTTAAGCCGCCACCACACGGCGCTTCGACTTACTATTCGTAATTAATTTAACGGATCGTAAGGAGAACGCCTCGTTTTAAAATATAGGAAGTAGTGCTAACCGGTGGTATCATTCCTGTGCAAGAATCCGTATATGTAGGTACCACCACAGTGCCAGTTATTCTGCCGTGAAGCAGCAGTGTGCTAACATTCCTGTGCTTCGGTCTGAAGGGCACTGAGAGCTAGTATAATCACTGGGCATATGAGGCTTAAGAACTTATGTCACAGAGTGAAGAGCGCAGTGTGGTGCCAGTCAGAAATGTTCTGGGTAACACAGCATTTGTTATGAGCAGAATGGCCTTATGGTAAGCGTAACGATACTTTCCATCAGATGAACGACTTAATCGTCTCGTCACTTAATCCAATATTTTTTTTTACAATGGACAACAAAATCGTTATTTACAGAATTGATAACTCAAAATTCAATACATCGTTATTACAACAATATTAGCAGTAACGTAATCTGTTACAATAAATCTCTTCCAATGGAAAATCATACATGAAATGAAAATTAATTTATCAGCGTCGCTGTGTGGCATCCCAAGAGAGTCACATATCTCGACTTAAGTAAATACGTAAACTTAAATCCTATGGCGATAAAGAAAAAAACGATTGTCGGCAGTACAACCATTTGAATTATAAAGTAACGGCCTATAAATGTCCCACTGCTGATCACAGGCGAACTTCACGTGTCTTCGAAATATTTTATACCCCAGACATGCGATTTCCTTACGATGTTTTCTTTCACCGCCTAAGCAGGTTGTAAATCAGCGCACAAAAAGGCAGAATAATTTCAGAGGTGCCGGCACCGGGGATCGATCTCAGGTCACTCGCGTAGTATAAAATTTAAGGCAAGGGCGTTTGATACTACGGCACAGTGGCAAGGGTTCATGGGATAATTAATTTATTATCATCATCATCAGCCTGTAAATAGTCCACTACTGGACATAGGCCGCTACTAAACGGAGGAGGCGACATGGTTGGCAGGCGGCTTGACGATCGCAGTACTAGACACCTCGCACATTAGACGTTGCTGTGCCCATCACTGGGTCTGTGTATTATGATGATACATTAGGTCAATATAAATGTCTTTAAATATTATAACGGTATAAAAATAGAGTCTTTTAAAATTAATGAAACAGTTACGAAGATTGTACATATTTTACATCCACAGATTGTTTTATATTGAGTTTATTAATAGAAAGTAACAATCATCATTATCATTTATTATTCTGCCGTGAAGCAGTAGTGTGAAAACATTACTGTATTTCGGTTTGAAGGGCACTGTGAGTTAGCGTAATCACTGGGCATATGAGACTTAAGAACTTTTGTCTCAGGGTGATGGGCACAGTGTGGTGTCACACGGGTATTTTTTGGGTGACTCAGCATTTGTTATGGGTCTACTTGCACTTACCATCGGGTGAACGTTTTGCTCGTTTCATCACTTTATCTAATAAAAAAAAATCATTCATCATTTCAGTCCATCACAAATCCACTGCTGAACACACACCGAGTTCATGAGCCATCTGAATCGATCGACTTGAAAACCGTGCAAGTTGTCACTCCATCTAGTAAGGAAACATACGTATGTACATGTTTGTCGTTACGCGTCACTAGGACTTCTCCTGTACCTGTACCTCCTCCACCTGTACTCCAGACCCGAAAAACAACAATCTGTGTTTTTGCACAAAATTTAGTTCCGGCTGGGATTCGAACCCAGGACCCGCTGCGTTGAAGTCAGGTACTCTGACCACCAGGCCACGCGGTCGTCAAGAGTGGCCAGCCCATTGTCACTTCAGCTTGCTGATCCTTAAGGCTATATCGGTTACTCTAGTTCTACGGATATTATGGTTAGAAGTATTGAAATAAAAATAAATTTACACCATAGTCTACTTTTATTTCTATTTGTATATCGCCTTAAGTTTTACAGTACGCGAGTAACCTATGCTAGGCTAGTGGTTACTGTACTATTAAAATTATTGATTAGAAGTCGGTGAAAGAAAACATCGTGATAATTAAATAATAAATGAATCGTTAAATATTAATTAATAATAATAGAAAAGTTACACGAAAATGCTGCACTAAAATTTGTCATTGGAATTTTACTGTCATTGCGCCTTCTCTAACTTATTTTTTTTTAATAATTGTAAGAAGTTACACAGTTATCGGTCTATGCCGTGAGATGAAATGAGTGGGCATAATTAATTACTTTGGCTGTTTGCCAATAAGCTCAAAATTCATGCTGGTTATAAAATATTCGCTGTTTGAAGTCAGCATAATAAATTAGCCAGAGGTAGCGCATTAGCAAAAATGTATGTTTGTTTTTATCGTTTGATGTTGAGACTTTCCTTTACTTTACCTTTATTTTGATGTTTAGTCTTTCAAAATAATAGACAACTCGTTTGGCGCAATAGCTAAGCGATTGGCTTCTGCGCTTTGAGTCGAGGTTTGATTCTTGCACGTTACTATAATTCTAGGTTTGTTCTACAAAATAGTTCTTTCGGTTAACATCAGAAACTAATTTATGTTTATACGTATGTAAGAAATTCCACCCGGTAGGAAAATATATTTATTTCCATGATATAATAGTTTTATATATATATATATATATATATATATATATATATATATACCTATATATATATATATATATATATATATACCTATATATATGTGTCACTGCGGAAGTACCAAAAATGCAAAATAACATTATATTGACGTCTAATCCCTCCTATTTTTTTTTTCTTTGTAATTAAATTTGTAACAAATTTTCTTTAATTATTGTTCTATATTAGGAAGTCTACTTTGTCTTGAGAACTTGTGGCACATTGGTAAACTGCTTCTTATTCGTCAACAAAAAATTTCGTTCGTAAAAATATTAAAGATTTTATATTTCGTCCGTGTTTACTACAGCTTAGAATCCATAAATTGTGTACACACGTAGTAGTAGTACACATGAAGGTTATCGAGTGAACAACAATTCATTATTCCGAGAAAACAACTATTTTTATTCAATAATCTAATATTTGCAATGAGCAGGAGTTGTCGTAATTAACCCATATGTGCAAACCCGGTATATGGGGAGTAACTAGACTAAATGCCATTCTGTAAATGCAGGTTTGCGGACCCAGGATAACGATTTACACGTTCAAAATCCCGCTATCCATCTCCATGCTTTTTAATTTTATAATTACCTTACAACATTCATAGTTTGATTAACGATGTTAATATAAACGGGCCTTTACTATGTTATATTATATATGTATATGTTATATTTTCATAATCAATTCATGAATATCGGTGACTCGAGATTGGCGCTGCAAGGCGTGGGTTCTATTCCTACAAGAAACAAGAACGCACCCACATTTAAGGCGACATTCCAGTTATGGGAAACGTTATACTACAGGGCTCGGTTCTCATTTTACTTAGTGTTTCTCTTCCAGATAGAAGAATCCGTATCGATATCCTTAGCAGAACTAGGGTAACCGACGTAGCCTAAGGATAAGCAAACAGAAGTAGCAATGCCACGTAGCTCATAGAACTGATTACTGTCAGAAAAGAAAGGTTATCGTATCCTACTAGATGGAGTGAATTCCTGTCCAGTTTTGCGGGAAGACTAAACGAACTCATAGGAAAGTATATTTTCTCTTTAATTTCTGTTCTCTAAGTGATAAACGATGATATTTACTGTTAAACAAATGTATATTGCTGCCTCTCGCCTTAATATTAATTTTTAAGTCCTGATACCACGTGCTCACGCGGTGAAGAAATATATCGTGAGAAAATCTTCATGTCTAAGGAATAAAAATATTTCAAGGACATGTGAAGTTACCCAACTATGCATCGAAGCAGCGTGGCGGACTCTTCCCATCTCTTAAAACCTCTCAAAAATGAGAGCAGGCCTGTACTCAGCAGTAGGACATTTAAAGGATTTCTTCACATTTTTTAAAAGGATATTAAAACCGCATGTTTATTCATAAATCTAATTGTAATGAAATTCCCTTTAATTTAATTCGAATTGTAATAACGTAACGCAGGGACATGCTATTTGCATAACAAACTCTATTGTGTACTACCGAGGTTATTTACATTTACGTTCAGCGAAACCGAAAAATAAAATTAAAAACAGAGAGCGCTGCTTTCATGGCGCAATTCATTAAGTTTACTTACTATATTAAGTTACGAAATATAACTTATGGACTTAAAATGTAAACCTTAAAGTAGTTTAAGTTTGATATGTAGAATATGGACCTGTAGAATATTCTTGAAGTTACCAACTGAAGGTAAGAAGTGGTAAAAACTTTTAAGTGGTCGGAAATTGGTCCTTACGCATGTTTTAAGAAAAAATAAGCAAACTTTGATGGGTAACGCACAATAGTTATGCAAGTACGTGCGCAACCGTCCTACGGGCGACAGACGTTAGGGGAGGCAAGGTAACACGTTTTACTACACAAGAAGTGAAGCGCAGTTTCACGCGCTTCCCTTGCCCACTACTCACCCCCTTTTACAAGTACATCTAGAGTACCTCGTGCCCGCCACTGTCAGTCGCCCCGTGGGACAGTCAGCAGTCTGCTTTGACTTGTGTCAGTTTGACACAAGTCAAAGCAGAAGTTAATTTAATACATACATACATTCATTCTCGCCTTTTTCCCATATTAGGGGTAGGCAGAAACCACACAGGTAGCCACGTACGTTTCCGTGGGAAAAGCGATTTGACGGGTGGTGAATCACGTCGCCGCCATTTTGGTACGACTTTTTACTCCCCATGATTGATGCTCCCCATTATGATGACCTCTTATATTTACGCGACATTACGTTTCTTTATGGTTTTGTATTCCAAAACTAAATTTTATAATATAATAAATTAAATATATAAGAATTTGATCTCCAAAAGCATTTAACGCTAATGTAACAGGATAGGTACAAAATCTCTCCCGCGCAGAATGATAAATGTGTTTGCGGAAGATATTGTCCCAATTGAGAAGCTTGAAAGCTATGTTATAGTGACAGATTGCGATCGGACACAGTAAACAATCAGATAAGTTTTACTGAACCTGTCACTACTGGCTTTAGTATGCCAAGTTCCCCATGTGTTGAAAAGTTATTTCCAACGTCTATCAATATCCAAGCCACCGAAGAAGAAGGAAGAGATCGCCACGCTGCTCCTGGTTGTAGGTTTCCTCTCCTATGCGGGTTGCAGGTTTCCTCGCGATGTTTTCCTTTACCGCTGTGCACGTGGTAAATAAGCACAAAAATTTCAAAATAATTTTAGAGGTGCCCGCATCGAGGTTCTAACAAAAGTGATTCAAATTTAAAAGCGAGCGCTAAGCCCCTGGGCTGCCTCGACTTCTGATACTATCTCGTAATGGTTACAAGCATGACTGCAGATAAGCTTACTAATCAAAAAACTATAACAAATATGTATTGTAAACATTTAACATTTACTTTGACATATTCAAGGCGGCAGGGCGCTCGCCTTTAATTGACCTGGGTTCCATCCCGGCACCAGTGAAATTGTTATTTGCAATTTAAAGTATTGATTTATTCAGCGGTGGAGGAAAATATCACTATATCTTTACATCTCGTGAGGGGAGGTAATACATTTTGCTGTTGGTAAGACTCCTACGCAGTAGTTCTTCTAGATGTGTACCACCGCGTTGTTCCACCACCACGCTGCGTCCGTCACCCTGAGATCAGTTCTTATCTCTCATATGCCCAGTAATTACACTAGAAATCAGTGCCTTTGAATAACTGGCACTACGGTGGTGCCTACCTAGACGGAATCCTCCATATCCTGCGATCAATAAAAAGCTCGCCAAATTATAGTGATTATGACAAATCTTCGCTTCTTGTGAGAGTTCTATGTCCAGCAGTGGACTAACAAGCTTCAGATGATCATTAACTCTTATTCTAAATAATACCGAAATATTCATTCAAAATTACATGAATTTTTTTTGAATGCTATTACTTAAAGTATTTAATAAAAATTTCGTTTTACTGAAAAGATATATCATTTCATGAAATCATGCTTGTAAATCTAAAGTAAAGTCGAGTGAGTTGACATTTAAATTTCTTCTCATATCTTACTTTGTGAGTTTTAAAATGAACGAATGAAATGTTACGAGGATGAATATATTTAGAACATACATACATAAAGATAAACTTTATCGTTAAAGTGATTAATTTATTTTTTAAACACTCTCAAAAATGAGTAGCAGCTTTTGCCCAGCTGTGGGACATTTAAAGGCTATAAACTAGCTAGCTAACTTATTTTTTTTTATTTAACATCAAGGTCCAATTAATTAATATATAAAAATAATAATTAAAAACTATATTCGTATACTCTATGGTTCAAAACAAAACCAGAACTACCATTGCAAGTATCTTAATTTTCAACATACCCAATTAGCAACATTGGGCCATCATTGTATTTAAACATCGTCAATAACGGAACATACATCCTCAATTCAAAAAACGCAAAGAAAATATTTAATAACAGTTAATAAATATTGTGCACATGTCTTTTTAATTTTTGTGGTGGTTTTGGATCTGGAAAATGTTGGCAATGCAGCTCTGGAGCATGTTCATGATTTCATCATCCTATCACCTATCAGAAGTCCACTGCTGAACACAGGCCTCTCCGATAGATTGCCACATAAGTTAGTTAGTATCCGATGAAGCTGTAAAAGCCAAAAAGGCTAACAACAATTACATCACCGAAATTATATACATAAGCTAGTACTCGTAGCTCGCCTTTTTGGGGGATATTGCCATAGTTGCCACGCTGGCAGACGGGTTGGCAACCGCACTTTATTTATTATACGACCATCTCATGGTTTTTATTTTCGCTCTGTCGTCCTTTACGACACCCACGGGATTAAGTGGGGTGGTAGATTCTCTTAAGCCGCCACCACACCGCGGATGATTTCATCCGAAGAAATATTTTTATTTCTCGGACATAAAGACATCTTATGACGTGTTTTTCATGTGTGGGTAGAAAATAAATTGTATAGGGCCCTCCATAACTTTATCTGTGGCCAGAACGTATCTAAAAAGGCACGACAAGCTGTACCTAGAGGAGCACTGGCCTAGCGGTTAGAGTGCCTGACTTCTACGCCGGAAGTCCTGAGTTTGAATCCCAGCCGAAGCCAACATTTGTGCAAAAACTCAAATTGTTACTTTTTGGGTCTGGTTGTATTGTGATTGTCCCGGTGTTTCTGATACTGCATCCTAGCCTACCTCCGATCTTACCACATGAGCGTTACTTCGGCCGCGGGTAGGTTGGGACGAGTGAGTGCCTCTGTGTTTGCGCGTAACTTGTAGCACTATAATATCTCCTGCGTAGTTGATAGCTTCCGACAGTATTTGAAAGTTGTCACCGTAGTCGAAAATCGGCCAGGAGGTCATCACTGATCCCCATACTTTCGTATGGTAGTGAATGTTGGATTTGGGAGAAGAAGCATTAAAGTAAAATTATTGCTGTGGAAATGAAAAGTTTGAGAAGTATAGCTGGAATGACTTTGATGGACGAAGTGAGGGAAAGCGTGATAAGGGAACTTTGTGACGTGGTAGAAGTTTGGACAAGTATGTAGTTTGGACACGTAGAGAGGATGGATGAAAGAAGATTGACGAAACAGATTTATAAGGCGAGTGTGAATGGGCAAGCCGGTAAAGGTCGACGTAGATGAACGTATCACGATCAGATCGATGTCGTTTTAAGGAAAGGCCACGTCAAAGGTATCCACAACCAATGAGCTTCTATGAAAACGCTAATGAAAGTAGAAGAAACGAAACGTGTGTGGATCGTAACAAGTGGAATGATGTGGTCTCTGCCTATATCAATGGGAAAGAGGCGTAACTCTATGTATATATGAGTTTTATTTGTACATATCTATGAATATACTAAAACAGGATAAAATATTTGTAACAGATGGTCCTAACGACCCATATGAGGACGTTATTGCTTTTTTGTTCCAGCAAAAATAACTTTTATGTCATGTGTACTGGGGCTTAAAAACATAAATATCTATACACATAATAAAACTGTAGGAAAATATATTATGCGCATTTAAAAAAAATTTGAAAAAATTATATGGAGGTACCAATCTAGCACAGTAGAAACCAAAACTATCCTTTTTGGAATGTTTTTATGTCTTTTCCCCTCGGCACGCATAACGAAATAGCACAAAACTGAAGCAAAAAATGAATGTCCCCGTATTAACGGCAAACGTGTCTAACAACTCTGTTAAACTTTTGATTGTGCTTTTTTTATTTGATAAAGCGGCGAGACGTCTGCCCATAACCAATACTATGCAACCCAGAACAATTATGTGTGTCACCGTACTGCACTCGTCACCCTGAGACAACAGTTCTTAAGTCATTAGTTAATAGAATTATAATTAATAGAGATTTGCGGAAATCCATTATAGTAAAGGAGAGAAATTTAATTTGCGAAGATCCGCATGCAAAATGTAAAATGGTGTGTATTACCTAGTTTTGAAGAGCACCGCCCGCCCTCCGTCAATAGCGTGCACAAGAAAACCGAACCGCCACCAGATACCCTCCACCACTACAACACTACCACTAGGCAATACACACCACTGAAGTCGAGAACACAACACGTGTTTCACCTCAAAACGAGGCATTAGCAAGTTATATTGACGCTACGACAGTCAACCGCCGAGTTCTTAAGTCCCTCATATCTAATTATTACCCTAGCTATCAGTGTTCTTCAAATCAAAACAGAATATTATTATTATTAGGCTGTTATGGCATATGCATGTTATGACGTACGGCACTGAGACGTGGACTCCGACAAATTCTCTGGCCTGATCCACCGATTTCAAGTCCTTCAACAAGCCCGTTGGCTTCCTAAAGTGAACACTAAAGTGACCGACTTAGCCCAAACAATCCGCAAGTTGACGGGGCAATGGGCAGGCCACGTTTGTCGCCGGAGCGATGGCCATTGGAGCCTGAAGAGCCGCGAGATTGCGCTGTGCTTCGACCTCAGAGTCGCTGGGTCAGTTGGATGCAGAAGGCAGAAGACCGCGAGTGCTAGGGCTCTTATCAAAAGGCCTATGTCCAGCAGTTGATTGATAAAGGATGATGATGATGACTGAGGCTTGACGACAGAATAACTGGCAATGCTGGTGGTACCTAAACGGATTCCTGCATAGAAATCCTACCATCAGTTACTACTACTGAAATCCAAGGAAAATTTTACGGCTTCCGTCAAGTGGCGGCATTAAGATCTCATGCCATGCCAAAAGGATTTTTTTAAGAGGAGGATGTGACGAGATGAACTAATCGCCCAATGGTAAGTGCAACGTCTGTCCATAACAAATTCTGTGTCATCCAGAACATTTCTGTGTGGCATCATACAGCACCCGTCTCGCTAAGACATCAGTTCTTAAGTCTCATATACCTATGCCTAGGTCTCACTCACTCATAAGGGCACATAGAGCTAGTTACACTCTATACAAACATTGTCCTGACATTTTTTTTTATAATGTGAGGAAACGAGCAAAACGTTCACCTGATGGTAAGTGCAAAGTCTGCCCATAGGGAATGCTGTGTCACCCAGAACATTTCCGTGTGACACCACACTGTGCCCGTCACCCTGACACATGAGTTCAATTAATTATTCAATTACAAAACAAATGATTTTTATTATATATAAAGATCTTCACTTAAGAACGGCTCGACCAATTACGCTGATTTTTTTTTTGTATATCATATTGCTGTGCTCAGTGGTGGGACATTTAAACTTTTTGTTTTTACAGTTTTTTTTTCTTTTATATGTTGTATTAGAAAATCCAGTACGCTCAACCTCGTCTCAGAACTCATTATTTTTTTCTTATTTGTATGTGTAATACGCTGTTAGCCCGTCAGCTTTTATAGCTTTGTCGGACGAGACTCGCGAGCGGAGGCCCGAGAATAAATCCTTAAATATAGTTTCCCAAAAAGAATTTAAAGTTTAGCCACCATGAAAATAGTCTATCTATCTCCTGCAACATCAAAGCCATTTCGCCGGATTGTTAAAAATTTAAAGCAGGTAATGTACAAGAAAGTAACATTAAGTGTTATATACAATTTACTATAATCAACGAAATTAAGAAAATGTAATGTAAGGGTAATTAGTTAATAACTTTAATACTAGAGTATTTACAAGTAACAAAATTTACATTTTTCAATAACTGAACAACATAAATCACAGACAAACTTTCATTATAAGAAACGTAGGGAAGGTTAATTAATCATTCGCTCCTCCCTTGTTAAAACATCGAAGGGCAAAGGGAGAAATCTGCGTCCGCCTTCGCTTTGTTTTCAAAACTTTGCATAAACCAACCGTTCTATTGATAGAATCATTACGGCACACTTAACTAAACACTGAATTTAAATAAAGAATACAATAATGTCTCAAAACATTTTGTAAATACATCTAAAATACATTTTAGGGGTCCTAAATTTTTTTGTCCCGTAGACCAAGTGACGCTTTTTTTATTTTGGAGATCTTACACAAATTTTTTTGAAGCCGACTCAGAACTCCCTTTGATAGAGTTAAATGTAGAGAGGTATGTTTTAAATGAAACAATATGTAAAGTTTTATAGCAACAATTAGAAGGACACAAAATGACATGGAAACAAAGTGAAAAACCTTCGGGTGTAGTATAAAAGATAATTCTCTTTCTGAGAACAGTTATTTTGAAACTTCTCCCCTGCTTAACAATTGTGTAGAGTATAGTAAATGTTTTTGTAAATGTTTGTATTTCAGTTACTTGAAATCAACCTTTTTAAAATATCTCTTTTGCACACTTTCATGTATGTTGTAAATACAACGAATGGACATGTGTATATATACCCACCGGCACAATGAGCGGAACGTTAAAAAAGGCAGAATATAGAAATAATGACGTGTATATTAAAACAAATAACAATCAGACATGAAGTAACAAACTGATAAACATCTTTTAACATTGGCTCTGCCCATAGCCGATAGTAAAAGTTTTAATGTTTTAATGTTTTTTTTAAATAATCAAAATAAAAAAATGTATTTACGGGTGATAGGATTCCTATGCAGGAATCAGTCTAGGTACGAGTAGGTACCACCTCAGGGCCAGTTATTCTGCCGTGAAGCAGTAGTGTGTAAACATTAGTGTGTTTCAGTTTGAAGGGCACTGTGAGCTAGCGTAATCACTGGGCATATGAGACTTAAGAACTGATGTCTCAGGGTGATGGGCGCAGTGTAGTGTCACACAGAAATGTTCTGGGTGACATAACATTTGTTATGGGTAGACGTTGCACTTTACATCAGGTGAACGTTTTGCTCCTTTCGTCACTCTATCCAACAATTTTTTTTAATGTTAATTAAAGATTACTAAGATTTTTTGACATTAAATAAATGAAAGACTAATAACGTGTGTTTCCCCCTCGTGCTCTAACTAACATTTCCATCCTTCTGGGCATTCTTCTGGGTATCTTGGGACAAGCTCTGCCACGTTTTGCAGTTCTCTCAGGTTGTTGGGGGTGGTACTATGGATTTAACATTTTTCTTTAACAAACCCCAAACATGCTCTAACTCTATAAGATTCATATCCGGGGATCTTCTTAGCCACTATATATTTTCGGTGATGTAATTGCTGTTAGCCTTCTCGGCTTTTACAGCTTCATCGGATACTACTTAGCCACTGCATCACTGTTATACCCACATGGTTTAGATATGCATGGACAGAGCGAGCACTGTGAGCCCGAGCATTATCCTGCATCAGAATAAAGCCATCATCATTATAGGGAGCAAATAACACAACGTGTTTTTCTAAGATATCCCTGATGATCCCTATCAGCAGTTATATTCCCTCCATCTACTATCACTAACTCCGTACGAACTTCGAAAGTTATCCCTCCCCACACTAAAACTGAGCCGCCCCCATATGCCTCCGTATTTTCAAAATTAGTCTGAATGTTTCGTTCACCTTTGCGTTTCCATATTCTCTGCCTTCCATTGATCTGGTTTAAAAGCACTCTACACTCATCAGTAAAAAATGGCCCCATTGGTTTATGTCTCAAAAACGATATTCGGGTGCAAAGCTTAAGCGATGTAAACGATGGTGTCCCTCAAGTTTTGAACTTTTGGCTGGTACATACGAACCTGTGCCCACTTCTAAAAATCTTCTGCGAACTGTACACTCGCACTCTTCGCACGACTTCAAACTCAATTCGGGACTGCACAGCCGTTACCCGCGTGTTCCTGCGAGCTCGGAATTGTAGAAAACGGTCATCCCTCCTCGAAATGTACTTTTTTCTGCCTTGGCTCCTCCTTCTTACAAGAGAATCAGTCAACCGGTACCGTCGAATACTGCGATGAATCATAGAAATTGTTTGCTGCAGTCTGGCGGCATCTGTAGGAATGACTATTTCTTCGCATTTCATCTGCCCTAATAACTTCTGGTGGTGTTAAATCGGACATTTTTAGTTTATTTTATCGAAGGTGCCTACTACTGACACAAAATAAAAGTAACTTTTACTAATAAAATTGAGAATTCATCACATTTTTAAAACTTTTAATTTCTCCTCAGACCGAATTCGAACTGCTAACAAATCAGTGTTACGTGACATGCCTCCCCTTAAGGGCGGGCGTGTGTTTCAATTATTCATATAAATAATCTGCTTTTAGACTTGAAATCTTCATTATTTCAGCCTATTACCAGTCCACTGCTGAACATAGGTGTCCCCCATTGATTGCCACAAAAGTTTGTAGCACTCATTTTGGGGGGATTTTGCCATAGTTGCCACGCTTGACAGGCTGGTTGGCAACCGCAGCTTATTTATTCAAATGTTCCACGAAGATGCTGCTGCCCACTCCTGGTATTTAATTTCCCTTTGTCGACTTTTACGAAACCCACGAGATGAGATGGGGTGGTAGATTATCTGAAGCCGCTACCACTCGGTACACTATAAAAAATTTATATCAGTGTAATAAGATTTATAGTGCAGGTATTTTGGAAAGACACGCACGTAAGCACATGCCATTAAGGATATTTATCACTATATACGGGCTTCAATTTGTTACAATTTAAATAGCAATGAAGATGAAAGGCCCATTAATATAAACCGTGACTACTATTTACGATATCATATGTAAGAACTTGTATCGTGAATTATAATAATGGGTTATATTAACGGGCGTTTCATCTTCATCCTGCTATTTAAATTGTAACAAAAGTGGCCATAGATTTTGACATTATTTATAGATCTTTGTACAATAGAATAGAGTACAGAAATAGAACAGAGCAAGAATAGCCCCGTCCGATCCCACCGCATATCGGCCTATAAGCCTCCTCAAGGCCTTAGGCAAGATATACGAACGCCTACTTCTCGCCCGCTTAAGAGACTTCATGCAGTCTCGAGGGATCCCCATCCACGAGCAGTTTGGATTCCGTGCCAAACACTCATGTACCCAGCAGGTGCACCGCATAACGGAGCACATTCAATCCCGCTTCATACGCGGGCTTCATACCGGAGCGCTCTTCTTCGACGTGGCGAAAGCGTTCGACAAGGTCTGGCACAACGGGCTCATATACAAGTTATATGGACTCGGTGTGCCGGATCGCCTCGTACTCATCATACGAGATTTCTTACGCAGTCGAACCTTCCGCTACCGCGTCGAGGGGGTGCGATCCGAATCACATCCCATCCTAGCCGGCGTACCACAAGGCTCAGTCCTAGGTCCCGTGCTCTACACCCTTTTCACGAACGACATACCGCACACCAGCGGCGTCGAACTCGCCCTATTCGCAGATGATACCTGCCTTTATGTGTCTGGACGTAATCCAGACACTATCTCTAAACGCCTCCAATCCGCAGCCCGAACCCTCGGGAACTGGTTTCGGAAATGGAGGATCGAGGTCAACCCAATCAAAAGTGCAGCCATGTACTTCTCGCGGCGCATAACGCAGCATCTCCCCACCATAGAGTTATTCGATCGTCCAATCCCCTGGGGAAAGACAGTCAAATACTTAGGCGTCCTATTAGACTCGAGACTCAACTTCGGTCCACATATTAACCGAGTAAGGAACCGAGCGGCGTTCGTCCTCGGTCGATTACATCCGTTACTAAATAAAAATAGCAAAATGTCCCTACGTAATAAAATTACACTTTACAAAGCCTGTATTCGGCCAATTATGACATACGCAAGCCCCGTATTTGCGCATGCCTCCCCGCGTCAAATTCACCGACTTCAGGTAATACAAAATCGATTCATGCGTAAAGCCACGGGAGCACCGTGGTTCGTGCGTAATGCTAACCTTCATATCGATTTAGGGCTTCCTACCATAGCCCAATATCTAAAGTTGGCCTCTCGCCGATACTTCGACTCTGCCGCCACGCACCCCAACCCACTGGTTGTCAGTGCCGCCACTTACAACCCCCTCGCGATACACCAAAACTCGACCCGCGGAAAAAGGAGACCGAGGCACGTCCTCGAGGACCCTGACGACGCGACCACTATTGCCCAAGCGCTCTACTCAACACTACGCAAACATCCATTATCACCATCGTACCGCCCCCGCCGTCGGCGTGGGCGTATCAGACAAAGTTATTCGCGATACCGCCGCATCTCAGGCCGGTTCTCCCCTAGCAGTAGTGTCATAAACAGAAGCGTCGCTGGAGTTTCTTGCGCCATTTCTTCTCCAGCGGAAACGCATTCCGAATTGGTGGTAAACTTATCTAATAATAATCATGGTATTAATAATTATAGTAGTAGTAATATTGCCCTCCCGATTGCAGTAACTGACCGAGCCGAGACCGGCCCCCTTGGGCACCCTCGAGTCTGTTACTCTCGCGAACAGGATGACGGTCCAAGCCGAGGTCCCCTCTCGGGGGCCCTTGCGCCAGTCATCCATAAATAAAGGTTTCGGCTAAGCGCCCTCAGCGCTATGCCACCTTTCAATCCGGCGAAGCTGTAAAAGCCTTCGGGCTAACAGTGACCATCAGTCCTAAAAAAAAAAAAATAGCAAGAATAGAGTAGTACAATATTGACGTGCAATTATGATCGTTTATGTACGATAAACTGCGATAATTCCGAAATAGTGTATGAAAGATACTTTTTCGGGATTATAGTCGTTTTGATACTTATCGCAAATTATGTGTATATAATGAATCAAAGTCTAAAATAGACAACATCACTCACGGATAATAATTTATTCAATTATATATTTTTTAAATGATGGAATTTTAGTTTATATTATATCTATGTAATATATATGTTAAACTTTTTAAATGGTGGTAGGATTCCTACGCAGGAATCTTTTTAGGTAGGTACCATCACCTACCGTGTATATGTCACGCTTATGCGATAGTATCGGGGATAAGGTAGCATGCAGCAGCATAGGCATGCTTGTTATATTAATAGTTCACTTGTAGACATAGGCTTTTCCCAAAAAGGATTTCGGGCCAAAAATCGCCACGCTCGGGTGGCAGAGTGGCAATTGCAGTACGAGACACCTCGTATCGTAAACGCTGCAATCCTTCACCGGTCTATACATTTTCAGTCGGGTTCGGGTACATATTCTCTTTTTAAATCTAATTGGTATTTCCGCCACTCGTCAGAAGCAATAAGATTTGTCAGGCATCATTTTCAATTGACTCTCACGACGCCCATGAGTAAAAGGGACGGCATATTTTCTTACGCCGGCACACGGCGAAGCATTTTCCTTATTCATTACCTACATTTTATATATTTAATGAATTGGGAAATATATTATTAATATTGATTGATTGGTAAAATGCAAGTTTTTAATTATAAATAATGTCCATAAGAGGACAAGAAATATTCAATTCTTCATAAACATAACAGAAATTATTTTTATTAGAAGTTGGATACAAACGCTTTCTGTATCTTACAATTTATATCACGGAAGCATTTGAGGCAATATTATAGTTACGATAGACCATTATAGTAGACTATAGTCATAAATATGCACTACCGCTTTGGGGTGAACATAGTCATCAAAAGAAAGTGCCCATCGAACAGTATTACAGCGACCAGCTACACGAACTTAATGTATGTTATTGGAATTTTGAGATTAAGTTCGGACAGTGTTTTCAAGATAGTATTACGGAATATCACAGATGTGAGTCAAATGGTCAAGTAGAACTCATGATTATTATACTCTTATTTATATTACTCATAATCAATAAATAGTACGACGGATGTAGATTGTGGTGGCGGCTTAAGGGAATCTACCACCCCATCTCATCCCGTATCGTAAAAGTCGACAGAGGGAAAATGAAAACCAGGAGATGGAAGCAGCATCTTCCTGGAATATCTGAATAAATAAACTGCGGTTGCAAACCCGCCTACCAAGCGTAGCCAACTATGGTTACCAACTATGGTGAAATCCCCCCAAAGTGAGAGCTACAAACTTATGTGGCAATCTATGTGGGAGGCCTATGTTCAGCAGACTAATCGTAGGCTGAAATGATGATGATGATGATGTAGATTATTTGCCAATGACATGTAACAATAGTTATAATTCGTCTGGAACTTTCGGAATGTGTACGTTGCATTTTCCGTTTTTGCACAAATGTTATTAAGATATTTCTAAATTTGAGAAAAAGAGAGAATATTTGCATATTTCACAAAAATTTCAATATACGTGTCGTCCCTCAACTTTACTGAATACTGATATTGATTTTTAATAACCAAATTATTTTTCTGTGTTGTCGTAAAATAATCTAAAATTAATTAAACATATAAAAAATAAATAAATCTTATTATTTAACGTAAGACTTCTCCTGTATAGTAAAAGCGTTTTTGCAGACATACATTTCACGTGAACAACAAAACCAGATACGAAAATCAAGAATTTGTGTCCTTGGACAAATGTGGGCTCCGGCTTGAGTTCGAACCTAGGACCTATAGTTCTGAAACTAGAAACTACAAAACTGGAATCTAAACGAAATCTAAACTCTGAAAGTTGTTGTCACTGTCTGCTACAAGTTCGTGGAATAAAAATGCTTAAAAGACGCCGTCAGAAAGCTAATACTTTTGAAATTATAAAGTACGCGAGTGACCTGAGTTCGATTCCCGGAGGCGTCACTACTAAAAAAATTATTGCTTTTTTAAGTACCATTGACATCCATTGATCATCATTGACATTCATCGATCACCTATTTTTATTACATTTAAAAGCTTGTAAAAACAGAAAATAAGTCAAAAATTTGACTTAGGACACTTCGGGACTTTTAAACACCTTTTACATAGTTGTTTCTGGGATTTTATCGCATAAACAATAAATATTGTTTTTTTTTTTTCATTATAATATGTCAAATGAACACAACAATAAATCGAGCGAAAATCTGATAAGTGAACGCATCTCACGCGTAATATTTCGCAGTCATGGTTTTTATTACATATTATTCGCAGAAATGGTCTCACTTGACTGCAAAAACTGACTATGTATGTAAGTAATTATGCTTCGTCGTTCCTTGCGCGCACAACAAGGGATTTAAATTCTTTGCTAGCGGCGGTCTTTCCAGACCTGTACGATTTTTATAACTTCGAGGCGAGAGTTGGAACAAGAGGGATTGTGGTCAAACGTTGACTAACGAGTACGAAAAAACCCAATAATTATATTTAGCGTCAAAGACGCTTATTTTTTAATTAGACTCAAGGTCGTTTAACTGGATCTCTGATGAAGTGATTTACATAAGTTCGAATAAGTTTAAACTGCTTAATGCTCGAAAAACAATTAAGTCGTTAAAACACGACGGCGAATTCTGTTAAATGTTGGTTACATAGAAATGGTTTTTCTTATTTGAAGGAATTTTTAATTTAAAACGAATTTTGTTTAGGTGATCTATATCATGATTCCGTTGGTCAGGGCAACCCACAGCTTTTACAACGTAATTTTAATTATCATAAGTTTGGGACTTAAAGCATGTCTTTAAAAAAGTTTATGTAACTTTCTGTTTTATAAAATATTATGCAACGATCGCGTGGCCCAGTGATTAGAAATAACTCCGGGATTCAAATCCCAGTTCAAAGCCCTGATTTGTGAAAAAATACAAATCGTTGGTTTTTAGGTCTGGTTGTATTATACATACTCACACACAGAACGCACTCACGATACAGGAGAAATCAGAGTGTGGGGTAAAAATTTCGCCTTTGATGCTTTAGTCCTTGAAAATTAGTAAATATTATTTTGTGATCCTACTTACAGTTCATTAATAAATTTCTTATGTTCTTTGTTTAATAAAACGGGAGAGGAGTGGAATAATTCGTTTCTGTAAGGGCTTAGCAAGCGCGTCATTAATCTTTGATTCAAGATCTGACTTCACAAACGTTGTACTTAAGAGTGGAGGTTTTGCCCCTCTACATAAACGATATTTTTGCGGAACATAAATGGAATATTAATAAAGCACTATAATTCAAGTTTTTGAACAAAAACTTCGCGCAATAATATGGTAGAGGATATCGAATTTAAGTGCAACGTATCTACGAGTATATGTAACATATCAAAATTAAACGTTTCTGATGCAAAAGGACGGAAAATAGTTCAGAAAGAAAAAAGGAAGAACTACCAATATGCTACATACGAATCAAACCTCTTTTTGTTCGTGATTAATATTTATAGATTATTTATAAATATTTATACTGAGCAGTTATTTTACAGTGAACAATACTTTTATTAATATGTAGCAACATTTATGTCACCTCATGAGAAGGTTAACAAATAACGCATACGTCCTAAATCGCTGTTAAGTTTTTTTTTTATTAGATATAGTGATGAAACGAGCAAAACGTTCACCCGATGGTAAGTGCAACGTCTGCCCATAACAAATGCTGTGTCACCCAGAAAATTTCTGTGAGTCACGACATTGTGCCCATCACCCTGAGACATAAGTTCCCAAGTCTCATATGCCCAGTGATTACGCTAGCTCTCAGTGCCCTTCAAACCGAAACACAGTAATGTTTGCACAATACAGCTTCCGGCAGAATAACTGGCCCTGGGGTGGTACCTACCTAGACGGATTCCTGCATAGGAATCCTGCCACACTTTCATCGATGCTTACAACACCTAAACATTACTGGTTCACGAGACGTACTCCTCAGATCAAACCACCCGTCCGAATCTTCACTACCTTTTTCCTTGGGACAATATCCGCCAAAAATTCATTTTTTTTATTATTTTATTTTATTCATTGTTTTTATTTTAATCAAAATATTTCTTAGAGTAATATGTACATATAACCTGATACATTTCATAAATCTGTTTTGACAATGCTTTTTATTCTATATGTAACATAAGTATTCTTAAACTGTTATAATGCATGTGTCCTATTCTCTGAATCTAAAATAACAATATATTTAGCAAACAGGAAATACAGAAATCAGTCAGATCAGAAAATAATTATATCACTGATTCGTTGTTTTTTTTTTAAGATTTTTTAAAATTTCTGTTTATAAACGCTTTGGGCTATAGCTCTGAACGACTGTCGGCTTCTATTTTTACCTCGATATTTAATATAAAATATTTGCTTAAAAATAAAAGGTGAGGAGAGCCGCTTGCTCGTTTGCCCGCTGCTCTACAAATATATATATAAACTGGAAATTACTGCGTCGTGACACCACACAATTACATGAAAAATACAAATTCTTTTTTGTGATGTTTGTCTACTTTATCAGCTTTCTCCGTCTAAGATATTCGTTAAGTTTGTCCCTCACCTTTGTCCTAATATCTTTGCAGAAATTTTAAAGGCACTTAAAAGATATGCCTCGATTAAAAGCCGCGTCAGCGTTTATACAAAAGGTGAACGGAAATTAGACACATTAAAATTATAAGATTTCTTTTTAAATTATGGAATTGCAAATTAAAGTGTCTAGATCTTATTCTTTATATTCTGTAGGCCATACGAAGGTTTCATTAAGTTTATTGTATTCATGTTTTCGCCATAAATTCTATTTAACACTGGAAAAATACACATTCAACATGAACATTGTTAGGAACCTGTCACAAGTACGGTATGAATCATCATCATCTTTTCAGACCGTCTCTAGTCCACTGCTGGACATATGCCTCCCTCATAGAGTGCCACAAAACACGCTCCTAAGCCACCTGCGTACATAGACTTCCGACAAAACCGTGCTGGACATCGTCGCTGATACGAGAACCTTTCTTCCCTAAGGTATGAATATTAACAATTTAATTGTACACATTTAATTTCCCTTACTACTTTCTGGTTTTCTGCCAAAAGGCTAAATGCCTCAAAAACATTACATTGAAGCCTGATTCCATCTAGCAAATTAATTTTCTTATAATTTAATTCTCTAATATCTAATAATGTATTTTCTATTCAGAAGTCTATTAACTTTACCATGAGACTCTTTCTTTTTAATAGCGCAATTAAAAAATTGTTGATTTCATATATCTTATTCTTTGTTGTTCCTCAACCGTCTTAGCTTTTCCATTCGTACTTATTGTATTATTATAATACTGAATTTGTTATTAACAATAAAAATAAACTTAAATATATCTGCGACTTTATTTATGACGTCTCAAGGCCGGAGGAAGGTCGAGATTTTGTATGCCAGTAACCAGTCTCAACGTCCTGAAACAAATTTTATTTTCCCAAATTTCGCTATTACAAGAACACTTTTGTGTTCAAGATACCAAAAGAACAATTTTAACAACAATTTCTGTCAAAAAATAAAAATATATGTCACAACAATGCGGCGTTCTTCCGACAGAAACACAAAACTCCCTTGACAAAGGAGAATATTTCGACCTTGGTGATTCGTCTAACTTGCCTTCATTTTAAGGAAGTTGTATTACAAAATAGTCTTTCAGATCCATACAGGCAATATTTTATTATTTTCCCTTTGAGGAAAAGCGACAAAAAATTCTTTTAAGCACATCTAACTCCGTCCATAAGCCACCTAATTTCTTATATCGCTTACATGTATATACCTGATGATAGGTATACCAGATTTCTGTGTTTGCAGCACTATAATCCTAACTCTGCGCAACTATTAGAGTAATAGCTTCCGGCAGTACTTCGTTTATACTGCGCCCATGTTCGATATCCGTGGAGTGCTCTTTTCTATACCATTATATTCCATTCTATTCTTATAAAAAAAACGATGCCCCACAGTAGGATTTTCCTTACAAAATCTTTAAATATTACTCCCATCACGTTTCATGGAAAAGGGAGTTAACTTTAAAACGAAATAAATTCATTTTCTGTTAAGAGTATAAAAACCAACCAGTTTAAATCATGTAACATGATTGCTTTGAATTAAATATTTGCAAAGAAATTGCGCGATGTGAAAAAAAATTACGACACATAAATTCTTTTCGTTTTTACTGCCCTGACTAGAAATTCAAGTATACGTAAGGAATTATTATCTTTTATGAAATAATTAATATTTTAATAATAAAACGAATTCTCCAATTAATTATCTTTCTAATATGCGTATTATTTACCTTGTTATCGTATTTATGGATCCTGCAATTCGCTACAAAAGGTGTACAAAGTGATGACAAAACAAAATATATTTTTTTACCCTTGCCTATTTTTATACTTCAGTTTTGTGTTTTACATTTCAGTAAATTCCCTTGTGATATATTTGATAACTATATAAAAAATTAACATAAACTTTATTGGCACTTTTACCTATAAAATTGACGCAAAAACTAAATATACGACTTTCGCCGTTCCCCAGATGTTGGGGATTGTTCAATTTACACAGACTATCGATCAATTTATACTCTCTCGAGAACGATAAGTGCCCTAGCAAACAAAAAACATTTATATTGCTTAAAGGAAAATAATGTATTATATTGTTTGCAAACAATAAAAACGCAACTAGATCAAGACTGATTGATAATTTTGAAGGGTTCTTTACAACATACCATTTTTTGTTTTCAACATAAAGTCTTGTCTGTATTATAAACAAATAGTTCTTTGAAACTTTAAGTGAATTAGCATATCGTGTTCATTCTAAGCATGCGGCGGCCACTCATCCTATGGTTGCGAACCAAGTTTTATTTTTTTAAAGCATATTTAATAATGCCGTAGTAAATAGTATGTTTTTTTATACTGACGACGGCGTGGCCTAGTGTGTTAGTTTTAGTTATCAACACCAAATAGAACGTCATCACGACAAATTGCCGCAGAGCACGTAATGAGTCCACTGCTCATCTCAAATAATGGTGTCCAATGTCGTTCGGCTCCGTTGTTATCCTCCACCACCCATTGCAATGATAGCCATTCTAATAATTATAAATTAGTCATCAGGTAATAGTAACTGTCGTTGAGTATTGTGTATTTCAATCAAGTTTGACTCACGTACCAACAACTTGCCATTAATGATTATAATAGGTAGGAAGGACATTCATAGGTGGGTAAGTTACTGAGAGTATTGTTTAATATGTGGCTACTGACACTATAAGAATAGTAACAACAGATTTATTTTCGTTAATTACTGTATTTTCATAATATTAGAACAAAACATGAGCCGAAACACTGACGCACTCACACGTCTACACCTTTTTATACAGATAAATTGTAGCTATACCTACGGCCTTGTCAAATTTTGATTCAAATCCTGATTACTTTAGAAAATCATAATAAACAATGTAACTTAACTCAAGAAACTAATCAAAAATTATTTAATTCGGTAACTGTAGCATCGGAATGCATGCTATTCGTTCGGCAACGTTGGTGCTTCAAATAATTTAAAATGTTTACTTTAGAATTGTTTTATAGGTCAGCGAACGCAATATAACGTTGGCAAACACGACAATATCATTTCGTAGAGTAATATTCAACCGCATTTCACCATGTACGTGTTTGTCGTTAAATACAAAGTTTTTTGACTGTTTTTAATAACAATTGCTTTCGATATACAAGACCAAATCGTGTATATTCTCTTTTCACTCTAAATGTTCATGTGCACACTAAAAGAATTTGTAGCATTTTGCTAAAGTGCTTTTTTTATTGAAATAAGTGACAAGACGAGCGAAACGTTCACCTGATGATAAGTGCAACGTCTGCCCATTACAAATACTGTATCACCCAGGACATTTCTGTGTGGGACCACACTGCGCCGTCTGCCATTCTCCTGAGACATCAGTCTCATATGCCCAGTAATTATACTAGCTCTCAGTGCCCTTCAGACCGAAACACAGTAACATTTGTACACTACTGTCTCACGGGAAAAGTAACGGTAATAAGTAAAGGCAGGGCCACCTGCCGATAACAGTTGCGGTATCACCCAGAAGCATTTATGTAACATTAACAGCTCATCAATGATCGAGAACTTGACAAGGGCGGGATGACGTGAGTAGAAAATCTGCGTAATTTCTAAGATCAGATAAAAAGCTTGGAAAGCAATACACCGAAGGCAGAAGAATAAAGACAAATGTTTAGTTATAGTTAAGTAATAAGTACTTATCATTTTGAGTTAGATAACAATAGACATCGCAAAAGGAAGTATCGCTATAACATATAGAAAGGATAAATATAACAAAGTGTTTATTCATATACAAGTATAAATAAGAATTTAAAAAAGGAAAGGAAAAAAAAACGAAAGATAAAAAACTGAAAAGAAACAAAATTATGGTAAAATGTTTATAGTTATTACAATATTAATAAGATAGTTACTATATACATTAAGATGAGAAAACAGAAAATAATATAAGCACATTGTAGCTACAGCTGAGGACGTTGAAAAAAACATGAAGGGCACTGTGAACTAGTGTAGTGTAGTGTGTGCACAACTCCCCCCCCCCCACACTCTGGGACCACCACTTAGGCCATGGTACCAGGAAACTTACACTGGAAAGCACCAGTCTTCCGGGCCCCGGCAGCAGATCTGGTCAGTGGCTCCGCTGCCGACCACATTTCGGCCGCGAAGAACAGGGAGAGGCAACGCAACACCTACACTCCTCTTCCCCCGCAACTCCACCTCGGATGCGGAGAGCAGCGCACTGCTCCCCCCGGTTCGCATCCAGCACCTCATTCGGGCCAACCTGGTGCCACAGGCATTTGGGGAGCACTATGCCAGACCTAAATTACTCGTGTCTAGACTGATGAAGAACAGCAGTATGTAGGTGCGAAGACATTGGTATTGCAATTGTCAATCCACTAAGCGTGGCAATTACGGCAAATTTTGCTACTTCGTCATATAATGGACTGCTTAAAGGCTTCTCAAGTATTTTATTACTTATTTCCTTTTTGATAAACGACGACCTGCGCTAGGATATCTCCTGTATCGTGAGTACGTTTTAGCGACATAAATTGAACCGTGTGTTACAAGATCATGAACAAGTATCTGTAAATAGAAATATTTGTCCGGTGCGGGAACCAATCCCGCAACCCAGGGCTCAGAATCCAAACCGAGCCGACCTCTGGTTCTTGCTGAATTTAATAGAACTTAGTAGTAGCAGTACAAATTTAAGAATTTTAGAAATTATTAAAGCTTAGTTAAGTTTTAAAAATAATTATTTTGTTTCGTATGTACCGTAACAACTCTCTAGAGTTTTTATGAGCAATTTCATCCGTGAAGTATCCTTCTTTAGCACATTATAAAATAATATTAACAGGATATAATTCCAGAAATTGTAAATTTTATAGAAATAACTCTATAAAGAAATTATTTATGCCTGTTACTAATATTTTATTTATAATATATACCCACTAATGCTTTACACTACTGCTTTACGGCAGAATAACTTGCCTTGCGTTGGAACCTTCTTAGACGGATTCCTGCATAAGAATCCCACCACCAGTTTCTCAATTTATGTGGATTTCTAGTCTAACCGTGATCAAGTCAGTTGAGATTGTTAAAAATTATATTATCGTATTCAATATAACTAACCTTTTTTGATCACTCACTAGATATGTTTTATAAAAAAAGTTGTACCGTTACACCCTTGTAAAACTTATATACGAGTATATTCGCTGAGAACCAGGCGACATAGATGCGCATTTAAATTTTCTCTAATTTCCAGCGGGACCCGTAAACTAATTTAAACTTTGTAAGTGACTTTTAACATGTACGAATAAAATGTGTGTTACTGGCATGAACACTTTTAAAACTTACATACTTGTAAAAAAAGGTATTTTCGCTTCAGTGTGTTAAAGTATCGTTCTTATTCGTTTTCTTTAAACTAGTTGTAGTGTACTTTTAAGATCAATTAAATGACAAAAAATTTAATTGCACGAAGTTAATTTTTTTATGAGACGAGCAACGTTTACCTGATAGTACGTACAACGTCTGCCCATCACACTCAGACATCAGTTCTGAAGTCCCATATGCCCATTAATTACAACTGTAATCAGTACCTTTCAAACCGAAGCACTGTAACGTTTACACGTTTGCTTCACAGCAGAATAACCGGCACTGCGGTTGAACCAACCTAGACGGATTCCTGCATAAGAATCCTGCCATTAGTAAAAATGTCCAGCTAGTACTGGTAGACTTTTTACCGGCTTATGAAGAAGTGACAAATATTTAAAAAAATTCTTTTCAGATAAATTATACATTATAAAAAAAAAACTTAAATTTTTACACTCTGACATAAGAAACTGCATAAATTCTTGATTAAATATGGAAGTGACGAGGCGAGAAATACATTCATACACACATTCACGCCGCTTTCCCATTGGGGTAGCTAGAAACCATATCCGCATCCCCCTTTTCGCCCCCTCGGGAAACCCCTTCATTCACCTGATGATAGGCCTGCCTATAACTCTCGTCACCATAAGAGCCTAGACCACCTAGAGCGAATAGAATAGGAAGTCTGCAGTCTGTGACCATGTCCTGGATCATCCCAACCACACATCAGATTTGATAAACCACAAATCCTCGCAAAAGAACACCGATTCCTACCAAGGATGATTCGCGAGGCTATTGAAATTAAAAAACATCCTAATTTTAATAGAGAAGATGGTTGGGTATTACCACCAGCTTGGGATCCTATAATTAATAAAATTAAATTAAAAACCAAGCATACCACTGCAAGACTTCAAGACACAGTAAGCTCTTTCTGCGTAGATCGGACAAGGAATAATAATTAAAAGCTGAAGGTACTCCGGGTTAACTATGACATCGGGACATCTGTCACCTCAGTCCGCCCGTGACCATGGGTGCTGTAAAGCACTCGAAACGTCGGGTTATAAATAATAAAATAAAACGCGATAAAATCCGTAAAAATTAGTTTCATTTAAAGGTAAAAGTATATCTCATATTAACTGCAGATTCAGCAAATTAATAAAACGTGCGCCTCATAACGCTCATTCTGTTTTTATTATGAAATATGTTATATCAGTATTAAATTAAAAAAAGAGGGCACAAAACAGGGCTTTACGTTGTGGAATTGTCGGTTTTGAGTTTTATTTTTTTTTATTAATACGTTAAGAGAAAACTTTGTACCCATTCTAAGTATATTGCGTACAATATACGATTGTAAGGAGAGGAGCAAGAAAGTTGAATTATATATATAAAAAAGCCGACCGATATATTGCCAATGAAAAGGGTAGCTACCCGCCAGATCGAATGTTCTTTGGCGTATGAAGGTGCCAAAATGGTGACCCCGGTATGAACATCCCGCAGCCAGCTTCTCCGAACCACAGCAACAACGTCATCGGCAGCCATCGCTACACATACATACTCCCCTACTTGAATCGGATTTAAGGGTTTAAGTTTTTTGCACCAATCCTAATTATTTTTCTAAAATTAAAGTAGCCTTAGTTAGTCGCTATAATATCAGCTATCTGTCAGTGAAAGTCTCTTCAAAATCGATTGCTTCATCGCTTAACTACAAACGAGTTACTAACATTTTTTATTAAAGCTTTTTACAAGCTTTTATATAACTTGCAATATACTCGTATGTGCAGTTCAAATATTGCAAGCTAAATTTGACCTACTTTCCGATGTCCAATTGAGCTAAATCTTGCCATACCTAGCTCGCTTTGGTAACAATTCAATAATATGGTTACATGGAGCTGCAATGATGATGAAGACGAAAGTTTGTCATAGGAACTCTTCAACTAGGGAAGCTTCGTCATGTTTGGGCTTGTTAGTTTTTTGTTTTAATTAATTAACATATACCACAAACAGGCTTACAATACATTTTATTACAAAAAAAGTATTTTTAAACAAAGGCTAATTGTGAACCCAACAGTGATGGACACAGTTTATAAAAACAACTTACTTTTAAAGTGCAGCATATGTAGGTCTGTACGTACTTATTAAATGAGACAATTAAAGATAGACTTGTTTGACAAGTACCATAGCCCTAGCAACATTTGGAGCCCACTGCTGGACAAAGGCCTCACAAATAAAAGCTCTTAACAAAAATGTGATTTTTGTTTACAACAGTAACGTTGAACATCGCAGTTTCCGCAACCGCCGAGAAGAATGTTGGAAAATTTCTAAATTTGGTCTGAGATTATTAGAAAAAGAAATTGTTATAAATCTCAAAGAAGTGCTGGCTTCGTTAGGGGTTACATAGGAATGTTGAGCTTAAATGTGAACTCATGTATAATTCATCTTTTATGGCACCGGAAAGATAGAATAGATATTCATAATCTCTTAATACTGCCGTGGTCGCTTCACATTACTACTTTGGCCAGAATGAAGAATATATTATAATATTTAATTAACATTTTTATCGACTTAAAAATATATAGTCTGTATAGTGTGACTGTATAAGTTTTCAGACTACATTATGGAGTAGCTCATAGTATTCTTTAAACTTGAACAGAATGAAATAAGGTGTTACTCGATGAGGTAAGTTGCAATACGTAATTTCTAAACTAAGTAATTAAGACATTAGTTACATTAGTACCACAACCTAAGACCGTTCCATTTCCCTCCTTAACTTAATTACTTAACGTTTGATCATAAATTAAATCTCTCAACGTTAATGTTAGTATAAGACGTAGTTAACTTTATAGCATTTACGACCTAATTGATTAAAATATAATTAGTATAAAACATAATTAGTCATCATCTTTAAAAGATGTTATTCAGAATAAGAAGTAATGAAGTTAATAAATTGGAAATTGACATAAAGTAAACAAAATTTTAGGTTTGTTCCTTCCTGATGTCGAACTTCATTGTGAGCCGCAGACACCGGAGCTCAAAGGCCACCTTAAATTACGTTGCACTGTTTGTGTTTTCGGTATTCCGAGGAATTTCCGATGTGGCTATCACTGAAAAATTTCCGCAGTTTTGCTGAACTAAATGTGGAGTTCAGCGGTGTATAAAAACGTCATGAAGAAACTTAAGTTATAAAAAAAGTCGATGATTCCATTGTATGACGTCCGGCAACCCACTCTGCAGCAGAGCAGCGTGGCGAACTCTACCCCTCTACAAAAGCAGGAGGAAGCCTGTGCCCAGAAGTGGGGCATTTATATGCTATTTATTCCCCAGCAAAGGTTTTATGGGGTACTCCGTACCGCCGTACGCGCAGGATAAGACGCCCCTCTCTTTGAGAAGGGTCTTGGGTCTGGTAATGGGACGGAATGATGATGATAATGTTACTTCTTAAATTGTTGTATAATCGTTATACCTATTTTTTAAAACAAAACGTTTACCATCAAACGAAATAATTGTCAATAAATTTAAGATTACATTTTTGGATTGGAAAAAAGACTGTAGTAAATGTTGATCAAGCCGTAAACTTTAACGAGATGGAACATTCAGTGTTACAATGCTAATTACCGACCGAGTTTACTTAGCATAAGTTCACTGTAAGTAATTGCAAAGTGTTTGTGTTTCATTTACGAAGTAAAATCATTATCTACAAATTACATAAAATTTTGTAATACAAAAAAGACAGGCCGTGGTAGCTCAGGGGCTAGGCGCTCGCTTAAAATTTCATAGTACGCGAGTGACCTGGGTTCGATTCCCGGTGCCGGCAACACTAAAATTGTTAATTGCAATTTTAAGTGCTGTTTTACCACGTGCTCGGCGATGAAGTAAAACATCGTGAGGAAACCTGCATGTCTGAGAATAAAAAAATATTTCGAAGACATATGCAGTCCGCCAACCTGCATTGGAACAGCGTGGCGGATTCTTCCTAGCTCCAAAACCCTCTCAAAAATGAGAGGAGGCCTGTGCTCAGCAGTGGGGACATTTATAGGCTGAAACTTTACTTTTACTTTTTTACAAAAAAGACTTAAAATTATATTCGTTATATTAGATTGCGGTGATTGTGTGTGATGATGTTTAGATTCCCAGGTTTTCTCAAATAATATTGACGGTCAGGTCAATACAATAAAAAAGAAATAACTATAGGATAGTAACTGTGTCGGCAGAATATATTCTCAAACTGACCAAAATCCCAATATTTTACTATAGAGTTTGAATGACAACCATCAAGTTATGCTATTACTACTGATTTTTTGATTATAATAATTTTTAAACATTAGTAGTTACTATTGATAAATTATCAAGCATTAACATGGGTAAAAACAATAAATTTGAACAACTGTATCGTCTTAATTAGTGACATAAATGAGATGAGGGAGGAAATAAAAGTAATTGAATTCTGTATCTGTGCCCTACTAACTGGCTGTCTCTCGTCTACATAATTAATCAGTTACAATCAGTGAAACAAGACTAACATCTCTAAAGCTATAACATTTTCGGTGGTAGATACTTTTAGTATTTCGCTGCGGAATACTTGGGAGTTAGAAGAATGGATGAATACAATATACTTTACACAAGTACAGTTACACAAATATCTCATTGTTCAAATGTTTGCTTCAGTTGGAATTCAAATGTTTTCACTGTTCATTGTTTCAGCTTAAAACACACATAGACTTTAAAAAATAAGTACTTTTCCAATTCAACCTGCAATCATTTTTGGACACTGATAATTTATCAGGCAAATTAAATTATTTTTCTTAATGTCCTTATTCCTAAAAGATTCCGGGAATGTTATAAACTTGATTTACGTTTTTGCTGTTTGTTTTTTTCTATAAGATATTTCATTGATATAATCCTTCTTTTTGCAGTGTTGTGGCCACGTAAGAAATCGAAACACTTTATCATTCCGTTCCAGCAATACTTCAAACAGGTGGGGGAATAACCATCTCAGAAAAATGCGCAATCAAAAATACAGAATTCAGAAGCAGCGCGAGACGTGTCTTTCTGCAATCACCAATCCGCCTACAAAGCGTATGTCCAGCAGTAGACTGAAGACAGCGAACAGACACATAAAGAAGAAGGTGAAACTTATTTTAACAATCTTAGTCTCGTTTTTAAATACTAAGTTATGAGCAGGGGTGGGTAGCACTTACAACTTTGATACATAATTTCATCGGGCTTCCCTTTTGATAAAAAAATGAGAGCATTTATGTTAAGATATGTATTGTACAACACTGAAGTATACCTATATTTCAAATCAGATTTAAATTTTTAATCCAACCATCCAATTTAAATGGCTGATCGGCTTGGGAAGTTATAATCCCTTGCAGCATCCATACCAATATTATAAATGCGACAGTAACTCTCTGTGTCCCTCTGTCTGTTTGTTACCTTTTCACGATTCAACCGCTTAACCAATCTTGACAAAATTTGGCACAAAAATAGGTTGCATCCTTAAGACGGACATCGGATACTTTTTATCCCGGAAAATCAAATAGTTTCCACGGGATATATAAAAACCTATATCCACGCGGACGTAGTGGCGGGCGTCGGCTAGTATTTATATAATCCCTTTCCAATTCTCATTTTCTCTTTAATGCTGTTGATCGTCAATGTTCCCAATTTTAATTAATATCATGTAATAATGATAACTACTACGACCCCCCCCCCCCCCCCCAGATAAGACCCACTGATCTGGCGGGTAGCTATCCTTTTCCTTGGCAATATTACGCGCCAAACTGGTGACCCCGACGTGATATGAACATCGCAACCAGCTTCTCCGAATCACAGCAACAACGTCATCGGCAGCCATCACAGTCTCAGCACCAGACTAATGTCGGCACAACGCGTGCTTCCTAGTCTCTCAGCCACTGAGGATCATCAACGGCGGTCCCTCTCATCAGCCTTAGCTATTTTTAGCTGTAGCGTCCCGCCCCAACAAAAAGGGACACTCAAGAAAAGACCCTATTCCTTTCTCAAAGGCCGGCAACGCACTCGCGACTCTCCTAGTGTTGCGGATGTTCATAAGCGGCAGCGATCACTTAACATCAGGTGAGCCGCTTGCTCGTTTGCCCCCTTTTCTATAAAAATATAGTTATAGAAGAGGGGGCAAACGAGCCTTTTTCCGAATTTAGTTTTTGTTAATTCGACTATATATCGATCTATAGACGAATTAAAAAAACTAAATTCGTAAGAAGCTTTAACGTACCGAAATATTTGCTGTTAATAATTTAGCTTTAGTACACGCAATATACTATGATCTTGTGTTGCTGACATTTAAATGTAGCAAGTCGAAAATTTGTCAAAACACTGTCAACGAAATAGTTTTGGTGGAAGTTTCCGAGAATTCCTCTTGTTGAACATTCCGCAAGTTGGAAACTGCTTAGATGTAAGTGTAATTATGCGCGAAATGTAAATTGTTTTTATTTATATACACTGTGTTTTCACAAAAAAAAATTATATCAAAGGTGAACTCGATTGCGAGAGGCATTCTCTACCTTTGGTTTAAGTTTGACTGAATGTCTCTGTCTGAGTACCCCAATTAATCTTAAACTGTTTTTGGCCCTATATGGTGGATGCCGATTCATTATTACATTCTTTTTCAAAGACCAGACATATTCCTGTTTTTTTTTTGCCAAACGCACATCTCAATAACTATCTACTTCGCAAAAGGATAGGGCATAGACCTCTCCCAAGCCAGGAGGATTTACCATAACCGCCCCGCTTAGAAGGCGGATTATCGACCGCAGCACGAGATAAATCGCATCTTAGATACTACGGCCCTACGCTGGTTTGAATAAGGCCTAGGGAATTAGGAGAAATGGTTATCTGCCATCTGTCAAGAGACGTCGAGAGAGTTTTAAGACGTTAGAGGGGGCAAACGAGCACGCGGCTCACCTGATGGTAAGAGATCACCGTCTCCAATGAACATCCGCAATACCAGAGGAATTCAAGGTGCGTCGAAGGCCTTTTAGAAAGGAGTTTTTAACTTTTACAAGATGTTTTGGGGTAGTAAATTCACTTTCGCCTCCATCACATTGCAAGTTATTTGCATTAAAGACATTAAAGACATTTATTCCGACACTTCCATCTACACACATAATACATGGTACACATAACATAAGGTATACATAATACAAAGAAAAAAAAATTAAATGAAAAATAACAATGTAAAGAAAAAAATATGTGTTTGTGTGTGCGGTGATGAAGCGGCGGAAGGGACCGTCTCAGCATAAGCCGCGGAATCGCAGCGCTGATTTGCAGTCGGCCCCAAACTACAATAAGGACGGCCACAGTAAGCGAGTAAATGTTGTTATTCTAATTTTAATGAGTAAGGTTAAAAAGTAAGTAAGTTTAATTAATTTAAAACAAAAACAGTGCTAAATTATATATGAAATAAACTGTGGGACGTATCCCATACACTATATATATACTATAATAATATACACTATATATATACTATAATAATATATATAACTATATATATTAGTCTAAATCAATCAATGTAAAAGTGTACATTTTCTATGTTCTTACTATGTTGGCACACATATAATATTACATGATAAAAAGAAAATTAAAAAGAATTCCCTGTGTTAAGCTTATTAACTACATATGAGACGCGTGCATATATATTTTAATGATTTCTATAATTTATAATTTATTAGTGGAAGAATTTATAAATATATTAATGATTTAATATATATTTACGAATTGTTTGCGAATATAAAAGTCTACATTGTTTAAATATTCATTAGAATGTACCCTTCCGTTTGTTAATTAAACAATCCTTTAAGTATTTTTTTAAAATGTCTAATGTTTTTAGATCCCTCAGCGGTGGAGGTAGGTTATTCCAACAGTGGGTGGCCGCATACATATAACTACATCTAAATGCCGAGGAACTATGCCGAAGGACATAAGCAAGTAAGAGGAAGCGCGAGTGAGATGTTTATTATGCTCCCGACACCAATCTAGTTTATCATAGAGATACGAGTACTTTGGCTTTTTTGTTTTTATAACGCCGAAAAGAGCACAAGCAAAGTGGAGCTTACGTCTAGCAGCCATCTGGAGAATATTATTTTCATTGAGGAATGGGCTTGTATGACCTCTTGGCGGCACATCAAAACAGAACCTCGCACATGCGTTTTGGACCCGTTGAATAAGAT
Organism: Luehdorfia chinensis; assembly: GCA_019845155.1. Taxonomy (NCBI): domain Eukaryota; kingdom Metazoa; phylum Arthropoda; class Insecta; order Lepidoptera; family Papilionidae; genus Luehdorfia; species Luehdorfia chinensis. The sequence goes on from JAHVAK010000052.1 coordinate 2,720,483, forward strand.
TTGTAGTGCGGGACAGTAAACGCGGCCCATAAACAGAGTCAGCATAGCTAAGTTTCGAAAGTATGAGTGCGTCCGATAATCTCTTACGTAATTCTATACTTAGGTATTCACGCATTCCGTACAAAATTTTTCACCGATAAAAACAGTTTTTAACAATGCCAGCAATATGATCTTCGAATCTAAGGTCAGGACTAACTATTACTCCTAAATTACTGGCTTTTACTACTCTTTCCATTGGCATCGTTTTAATGTAAACTTTTGGATTATATTCATTTATTTTTTCAATTTGTTGTTTAGTGCCATAAATTAAAAATTTTGTCTTCGACGGATTCAACATCAGGGAATTTCTTTCAGACTATTGCAGTATTCTTTCCAAATCTTCATTAAGGCTCTGTATCGCTTTTTCCGTATCAGTGGGTTTGAAAGAAGTATAAATCTGTGTGTCATCCGCGTATACATGATATTTACAACATGTAAAGCATCGTCCAATATCCGAAGTATACAATGCAATCAGCACGGGGCCCAAAATCGATCCTTGGGGTACGCCTCTCGTAACCTGCTGTGGAAACGACACGCACTCTTGTCCATTTTCTTTACCAATTATGACTTGTCGTGACCGTTCGCTTAGGTAGCTGTTGAACCATTGTATCGTTTTGGGGTCAAATCCATAAAATGCCATTTTGTACAAAAGTAACGTCGTATTTATCGTATCAAATGCCCTGGAAAATCACTAAATACGTGACTTATTCAGTGCATATACGTATTTAGTCTTTTTAACAATATTAATCTATATTGTTAAAAATACTATATACGAGTATATAGTCTTAAAGAAAACAAAGTTACTTGTTTTCTGTTCGTTAGGTACTTAATATGCTTTATTGTGAGACTAAAGATAAAGTATTTAGTTACTTATCAATTTTCACAATTTTACTACTGTTTGCCGACCGTTTATGTTGTAGAATATTATATTATCCAGTCGTTTTATGTTATTCATTAGGTACTAGAATAGTTACAGTTGCGTCATCTATCTAGTAGAATTGTGTACTCTAGCGCTTTCTTAATACTAAATTATTTCAATCCGTTTTAATTTAATTTTAGCAACGACAGAAATTAGTAAATTCTGATGCTAAAACGTCTAGCAACAGTACCTTTAACGTGAGAAAAATATTATTATAGAGGGAAAAGCGTTTCACCTGTGAAATATTCTTAAACAAATCTTTTTTTTTATCTTTTAATAACCTTTCACCTGTAAAATTCTCTTAAACAACGCTTTCTGGATATCTTTTTAATAACAAGTAGCTATTCGGAAAAGGCAGACTGTAACGACGAATAATTTAGAAGCGAAAATCTTGACAACTATTTTTGAACGTGTTCTATTTTAAACTTTCTTGATTTAGCCGCACTGCTGCAGGCGGTAATGCAGTAGACTAAAAGCGACTGACAGGTAACAGTGTATAAAATTAGAGAAATCTTTTTGTTGGCACTTATTTGAAGGATTATATGATGTTTTGGATCGCCCAAGATTATTATAAAAATAATTAATAAAACCGATTCAAAAATGCTTCCCCTTTCACTTTAAATAAATGTTTATTCTATGGCACAAACACTTTCATCGATCACAGCTAATTTATTTATATCCACACTGTATATTAAAAAAAAAGTAAGCGATATTAAATTTTATCCAAGCAGTGATAAATTGGAAATATGCAGGAGAGAGTGTATTATTCTTTATAGAAACCTTTTTAAAAATAAATAAGTATTATGTTGCAATATTTAAAAGAACTAATATGTTTACAGGTTATTAGTCCCCCTATGTCTCTTACACTGATCCATCATCTTATTGCTTATACTTTACATGAAATATGCGGCAAAGTGAAGAAGAGATAGTCCCGCTGTACTTGCAGTTATACATACAATATTTTAATATATTATATTTTAATAATTATTGTAATTGGAAGATTCGATGTGGCAGAAATCGCTGCCACAAACAACAGCGCAAAAGTTTAGTTAATTCATTAACTTCATTACCTAATTTCATAGTATATTTGGTGCAGAATTAGTATAACGTAAAAATCCTCATAAGATGATATAGTAACGAATCTTCATTTATGCGTATCTATAGCGCCTAAAAAATTTGTAATAATGTGAATAACATGCTGATTGATTATACAACGGTATTGAACATTGTGGTAGAAGAGCCTGGCGAATTACGCGAGTGATCTCGGTGGTCGACCATCGGTGCCGGGACCTCGAAAATTTTTGTGCAGTTTTAAGAATAAATGCACATGCTCAGCGGTGAATGAAACCATTGTAAAGAAACCTGCGTCTCTGAGGAATAAAAATATTCGAGGACACGTGAAGTCCGCTAACGCATAGGCGCAGCGTGACGAACTCTTTCCGGCCCCAAAACCCATCAGCATGCTCAGCAGTGGGTAATTTATAAGATGTTACTTTACTTTTTGACTTTTATTAAAATCTTCTAGGACGAAAAATTATTATATATATATTTTTTACATATAGCGGGATATTATACAATTTATTATGGAATACTGATTATGAATACATTGCACCGCAAACAAATATTTTGCACCGATTATAATTTTAATATCAAAATTCTGTAATTTTTGTGTATGACATTTAGTAACTCTGTGATTACGCGGTCCGTGGCAGACTGGTATTCGTAACAAAGTAAATAAATCCAAAGATTTAATAAATCAGCTTCTTTTCTAAACGTCTCTAGTTACACAAAACACAAAATTACTAATTGCTATTGTTTTACTTTTTACTTTTAGTACCAACTAAATATTTAACTCTCTTTTTATTCTCTTATTCAGAGCTTTTATATGAAATCGAAAACGTATTAAAACGAAAAGTTACGAAAGGTATGAAAGTAGACACTTTCAGCGATTGTCTTTATATTTCTTATCCTTTGTATTTCTTTATAAGATGACTCCATATTAACACAGGTGTACAATATTCGCTATCTCACATAAGTGATTATGTCGCTGCCTACCTGACAAAAAATTCTGAGGGCAAATTGTAAGGCTGCTGAAATAATCAAATATTGGTTTTCGTTTAACGTTGCCTGTCGTTTTGGTCTACGTCATACGTTAACTCATATTTTGAAATGTATTTGTACTTTTGAACGTCCTTGGATACAATATTATCCAAAAAAAATATGGCGTCATACGTCCATGGATACCATGGTATCCAAGCGTTGTGATTTAATTAGATATAATTAATGCCACCTAGCGATACAGTTTTAAACAAAGTCTTAATTTACAGCGATAGTTTATAGAAAAATCTCACCATGTAAACTGCAAGAAGTCGTTGTTAGATGTTTAGCCTCGGAAGAAAAAATTGCTATCTTCAGTCGGTCCATTTACTGAGTGCTTGTGTCAAAATGATATTGGAGCTCCGGCATTTACGTTGTAAATACTTTAAGTTTACTACGTATTTCAACGATTGTTATATATTTCAATAATGTTAAAGATCTACGATGATATTATTTTATTAATGTTTAATTCAATAAATCTTTTCCAATATCAACTTTAAAATTTTGTTCGTATGGAAGCAAGGCGGTTCTTGCTAGCTTGTTTTTGTATATTGGACATTTTTTGTGCAATCTACATTGATTTTATGTTCTTTTATAAAATATTAAATAATAGTTCATAGATATTGTCTTCAAGCACTATTTATATCGATTTTTATTTAATAAAATGAAGATTTAAATGAAATATCAACATATCCCTCAGGTTGTTTTGCATGGATAGTTAAGTGTCCCTTGACGCTACAACAAACATCAGAAATAAGGGTCTCTACAGGCGTAAAAAGTAAGCATTATGATTTACTGATTTGTATATTTTGAGATTAGTTGTCGTCTACGGGAAATATCAGGAAAGCCTTTGATGTATAGCGGAATAACTAATTAATACGCGGATCGGTGAAGAGTAGCAAAATCAGAGGTGCGAAGCAACTACTAGTACTGCAATTACTAATCTATCTATTAAAAATGGTGATTACAGAAAATCATTAGGTTTCAGTAAAAGCGAGGTTTTCTTTAATAAGAGGTAAACTTATATCAGTTATTTATTTATTTATTTACTCTCTATTGTTACACCCTTAGATTCTAAGGTAACAATGGGCGGACTTAATGCCTATCGGCATTCTCTGCCAGTCAACCCGCAGTGTGGTAAGCTATTCTGCAGGTATAATTATAGAACAGTAAAATAATAATTTTAAACTAAACATATATATATATATATATATATATATATATATATATATACATATACACACAAGTAATACATGTGAACATACATATGACTACTCGTAAATAAGAAATTTAATATAAATAAACATAGATACGAATACATATAATATGCGTATAATCTAAAACCGAACTATATAGATAACATTTTTATCATCAAACATTGGTTATTCTCAAATAGTAATCACGAACTAATCTCCTAAACGAGCCCTTATTTGGGGCTTTTCTTATGTCTTCAGGCAAGGAATTCCAGAGTAGTTCAGCCTGAACAGTAAAGGAATTACTGGTGAACCCAGTGAAATGTGTCGGAATGCTAATCTTATGACTAGACGAGGAGCGTAGAACTCTTTCATGAGTTAAGTGAAGATACTGAAATTTATCTTTAAGATATGAAAAGTTGTGTAAGTCAGCAAAGAAATTACACAGCATTAAGAGCACGAAACCTTTGGTTATAATATCATCATATTTAGTGTAAGTCGCTCTGTCAATAACCTAGTCTTTGCTCAAATGATTTTAATGATTATTTTTAAACTTATATTTTTTTATTAATAACAATACATATATACAGTCACACCTTTTTCTCATATAAGAGCCGTTAATGCCTTGACTTGCTTGCGTCTTTGGGTTTGGATTTGTATAAATGAAACACCATGCAGTTGTAAAGCGGAAAGAGAGTTTTAAAAAGGAAATTTTGGTATTAATACATACCCGTAATTCATGGGAAGGAACAATTACCAATAACTATGGCCTTTACTGTTTTACTATTGACCGATGAATCTAACTCGTAACTGTAATACCTCGTTTTAAAAGCAAATGGCGGTTGCGAACAAGGCAGAGATCACACCCGTAGCCCACTTTACGCTCCCGCGTGAAACGAGGCGACGAGTGGCGAACCACGTCGAAGCCATTTGGCTGCACGATTATAGACTGTCCCTACGATAACTTATTCGCCTTATACTCACTCATAATAATAAAACAGTCAGTTGGAAATAGGTAGGTGCTATTCTACTCTGCCTTTAACCTATCGGCGTGTAATAACAACAAATACGTTAATAATTTGTTGATAATGTAGACTTTTGACCTGCTGAAATAATGATAACGATGATATATTAAGTAATGACATCCGCGATGCGCCGTGGAAGGGTACCTGACTTATATACCGGGGGTCCTCGAACGATATCTTCTATATCGAGGGTGCGTTTTACAGACATTTTCACACGCACAAAACAACCAAACCCGATTACCAAAGATTTGTCTTTTGCACAAATATTGGTCTGGTTCGGATGCGCACCCAACACCCGCAGCGTAGAAGTCAGATACTCTGACCACTGAGCTACGCGGCCGTTGTTGCAATGCATGAGCATGAAAAAATCTTATATCTGAAAACGACGTGTTTTATTTACTTTTTTTACTCAATTTCCGCAAGGAGGTTTTTAACATTATTTTCTAAAATTCGGAAAAAAAAGGTGCATTATCTGTATGCCTTATTTTTTATGTGTTTACTAAAATTGGCAGCCCTTTATATAAATATCACTCTATAATTACTTTATTCCGGAATATTAGCGAGTCTCAGTGAGCAACAAAAACTTCAACGTGCCGAGGAAAGTTATTATGAGATCTAAGAACAACAAAACTTATTAGAAACACACAAACTGCTATTCGCAAGAACAACTGTTTGGTTTTACTTCGATAATATTAATTCGAATCGGCCGGAAAGCGCAATGTATAAATTAATTAACTCGTATAGGTATAAAAATGCATTGTAATCAAATAAAATATAGAATATATTTACACTAAATTTAAACTTTTTACTGGTTGTATGATTTCGATGCAGGAATTTGTCTAGGTAGGCACCACCCCAGGGCCAATTATTCTGCCGTACATACATAAGATCACGACTGTATCCCATAAGGGGTAGTCAGAGACTGGGCACTCACTGCAAAAACAGATGACTGCCATAATCCACGTTTCACCAAAACAATATAATGCACATGGTGTGATAGGTGGTGAGCCCATCGCCACCATGCGCTGTTGGGTGCACAGTGCAGTTTAATTCCTTACTCGCCTTTTACGAGATCCATTGGATGAGATGGAGTGGTAGTATTCTTTTAACGATCCGGCACCACACGGCTAAAGCAAACATTACTATGTTTCGGTTAGAAGGGCTCTGAGAGCTAGCGTAATCACTAGGCATATGAGTCTTAAGAACTGATATATAATTTCGGTGATGTAATTGCTGTTAGCCTTTTTGGCTTTTACAGCTTCATCGGATACTGTGCTCACGGGCCAGGGGCCCGCGTGCCAGGTTTGGTTTGACCCAAACATAAATAATTAATAAGCTCCTACAAAAACCTCGAAATTCGGACTGTGTCGCGTTCGCTGCGTGCTTTCGTTAAGAACTGATGTCTAACGGTGACGGGCACAGTGTGGTGTCACACAGAAATGTTCTGTGTGACGCAGCATTTGTTATGGACAGACGTTGCACTTACCATGAGGTGAACGTTTTGCTCGTTACGTCACAATATGAAATAAAATAAAATACTGAAGCGCTGCAACATAATACATGGGTTAATTAAACTATTAAATTCAAAAGCAAAGTTACAGCTTAATAATGTCCCAGTGCTGAGCACAGACCTCCTCTCATTTTCGATTTTGGTTTTTATCCTAGAAAGAGTCCGCCACGCCGCTCCAATGCGGGTTGCCGGACTTCACATATCCTGGAAATATTTTTTATTTCTTACACATGCAAGTTTCCCCACGATTTTTTTTTTTCACCGCTCGGCACTTATAAATCGTCATAATTAGTTCAAATGTTTATTAGACAATCTATTACAATGAGTAGATTTAAAACTTTCCAAAGATACTAATACTTTTGGTGGATGATGGTGCCAAGGAAAAGGGTAGCTACCGACCAGATCGGGTGGTCTGATCTGGGGAGGACGTCTCCTCCAACTAGTAATATTTAGATGTTGTATATATAGTTCGCATCGCAGAAAACTTTCATATCGTGATTATGGACGTATGGGAATATTTCTTGAGCTTCTCATGTGGCGACATAGATGTCACTACAAACTTTTTGCTTGTATCGAATTGCCTATCCACACTCCAATATATTGACATTTTGGCGTAAAAATAAAATTCAAATAAATACATTTAGGTCAATATGACTTGTTGGAAACCAACATGCTACATTTTCATTTTACGTGAGCATGGAGAGTAATATCAGGCACATAATTTAAAATAAAATCCGTCAACCTCATGCTAACATGTTTTATAACAACAGCGCCGTTGCCTGCTTCCCTAGCGTTACGACTGTGAAAAACTAACTGGTGGCTTGAATTTTATTTCTCTTACCGTCTCCGATATAACGCACATGCGATAAGATCAGCTGTAGGCTAGGATGCGGTGTCAGAAATGCGACAATAATTACAACACACTCATAACAATGAAATTGTGTTTTTTTGCACAACTATTGGCACCGGCTGGTATTAGTAACTAAGTAATCAGGTACTCTAACACTGGGCCACGCTCTCCAAGAATATAAGTGTAAAATAGCATAACACTGAGTGATCATGGCCGATTACGACAACAGCGACAACATCCGAACATTGTCGGGAGCTATCAACTGCGCAGGAGATATTATAGTGCCACAAGTGTACGCGTAAACACAGGGGTCACTCATTCACTCGTCCTAACCTACTTGCGCCCGATGTAACACGATGCTATATATATATAATTTCGGTGATGTAGTTGCTGTTAGCTTTTTTGGCTTTTACAGCTTCATCGGATACTCCACGATGCGATAAGATCGGAGGTAGACCAGGATGCAATGTCAAAAACATGTGGACAATTACAACACAACCAAACCAACAATTCTGATTTTGCAATGCCGGCTCCGGCTGGAATTATAATCTAGCACCAGGACTATATTATAAGCAAAAATATTGGTATAAAATTTATTTTTCAAAAAAGTTCCTTTTCCACCTACGTATTTGTAAACCCTTAAAGCCTTACAAAATTCGAAATTCAATTTTCTGATTGTTTATTGAGTACACACAGTATTGGCTTTGCTCTCGAACGCGAACAAGTATCAATGTTTGTTCAGGATAACTAACAAATGAGAAATCTTTTTTTTTAACTGAAAACACTCACCACACAAATAACTAATTAATTTGGATTTTTCATATTCTGACAGGCAGTGTAAAATGTTGTGCGTTTGAAATGTATGTCTGCAAAACGCACCTACGATACTGGGGAAATCGTACCGTAGGGCACCATTAAAGAAAATATCAATATCCGTCTATTTAAAAATACTTTTACTGGGTGTGGAACTTTTATATTTCAGTACTTAAAACTGTACTGCAGGTACTGCTTTCAGTAAAGTTAACAGATTTGTGACATTCTACCAATTTGTCAAATGTCAAATCCATTCAAAGCTTTGCGAAAATATTTTACGTTTTCAATTCTTTTTCGGCGTGAAATGAAATAGTTGACATCTGTCACGTCGCCTATATGGTATTCCCGATGCATAGCACCCACATTCCAAAATTTTATTATATCTATATTGTTACATAAAATGTCAAGCATGTTATGTGAGGAGGTACGTGCTTTATTTTCATTAAAGATACGCATATTTCATACACTGTGTGGAAAACGCATTTTAAAGTTGAGTATGTTCTTTTAAATACATTCTTTCACACAAGTTTGTAGTAAATAGCAACAAGTTATTACGTGTTATAAATATATTATATATATATATATATATATATAATATTATTATATTGTAACATCATACGGATAAAGTAATAAATTGTGATAATAACTGTAAGATAACATTTCTTAACTAACACAACATTTGTACCGTTTCTACATATACTCCACTCACTTAGCCCACGTCGCCGCAATTTTGTAACGAGTCAAAAAATTCTTACTCCCCATTGCGTTCCCATGAGCATAATGGTGATAGCATATAATAGTGTTATTCTGCACGAATTAATGCCATCCAGTCAATGCCTTAGTCGCCCCTGGCAACACCTCGATGTGAAAAGAGGTAGGTTCTATTCTACTCCGCCGGACACCTATCGGACATATTATACCGAATGGAATTAATTAATTACATAAAAAAGGAAGAATATGTCTCTGTAGTCTACAGAGACATATTCTTCCTCTTTTCTTATTCTCCTTCATAATCAGAGAGTTAAGACTCATACGAGTGCAACGCAGTTAACCTCAAATAAGCGCCGTGGGGTGGTGGCTTAAGAGAATCTGCCACCCCATCACATTCTGTGGGTGCCGTAAAAATTGACAGAGGAAAAATTAAACCAAGTGATGGCAGCAGCATATTCCTGGAACATCTGAAGAAATAAACTGCGGTTGCTAACCCGTCAGCCAAGCGTGGCAACTATCGCAAAATCACCCCAAAAAGAGAGTTACATACTATTGTGGCATGTGGGGGAGGCCAATGTTCAGCAGTGGACTAGTGATAGGCTTAAATGAAGAAATGAAGCGCTCCTGGGTATATATAAGATCATTCTCTTCATGTGAGACGATACTTTTAAAGTCGTTCGAATGTTCCGTCAACGAAGGTCACCGATGGGCTTTGCTGTCACAGTCTTACTTGGCTAGGCGTGGCTTGGCACCAATGAAGGCATGGCATATGGCGTAATGTTAAAACGTTATGCTAAAAAGGCATAAAATCACTTCATACATAAACAGACTATTAACTGATTGTAGTCAGATGTTCACCCAAAATTTTATATTAAAGAAACTCAAGACATATCAGAGCCGTGTGGTGGCGACTCGATAAAATAATACTACCACTCCATCTCATCCAATGGAACTCGTAAAAGGCGAGTAAGGAAGTAAACTGTACTGTGCACCCAACCGCGCATGGTGACGATGGGCTTACCACCTATCACACCAAGTGCATTATATTGTTTTGGTGAAACGTGGATGAGATGCAGTGAGTGCCCAGTCTCTGACTACCCCTTATGGGATTCAGTCGTGATCTTATGTATGTATGTATGTATGTATGTACGATTTATGCAGAAATGATAAAAATACGAGTAGAAATAGATTTATCGATTACGCATTTACCTACTTTATAATCAAAGTATTACTATACACACTCTATGAAACGAAATATTAAAAAAAAAATCAACTAGCGTGCAATTTTTTACCGTCGCGTGGCCTAGTAGTTATCTTACTTGACTTCTACGCTGCAGTCCTAAACCTAGTATTTCTATTTAGATTAAATTCATTGTTAATTGTAGTCTATTTACAACACAAATAAAATTAATCTATAGAATCTAAGGATTATAAATGGTTTAAGTAAATTTGGTCGATTGTACTGTAAACACATTTAGAATCCAAACATACATACATACATAAGATCACGACTGTATCCCATAAGGGGTAGTCAGAGACTGGGCACTCACTGCAAAAACAGATAACTGCCACAATCCACGTTTCCCACAAAACAATATAATGTACCCTAGTGTGATAGGTGGTGAGCCCATCGCCACCATGCGCTGTTGGGTGCACAGTGCAGTTTAATTTCCTACTCTACCTAATTCCTTACTCGCCTTTTACGAGATCCATTGGATGAGATGGAGTGGTAGTATTCTTTTAATGAGCCACCACAACACGGATCTAAATCCAAACTGATCGTACCAAAGCCCACAAGAAACCGAATTCGTGAAATATACACATTTATAAACTTTAAGGAATCGACGTTTTGATTTAATTAAGAATACCTATTACTCATATCGTAACAAAATAGATAATCCATTTATGTAACTTGCACATCCGAAAACCGAAATTAGATATTCGCAATTATTTTTATATAAATTAAATCAATTTAAATAAATTTGATCATTTTAAATAGTATGGTATATATAATAGAGTTATGAGTAACGATACAAATATAATAAACAAAGATGTACAAATATGAATAATAATGAAAAGCCCTATTTACTACTAATAAACATATTTGTTCGAACCGATGTATTTTTTTATATTTATAAGAGATTTAAACAAACCTAAATTGAATTAAGGAATAAACTTTGACGTGTGTTTCATAGTTAACCTACGGCAGTACACTGCTGGACATAAGTCTCTCCTAATAAGCGCCACTCTTCCCGTTCTTCAACGTCACACAGTATGTTTGCCTGAACGAAGTCTCCATTCTAGGATTCGCCTACATTAGCAGTTGTCAGTACTGCGACATGTGTAACATGCGAAAGGCTATGTCGGTGCCCTTGATTTATCTGTTTATGTAATTAATTATAACACTAAATTTATAACAATTAAATAATTATAAATTGTAAATGTGTTTAATTGAAAACTGACAACCCTGACTTATTGTTTTTAATTACACCCCTTTAACATTCTCCTCTTTGATACTTACCTCGACCTTATTCAACAAGCACAAAACTTTGCTTAATCTACACAAGTTTTAAGGGAAATTATGTTTGTCGAAGTAAATTTACACGACTTTCCCCTTCGGTCGCCACCGTAACCTTGTTTAGTGACCATTTACAAGTTAAGGAATTTTCGTCTTGTTTTGAAATTAGGTACGTTAGTTCGAAATTAATTAAGAATAAAGAAGGCTTATAAATATTTTTCAAGTATGGTGTTTTTCCCTTATGTGTAATTGGTGTCGTAAAAGTGGATTAAAGAAAATAGCATAAAATTACTTGGTCTCCCACAGATCTTTACGAAATTCCCCAAATCCCAAATGAAAATTACCAGATTCGCTACTCAAAATACGTCTTGCAGTGTTTAAATGAAATTTTTAAATTAACAAATTATTTTATCAATTGAATTTATGAAATAACCTATTTAAAATATAAATTGTATTACAAAACGTGTAAAAACGTCCACCTGTTGTAAGTACAACGTCTGCCCAAAACAAATACTGTGTCAACGAGAACATTTCTGTGTGGCACTGAACTGCGCCCATCACCCTGAGACATCAGTTTTTAAGTCTTATACGCCCAATGAGCTCTCAGTGCCCTTCAAATCGAAACACCGAAATACAGTAATGTTTGCACATTACTGTTTCACGGCAAATAATTGGATAGAAGTGTATACTGAACCATTCTGATGTCCTCCTTGCCGAATTTCGACCACAGCGAAATTATCCGAATACCGTCGGAAGCTATCAACTGCGCAGGAGATTTTAAAATGGCAGTGTACGCGCTAACACAAAGGCACTCACTAGTCCTAACCTACCCGCGCTCAATGTAACGCTCATTAACACAACCAGACACGAAAACCAATCATTTGTATTTTGCACAAATTTTGGTTCCGGTTGGGATTCGAAGCCAGGAGCCGCGACGCAGAAGTCAAGTACTCTGATCAATAGGCTACGCGGTCGTCTTAATCTTAAGTAGCCTAAGCACAAAGCTCAAACAACTTTACGCGAACAAAGTTCTTAGAGAATGCTACACAATAACGAAGGCAACATGAGACGAAGTTCACTGCAAAGTCAAACCGAAGTTGAGTTTGCTACTGTGAGGTGAGTTATTGACAGTGTAATCAAACTTACTTAAGCCAAACGTAGAATAGTAAAATAATATTATTACATGAATTTAATATTCATAGTACATACATATAGTCACGCCTTTTTCCCACATACGGGGACGGGGTACGCAGAGGCTAATTTAATATAGTGTTATATAAAAATCTCAAAGCTCGGGCCGGGCGCTCTCCTTAGTTGACCTTAGTTCCATCTACTGGTACTGACGCTTTTAAGATGTCTTTAAGTGTTTAAGTTTGTTAATCTGTCGTGTGATAGCGGCTTACGAGAATCTACCACCTCATCACATTCCTTGGGTGTCGTAAAAGTGGACGGAGGTAAAATGAAAACCAGGAGATGGGCAGCAGCATCTTCCGGGAACATCTGAATAATTAAACTGCGGTTGCCAACCCGCCTGCCAAGCGTGGCAACTATGACAAAATCCCCCCAAAAATAAGAGCTACAAACTTTTGTGGCAATCTATGGGTGAGTCCTATGTTCGGTAGTGGACTAGTGATAGGCTGAAATGGTGATGATGATGATGAATAATGCTTAGCGCGGTGAGTTTTAATATTCTACAGGAAACGGTGATGGTCGTCTTTAATAATAAAATTTATTATAATATGTTTACGCGAATATTTCATCGCATTTAATTTAACTTTAAATTGCCCACGTCATGGCGTGACGTTGGAGGGCTAAAGTGTTAAGTGTCTTGAGGTCATAGTTAATCCGGGATTTTAATTATTAAGATATTAATCGCATCAAAATTAATTGACTTTTAGGATCCTTATGCTATAAACCAATTAAATTACTTTTAAAATCAACAGCCAAAACACACAAATTAAATCAGAGTAAACCACCACCCACAAAATCTCAAAATCAAATTTCTAATATATTTTATGAATTTATTTATATTAGCGTTACGCGTAACGCTCACCTCGCAAATTCGACGCTACCTAGTAGCGTCGAATTTGAGTAATAACTTTGCTTACAGGAAAAAACATTATATCTTCCTACATTTTAGGAGGTGCTTACAAAATATATAAGCCATGCTTTATGCATCTGTTTTTCTACTATACAATAATGGAAATCACATTTTAATTGCCTTGCTAAATGTACAGTTTTTTACAAATTCAATAGAAACCACTAAATGAATAAAAATAAAATGTATTTTAAATGTTGCTCTGGGGCAATGGCCTTATATGCTAAAACTGTACCAAATTACATAAAAATCTATTAATATAATTAGTAGTTTTTACACGAAGCACGGTGCTAAGCGGGAAAGACAGACAATTTTTTTAAAACGTTTTGGTTTTCACAGGTCTAGATTAGTGTCCTAATATAATTTTTTCAAAATATTTTCGATGTACAGAATTGATTTTCCTACAGTTTCATATATATATATATATATAATACATGAAACTGTAGTATAATAAATAGATATATACAACAAGTACATTGAAGAATCGTAGTAAATAGATGAGAAACAATGGAATAATTAGCCTGCAAGAAAGAGCGTATACACATTATAAGAAAACAAACATCCTAAAGGATTCTTTCGAAAGAATTATTTAAGTTATTAAAAATACTTTAATGAAACTGTCACGCACATGCACTAGTTTATTTAATTTGATTTCTAAATTGTATAGGTATTAATTAAATCTCAAGTTTAAATAAATGAAATTATCATTACTTGTTTTTAAATAAAAACTATATTTGGAAAGAAGCAAAAGTATGACCCTTGACTTTAAAAGTACATGGCATGAACAGAATGCGCAGAATTTTCCTCATTAAAAATCGTTAACAACGCACAGAATATAGTACACAAAACGACCTGTCTGCTTTATGAATTAAAAGAATCACCTTTTAATTCATAAAGCGGACAGATTTGTATCAAACTGACGTTCGTTTTTTTTTAAATATTTGAGTATCTATACAAATATAAAATTGAAGTATCTGTTTGTAATAACAAAATAAAAGCTTTTTACTCAAGGCTTATGTAAGTATATACAGTACTTATAATATAAAAACTATTTTTTTAAATTTTTGTTTGTCTGTTTATTCCGGCAAATCTCCGAAACGGCTGGATCGATTTTTACGGGACTTTCACTGACAGATAGCTGATATTATAGCGGGTAACTTAACTACTTATTTCATAAAAATAATTAGGGTTCCGCGCAAAAAAAAATTAACTCCAAAATCCGATTCAAATAGGGAAGTATATATATGTATATCATCGATCGGGTCGGCTATTTTACGCGGGTGAAACCGGGAGGCCCAGACAGGATTAAATAAAGCGACGAACGACAAGTCGTCGTCGTCGACAAAATTCTCTATTGCAAATCTCCGATGTCCATGAGTGAATAAATATACTCCATATTTGCAGAATACTGCAAATATGAAGGCAATCAGTCGTTCGCTTCCTTCCGTGTCAGATATAAAGATTTTCCGACAATGTAGAAATAGATTCTATGTCAAAAACACGCAATAATAATAATACATACAAACTGAACAACAAAAACACAACAATTATCAATTCTTGTTGTTTGGACTAAATAAACTTTGATTTCGACTTTTACGACACTGACGGGATGAGATGGGGTGGTAGATTCTCTTAAGCCGCCACCAAACGGCAAATATATTTAGTAATATTGATAATTTTTATTGTTTATGTATATACTTTGCGTTTTACTGGTGGTAGCATTCCTATGCAGGAATCCGTCTAGGTAGGTACCACCCCAGGGCCAGTCATTCTGCCGTGAAGCAGTAGTCTGCAAACATTACTGTGTTTCGGTTTGAAGGGCACTGAGAGCTAGCGTAATCACTGCGCATATCAGCCTTAAGTACTGATGTCTCAGGGTGACAGGCGCAGTGTGGTGCTACACAGAAATATTCTGAGGAACACAGCATCTGTTATGGGCAGACGTTGCACTTGCCATCAGGTGAACGTTTTGCTCGTCTCGTCTCTTTATCAAATAAAAAAATAAATAATAAAGTGTTTAGCTCAAGGGCCGGTTGCTCGCCTTTAATTTCATAATGCGCGGGTAACCGGGATACGATCCCCGGTGCCATTACCTCTAAAATTGTTCCGAAATTTTAAGTGCTCATTTACCACGTGCTCAGCGGTGAAAGAAAACATCATGTGGAAACCTGCATATCCGAGGAATAGAAATATTTCGAGGACATGTAAAGTCCGCCAACACGCATTGGAGCAGCGTGGCGGACCAAAACCCTTTCAAAAATGAGAGGAGGCCTGTGCTCAGCAGTGGGACATTTATAGGCCGTTACTTTATTTTACTTTTTTATGTATATAGGAATAATATCTGATATAAATGCAGTGTTCGGGCACTATATTTAGTTAGATAATATTTTATTTATGGTCGGAGTCAATTTCTACATCCATGGATCTAAATGAACAAAAAAAAATTGTAAGAATACCAATATACGTTCAAACATATTTTATTATTTGTCTATGTTGCTGTGTTGTGGTGGTCCCCGTGTCACTGACACTGCGCATCATAGCCGACTTCCGATCTTATCGCTTGAGTGTTATATCGGGCGCCTACCCGCGCCGCGTTTGGACGAGTGAGTACCCCTGTATTTGCGAATACACTTGTGGCTCTATAATATCTCCTGCGCAGTTTATAACTTCCGATAGTATTCAATAGTTGCCGCCTTGGTCGAAAATCGCAAGGAGAACATCATATTCATTAACGTATGATTAGCAGCCTAATCAAGAAGTCTTAGTTTGCCAAACTTAGCAATCGAGTTGGTATCCGCAGTTAACAGAAGGATGCTGCTGAAGAGATGGCTGCTGGCCATGCCTTAGTTTATCTTTTCCCTTAGTCAATCCTTAAAGAACTACGGGACTAGATGATAGATAATATTCCGTCGGATTACTGCATAGTAATCTTACCACCGGTATAGTACAGTGAATAAATAAACCTGTATCAAATCTAAAACAATATTATATAGATAACGTATAAAAAAAATACTTCAGAATACATCCAAAGAACCGTCTTTCAAATGTATCTAAACTATGCAGGAAGAAGTCGATCGTATTTTTCAATAACTACCCGATTTTTCTTTACAAGAATATTAAATGTATATTATCTCACAGTTGAAAATGGCGAAGAATAGAGAATGAAGAGCGAAAGTAAGAATTTTAATATTTTTAATTACTGCTTGCAAGATTTAAACCAAGAATTCTGCTACAAGTGCATTTCCACTTCGATGAACTTTTTAAAATGTTTCCCTTTATGATGTTACAGCAAACAATCAAGTTCAATTAACGAGAAAGTTCATCACTTTTACTAAAAGTGAAATAAAAGTGTAAAATCATTGCACAACAGTGTTACACTACACTATTAGTGGATATTTTAGAAAAAATTGTGGGTGGTTGTTGGATAAACCACGTAGGATATTAATTCCGTACAGGGACTTATTATAATAGGGTTGATTATTCCTTAATAAAATTAATAGACATACTATATCTTACGTTATCATTATACTATATCTTACGTTATCATTATACTATATCTTACGTTATCATCGTACTACGTGGACTAGTAATAGGCTGAAATGATAATCATTTCAGCCTATTACTAGTCCGCTGCTGACATTAGCCTCCCCCATAGATTGCGACAAAAGTTTGTAGCTCTCATTTTGAGGGGATTTTGCATTATTATTTATAACAGTCTATTCATTCAGATATTCAGATTAATTTGCAAGAACTAATTGGCCAGTGAAAGTTATTTTCGTAAAAACGCTAATGTGCGTAAACTGGATTGATGAACGGATTTCTAATGAAAGGCCTTGTTGCTGACTTGTTCATTTGCTCCGCAGGAATGAAACTGATTAGCAAAGACGAGAGCGAGGCGATAACATTTAAGAGTAATAGTCCAACTTCATTATTTTTTTTATATTATTGCAAATGTATTGAAGAAACTATCTGAAACCAAATAAATCTAAAAAAATAGTACTCCATAAATAACCCGACTTGATCTCAATAAGGATTTAGGAGCTATCTCGTGAGTGAGTACCTACATAAAGTTTCTTGGCTGCCAGGTTCAAATCACTAAATAAACAGTTCAAAGTTCAGATCGGATATATTCACATCTAATATTGTTTTCCAGTTTTAAGTGCTGATTTGCCACGTGCTCAGCGGCGAAGGAAAATATCGTGAATTTCGAGGACATACGAAGTCTGTCAACCAGTATTGTAGCAGCGTGGCGGACCAAGCTCCAAAGCCTTCTCAAAAATTAGAGGAGACCTGTGTTCAGCAGTGGGTTTTTAAAAGGCAACTTCTTTTATTTTATTTAGAAAAACCATTAGCGTGAGATATGGTTATAAAACACATTTAACTTTAATAGTAAGGCCAATTTAAGGATTCCATTTTTGTTTCTCCTTTTTTTTACTTTAAGTTAAAACTATACACTAGTATTATTAGTAGTATATCAAGTAACAAGATATATCATAAAAAATATTTTTACTTACAATAATAACTTTACTTTTTTATTTGTCAAAATGCAATATTTTTAAAAACTCGGTTATTTCCAATAGGTGTGTAAAGCCGTTTGGTCTACCATTCCAGCTCATTATGTGAGTATCATGACAATAACCGGTTTTGGACACCTTAACTAGAGAAATTATAGAGCATATGAGATTTAAGAACACATTGTCTCAGGGCGACAAGCGCCATGAGGCTGACTCCGCACTGTTACTACTGCAGGCGGAACATTTACAGCCAAGCGTACGACTAGTTCGCCTCTTGGTTTACTTTCATAAATAAATCTAGAAAATACACAGAGACACTGCTGTGTCTAAAGTGCTAGTAGATGTCAGATAATACAATCATTGATCCGCCTGCGAAGCGGGGCCAAATCCTCCTTCTTTGGAGAGATCCAGTGGCGGATCCAGGATTTTGGTTTGGGAGGGGCTTGACCCAGCTGACGGTAGGTTTTATCAATGACTACACTAAAACCACTAAAAAAAGCACACAATTTTTTGTTTATTTATCGATTTGCAGGAGACTCTGATCCTGCCCCGCCCTCACCATAACTGCTTCCTTAGCCAGGACTAGCAGGCCCGCCGGATACGAGTGACGTTCCTTTGTGACACTCATTTTTAGGGGGAATTTTGCCGCAGTTTGTTATTTTGATGCCAGGAAGATGTTGTTGCTCTCCTAGTTTTTTTCCCTCTTTCGACCCTTACGACATTCAGTAAATGTCGTAAAAATAATTACATTATTTACGTTCAATGTTACTTCGCGCTGTCCCTTGTAGGGCAGATCGATCAGATCGAGTGCTCAAAGTCCTTTGCGCTAATTAATATTAAAGCTAATGGGACAGACGATAGATGATGTCCTCGACCATGGCGAGAACTACCGAATACTGTTGGAAGTTATAAACTGCACAGGATATATTACAGTGCCACAAACGCGCATACACAGGGGCACCTATTCGTCCCAACCAACCGTGCCTGATGTAACGCTCATGTAATAATATCGGCGGTAGGCGAGAATGCAATGCCAGGGATAATCACAATACAATCAGGCTCAAAAACCAACAATTTGTATTTTTGAACAAATGTTGGCTGGGTGTCGAGCCCAAGTCCCGCGGCGTGGTAGTCCGGTACTCTAACTAAGCTAACAGTCTTAGTAAGCGCGGCGTGGCGTTCGAGGGACACCGTGGCCGCTGTATTTTTTAAAGAGCGTTTTAAAGTTTTAAATAAAAGAAAATATAATTAAAATTACAAGCCACTATTCAATTGTTTCTAGTTTACAAAAAATAATATGAGTAGGTAAGTAAATAATAGATTACTTAGTCTATTCGCGAGTAGCGCGGGCGAGCGTAGGGCTGTTCGCTCACACTGCGGCATTTTTCTTACTTTTAGCATTTTATACCTATCGTAACTTCTAAACGATAGGTCCGATTCGAATAATTTAAAGAGGACTTTACATGTACATAATCAACCTTGACTATGAAACTAATTAGAATTAGAAATTTTGTAGGATAGGGATTAATATCATGATACGAATGTCATCATCTTTCGATTCTACCTGTGTTTTGGTAGACAAATTTGAACAAAAAGCGTTTATTGTGACTTTATGATGATGATGTTCTCCTAGCCGATTTCGACCACGGCGACAACTTCCGACTACTGTCGAGAGCCCTCAACTGCGCAGGAGATATTATAGTGCCACAAGTGTACGCGCAAACACAGAGGCACTCACTCGTCCCAACCTACCCGCGCCCGATGTAACGCTGATGCGATAAGATCGGAGGTAGGCTAGGATGCAGTGTCAGAAACACGGGGACAATCACAACACAACCAGACCCGAAAACCAACAATTTATGTTTTAGCACAAATGTTGGCTCCGGCTGGGATTCGAACCCAGGACCCGCGGCTCTGAAGTCAGGTACTCTGACCACTGAGCCACGTGTCGTCGGTGTCGTCGCGGTCGACTTAACTATAATAGTATATATGTCTACATATAGCCTCGCGGACTTTTTTGAGAATAATGATGAGTACTATGAAAATGTAGTACATCATTTTCTTTATAATTAAAAGTTTTTGCAGCGCACGCCAAATAATGACTTTTATCAGTAAATTTTTGATACCTTACATCATAGCGATTTGATACTTTACATCATAGCGATTTTCGGAGGAATCTCGTTTTTTTTTTAATTAAATACAACTCATGGTAGTCGGTGATAATGTAGTTGTATATAGGTGAACAAATTTTAAAAATCGGTTCAGTAATTTTTAAGTTAAATCATTACAACCAAACATACAAAAAACAAAATTTTTCCTCTGTATAATATTAGTTTAGATTTAGATAGATATAAGAAATGAATTGTATGTAAAATAATCGTTTACTAAAAGAAAAAAAGTCTTAAATACTTTTTAGTTATCGATAATGTTATAAAATTAATATCCGTAATTTCGCTATCACCAATTAAAAATAAATGGTTGGATACGAAAACTCAAAAATGTTTTAATTTTTTTTTTCTAATTTCGTTGGTTTATTTGTCCATTTGTTTGTCCGGGCTATACTCCGAAGCGGCTGAGTCTATTTTCTCGAAACTTTAATTGGCAGGTAGACGACTTTTTAAAGAGTAATCTGTAAGCTACATTTTATTTCAGAAATCTGTAGGGTTCCTGCGTAAAATCTGAAAAACATTACAAAGGGGCTATGTCGACGAAATACGCTCGGCTTTAATTTTTATTACAGACATTATTAATTTATTTTATGGTAATTTAAATATTTCTCTTTACGCGGTTTAGCAAATACACACATCTTTATTATATATTACCATTACTACTATAATGAACCTGGAAGGTTTATTTGTTTTAACGCGCTTTTCCGAAGAAATTCCAAATAAGTATATTTGCATTAGATAGCCCCTTCATTGAGGAAGATTTTAGACTTCAATGCTCAAGCCTGAAGGAGACGCACGCTGAGAACCAAACATTACAGAGAAGTACCGAGCTGTGACCGACCGGTCAGCGAGGTACCATGCCGAACGCCGCAATCAAGTGGTCAGCTTATTTTAGGCCAATGAAACCGCGGGCTAACACCTAGTCCGATAATAAATTACTTGGCCTAATGCCAAGTAATAAAAAAATCGAGTCTCGGAGGATAAGATAATTTTAGGAGGATAATAGTAATCACTACAATTACTCAACCCTGTTGATACACGTTTATTTACAACGTTACACAAACTTACATACACAGTGGACGGGATCCTGACGTATATTTATGTCCTACATACAAGAGTATTTCCACGCGTTTTGCTATACGATGCAATTAGAGTCTCAAATGTGTTGTAACTTTTATGTATAGTCGAAAAGTTATAATAAGTTAAACGTATACTTTTCTACTTACTTCTTTTTAAAGTTTGGCCTCCTGTTTCTTTATTAAATCTCAAAATTAAATATTTTTGTAATAGGTTATATCTTTAGTAATAAACAGATACAAAATTTATGATACTACGTCGTAAAATATGACTGTTCCTAAGTGGTGATAAAGTTATGGCGTCTCGAAAACATTCGCAACATTTTCGTAGCGGTCGTAAATTTCGGATAACGTAGCAAAGCAAAATGTTCAAAGTGAGAATTGGTACTGCCTTATCAGATTAAGAGGATTTATTCTAGGGTTTTACAGGATAAGTAAGGTTCGTAAGACGATAAATTTTGGGAGTAAATAAAGTCTCATTTTTACCAACACTGTCGAATAATTTGTTATCTTATAATTTTATAACGCTCTTTACGTGTATTCGTTATCTCAGTATCATATTATACCGAAATAATAACTATTATGGTACCATCCTTTATTTCTCTCGCTGCAATTTTTGTTCTTGCACGACTATTATTGGGAGTTAGGCTCGACCGACACTTTTGTAAGTGAATTATTATATAAAATATTGTAACCTAACGTCTGATGGCTGTGTGTATAATAAATAAATTCTACATTAATGTTTCATTTAAAAATAAATGGTATATTATTTCATAGTATTTATTAGTACAGGCAAAAAACTAACCTAGTGCACTTAATAAGAAAATATAATCACTACTTTGTAGCACTTGCATTCGTATACTCGGAAAATCAAAACTATTTACCGCTAAGCCGCTTTGATACTTTTAATACGTCAAAATAATAATTCATGTATCTAATAATACCAATCAGCGATCAACTTTCCGGGAATCCCTCTGGTATATTTTTCTTTATAAAAAGACTGCCTTCGAAGATTTCTTCTGTGTGTTTTAGACATAATTCCCACATGCATACCTTAAACGAGTAAGTATGTGTATGTCATGTAAATATTATGTCCCTTGCTAAAATCGAATATAAATATTTGTCCCTAGTGCAGAACCAATTGATTTATATTTGCAGCTAATTTTCCAAAAGGACATTTTAAAATATTATTATTTACCAACGAGATTAAAAAAAATATTCAACTAATAAATGTCATTATAAACAAAATAAAGCAAAAGCACATTCACTGGCAACTTTTACTAATTTTCATACTGCTTACTTTTCGATTTGTACACGTCAATATCGGCAATATTACAAGTTAGCTGAATTAAGCAGATGTTGAAGTTCTCTGTTACGACTTTTAAACAGGGCTGCCAGCTTTCTCGAAAATTAATTTAATTACAGTAAATAACGTAAATTACGCAAAATCTTTAGAAGCTCTCTCCCTAGTGCTATTTCAAAGTACTGATATTTCATAGATATTTTTTATAATTTGGTGTTTAGCTACAAATACTTTTATTATACAGTTATGACAAAACCGAGTTAGCGAATTCTTCTACTAAAACCAAGAATTCAATGATTATCTATGAACAGACACATAGAAACTTTTGAAATTATAGAATTCAGTATCAATGTCAAAAATTATGTGAAGGGAAAATTTTGTATGTGTATGTAGTGAGAGATTTGGCATAGTTAAAGTTTATATTAAGAAGAAACGGGAAAGCTAATATTTAATACTCGTATTATTACAAATACATTATACTTAGTGACTAAAATAAAACGAAACATACATTATTTACATAATAATTTCTTATATTTACGCGAAAACTACACATTTAAATTAAATAATTTTACGGATTTTATCGGGTTTAATTTTACTTTTTATTACCCGACGTTTCGAGTGCTTAACACCTTGAGTCACACTGTGTATAGGATGAAGACCCATACTAATAGGTATGTAAACGGTGAATCTCACCACCATCCTTCACAGTTAGCTATCGTGGGTAAATCTTTGTTTCAGAGACCACAAGGGATCTGTGACTGTAAACACCTGGCCGCCGAGCTTCAGCTTGTCAAGCAAGTTTTGCAAGACAACCAGCTTCGGGTTCCGCGCCTTCGTCACAGTGACCGAGTGAAGCCTGCCACAGTCGAGCGTGTACCTGCAGTCTTACCATATCACAGAGAAGTCACGGACAAGATTGGCCATATCTCTATCTATATATCTATATATATATCTATATATCTATATCTATATAACTTGAAGCGGACTTCCAGTCCGCTTCAAGATATATAGATATACAAGATATAAGAACATTTTTCAAGCCGCCGAAGAAGATCAGTGTTTATCATCTGTCAAGTATAACATCCCTCATCAAGATGCAGAAGTATACAAGCTGGATTGTGAATGTGGTCTCTCTTACTCGTACAAAGGGCAAAAAAAAAGATCAGTATAAACCCGCGTAAAAGAACATATAGCTGATGTGAAGCATCATCGCTCCAGGAAGTCTGCAGTCTGTGGCCATGTTCTGGATCATCCCAACCATTACATTAGATTTGTAAAACCACAAATCCTCGCAAAAGAACACCGATTCCTACAAAAGGATGATTCGCGAGGCTATTGAAATTAAAAAATATCCTTATTTTAATAGAGAAGATGGTTAGATATCAGCTTGGGATCCTATAATTAATAAAATTAAATCAAAAACCAAGCATTCCACTGCAAGACTTCAAGGTACAGTTAGCTCTTTCTGCGTAGATCGGACCAAAAAGTAATAATTAAAAGCTGATGGTACTCCGGGTATACTATGTCATCAGGACATCTGTCACCTCAGTCTTCCCGTGACCACGGGTGCTGTAGAGCACTCGAAACGTCGGGTTATAAAAAGTAAAATTAAACGCGATAAAATCCGTAAAATTAGTTTCATTTAAAACATTATTTACTTTCATTTTACTTCTAAGCATTTCTAAGCAGAAATCCGTCTAGGTAGGTACTACCCCAGGTATTCTGCTAGGTATTCTGCCGTGAAGCAGTAGTGTGCAAATATTATTGTTTCGGTCTGAAGGGCATTGAGAGCTAGCGTAATCTCTGGGCAAATGAGACTTAAGAACTGATGTCTCAGGGTGTCGGACGCAGTGTGGTGCCACACATAATTGTTCTGGGGGGCACGGCATTTGTTGTGGGCGGACGTTGCGCTTACCAACAGGCTCGTCTCGTCACCTAATACAATAAAAAAAAACAATATCACATATAGTCTGACGTTTATTTACGTGTTTACTGGCAATCATAGATAATACACTGAGAACTGCCAATGTCAAACGCGTAGCCTGTGGTCAAACAGAGGCACAGAGTTGAGATTGTCGCCATAGAATTTTAAAATTTTGGCAACAAATAATTATTCAATTCTCAATAACGTCCAAACTTGAAAAAAATATGAATTACGGTTATCATGAGTTTAAAATAATAATTTCTCGTCAAATCAATATCTTAGAAATATCTTTGACTCAATCATATGTCATTACACATTCATAGATAATACAAAAATGTCTATCTCACCATCATATCATTATCGTTTCAGCCTATCACAAGTCCACTGATGAACATAGGCCTCCCCCACAGATTACTACAAAAATGTGTAGCTCTCATTTTAGAGGGATTTTGCCGTAGATGCCACTGGGATTCGAATGGGTTCGAATCCCAACCAGAGCCCACATTTGTGCAAATATATTAATCGTTATTTTTCGGGTCTGGTTGTGTTGTGCATGAGTCTGTAAAACGCACCGACGATACAAGAGAAAGTCTACTGTAGGCAATAAAGACAAAAAAACTTTAAAACGACTACATACCACTACTATAACCCCACTGTGCTACATGACTGTGCACAGTAGCCCCATTACTGTGCACAGTCCTCCTCATATTTTCGACTTCGAGAGACGTTTTGAGTTAGGAAGTCACGGTGTACCATTGTGGCGGACTCCGCGGACTATCCTACTGCCGCTGATCTTCATCTGGAACCTAGATGTTCTTACTTTCGACTATTGTCGTGAACCATCTTTTACCACAAGCTTTAATGTTTGGTTAAAGAGCTTAACGGGAATATTAGTAATGTAATAATGGTAGGCAGAGGCTACAGACGTAGCCCACTTTTCTTCATTTTGGTACGAGTTAAAGCAATCATACTCCCCATTGCGTTTCTACGAGCAGTATAGTGATGTCATTGCATATGATGATGTTATTCTTCGCGAATAAAGGCAGGCCGACGTGGTTCGCCACCCGTCACGTCTCGATTACCGCGAGGGCGAGAATTGGGCTACTTGTGTGGCCTCTGCCTGCCCATTAAATATGAAAAAGACGTGACTGTATGTATGTATGTATGTATGAATAAAGACTGTTCGTAAAATACCTTAGTCTTCTGTAACGACACCTCGGTAGGTGCTATTCTACTCTGCCGGACACCTATCAGCACTGATAATATTAAGAGCGTAGTTAAATCGATCTAGAAATTTTTCAAGTATTATTTAAAAAAAAACACTAGGACAAAGATAGTTAAGCGTCAATAACTATATTTCAGTCAATTATAATCAAAATTCATCGCATTCTGAAACTTCATCTTACAAGTTTTATTTGAAAGTATCATCATCATTACAAAAGTATATTATGTACGAAATGTCCCGAGCTATCTATTGGAGAAGGCCTTATAATGGAACATTTACTTTCTATTTTGTTAGACAAATTGAATAGTTGGTGGAAGCCATCCATTAATCTTGTCGGAAATTGATGTCCTTCTCATCCCACTTTTAGAATGACCTCGCGATGAGCTGGAACATATTTTACATACATTAATGAAAAAAAGGTGAATAACGAAATCTATGACCACCCGTATTTTAACGGAATAATGTACTGAATAAAAATTAAATCTATACACATAAATAAAGTTAAGGTGTCTGTCTGTGATTTCGCAATAAAGATTTTTTCTTACTCTAAGGCTCGTAAGACAATCAGCAGGATACCAAAACTCAAACGAGCGTTTTTTAACGTTTGTCTATTTGTTTGTCCGGGCTCATCTCCGAAACGGGTAAATCGATTTTGATGGAACTTTCATCAGTAGGTAGAGGACTTCTAAGAGTACGGAAATTTTTAAGGCTTCCTACGTAAAATTTTAAAAACTGTAGAAATTAAAGGCTACGCGGATGAACGTGTTACGCACGGTGATATGTATTTGTTTCATTATTGTTGTAAATCATGGCAGTTCAAATATTTCTCTAAGTTCTTTATAAAATCCATAGCCCTTTTTTACGTTTTTATCTTATACATTAGGCAGGCTATTTAGGTAAATGACTAAGTTTTAACAATTATGATATCATTGTGATGGCGGCGTAAAATCCATCACCGTTTTCTGTTCATTGATGTAGAAAAGGTGACAAAATAAAAAGGCCGGAACAATAGCGACGTGTCCCACAAATGGGAAAATGAGCGTCAAACATCATAATGAAGTGTCATCCAAGCAACGTCTACGTGCTTCGAAATGAAATCACTCAATCACCGCCTGTGACGATATCCGCAAAAGTTGCTATTTTCATAAAGTCAATTGGTTTTTATTCTAGAAGAAGGGGCAAACGAGCAAACGGCTCACCTGTTTGTAAGTGACCACCGCCGCCCATTAACATCCGCAATACCAGACGAATCTCAGACGCGTTGCCGGCCTTTGATAATGGAGAAGGCTCTTTTCTTGAAGGTCCCTAAGCAAGTCTGAAAAACCGCTGGCGGCAGCACATTCCACAAGGTAGTGCGTTTCAGAAAATTTCTGGCAAAACGCCCAGTGGTGGGATGCCAATCATCCAGGTGGTGCTGATGAAATTTTGTGCTGTACCACAATGCGTGATGGTGGAACTGGGCATCAGGAATTAATCGTTGTTCGGATCCTCGGTACATGTTTCAAGAATTCAAGAAAATCTATCATAATAATCAGTTAAGACCAAGTCCTTACCTTAAATTTTATAATACGCGAGTGACCTGGGATCGATCTCAGACGCCGGCACATTATCATTATTAATTATTGCTACTTTATTATTGTAATATGCAGCTATTATCAAATGTAATAAATGTCTCCTGTAGAGCCTTATTTAAACTTTTATATACCATGTTATGGATGTCCTATAAATAAGTAATAAATATAACTGCGTATATTATCGTAAGTATCTCAATACAATTCTTACTATATAATATTATCGTTCGATGAAATTGGAATGAGGACATAAATTTATCCCACAAATAGATGTTTTTATGGTGGAAGAATTCTATATTTTATTTACTTCTGTGTACACACAAATTATTTTATCAAAAAAATTATGTTTAAAATTTAGGCCTCCCCATTTTTCGCGTAGACTTAACACTTCTAATTTTAGAAGAGCCTGGGCTAGTAAACCATGAATATTTATTAACAATAGCTTCATTAGATTTCGAATTACAGACGACGTCGGTTTCATAGACAGAGATTTTTTAGCATCAGCTGTGGCTTAGTGAGTATATTAACGGTATTTAAAAGCCATTTTTTTTAAATCTAATGTTAATTTTATACGGGTAATTTTGAACCTCTATAATTTTGTACCTCTTTGATATATCATTGCCTACCGCTAACAAACCGAGTATGTTTTTTTTATTGTGCATACGACAACGTTTCATTAGGATCCCGCCTGGAGGTCTATTGTGTAACTCTGGTAGGTTTCGTAATCGGTTTTATTTAATCCATTAACCAATTAATGAGCTTCAAGCGCCAAAATAAAACCGATCACGAAACCTTATGGAGTTACAAAATAGACCACCTGGTGTAAAGTGATGATAATGTCCTCTCTTTACCCACCGACCCATAATAATCCATAATTATAAATGCCAAATTAACTCTCTCATTACCTCTGTCTGTATTTACGATTTAACCGCTAAACCGATCTTGACGAAATTTCACAGGGCACAGAGATAGCTTGCATCCTGGAGACGGACATAGGATACTTTTTAAACGAGAAAATCTAATAATTCCACGGGATAATTAAAAAACCTATATCCACGTGGACGAACAACTTCGAGTGCTTCCACTAGTTTCCTATAAATGCAAATGAAAATTTAAATGTTACCACACAAACCTTTGTTTTGTTTTGTATTATTTACATTCAGAAGCTTTCGACTCACCGTTCTCAATATTTTAAAAAGCGATTGTTTCATGTAAAATGCTAAGGACATTTATCCTTTATTATAGACTTCGTATAATACAATTTTTGTCGCGTCTACAGACTGTTTACTTACTAGAAATAGACTGAAAGGCTTATTGTGACGAATCAGTAAAACAAATGGACTGTTCTACATTAAGTCATTAATTATTTGGCTAAAGTTTTGGGGAGCCCCAATTCTACCGGTGTCAGTAATAGATACCACGTTTCTGTAACGACGGCCACCTCAACCCGACGTCATAAACTCCACGTGAGATATGCCGGGTACCTTTAGGATTAATTATGTAGTCTAGTAAGTACATGATTAAACTCGATAGGCTGCTCGATCACTAAGCCATGAGTATTAATAAAAACAATATCGTTTTTGAATAGACTTAACACAAGAG
Source organism: Luehdorfia chinensis (assembly GCA_019845155.1). NCBI lineage: Eukaryota > Metazoa > Arthropoda > Insecta > Lepidoptera > Papilionidae > Luehdorfia > Luehdorfia chinensis. The sequence goes on from JAHVAK010000052.1 coordinate 2,749,639, forward strand.
ACTTAACTCTAATTATGAAAAATTGTACTTTTCGTAACTTTTTTTAAGGAAGAAAGTCACGAGACGAACATATCGTTCTCCTTTTTTTTATTTCATAAAAGTGACGGAACGAGCAAAACGTTCACCTGATGGTAAGTGCAACGTCTGCCCATAACAAATGCTGTGTCACCAAGAAAATTACTGTTTGACACCACACTGCGCCCGTCACCCTGAGACATCAGTTCTTAAGTCTCATATGCCCAGTGATTACGCTGGCCCACCGTGCCCTTCAAACCGAAACACAGTAACGTTTGGGGTGGTACCTACCTAGATGGATTCCTGCATAGGAATCCTACCACCAGTAAAATGATCACATCCTGATCATAAGTACAACATCGGCCAATAAAAAATGCTGTGTCACCTAGAGTATTTTTGTTGGGCACCCTTAGACTTCTATTCACAAGTCTAATATACCCAGTAATACACTAGCTATATGTGCCCTTTAGACCGAAACACAGTAACGTTTGTAAGCTACTACTTCACAGCAAAATTACTAGTACTGCGATGTGACGTTACAAAATTCCAGCACATTAAAAACTCCTTTTGTTGTCATTGCATTATTGAAATACAATTATTGAGCTATATTTTTAAATTAAAATTTATTAAAATATTCATAAAATCGTATTCACTAGCTGTGCAGTAACTTTTTTATTGCCTATTGGTCAATTTCCTAGACGTTTAGTTAGATAATTCGCCTAATAAATGCCAGTATGAAGTCACCCTTTCGTTATAAATTTCGTGATACTATGCAATACACCGTTCATATTAAATAGGAGGAACAACCGTAGTTTCTGACTTACGGTCGTGGCAAGCCCATTTACCCCGAAGGGAAAGCACATAGGCTATGGGGATATAATGACTAAATTTTGCTCAAACAGTTTTAGTTTAAATTTATATGGTTATTATTCTTTTCACATTCACTCTATTAACTTTCTCTCGTTGAACCAAGGGTTCGTCTAACTCAAACTGTAAGCCATGTGTACAATGGTGATTATATAGATTAACTTATCAAAGTAAAAGTAAAATATATTCACATCCATAACATTTTTTTTTTCAATTGCATAAAGTGACGAGAAGAGCAAATCGCTAATTATCCGGGAATCCTACCACTTTAGCTTTCGTTGAAATCGGGCTCTTTACATATACAAATTTAGTGACGCGTACGTGATTATAAAAAAAAATATAATAAAATGTTCGTATGTACTTTATTACTTTTTTTTAAATTAAAGTAAGGAATTAAACTGCACTGTGCACCCAACAGGGCATGATGGCGATGGGCTCACCACCTATCACACCAAGTGCACTATATTGTGTTGGTGAAACGAGGAACGTGTGGCAGTCATCTGTTTTTGCAGTGAGTGCCCAGTCTCTGACTACCCCTTATGAGATACAGTCGTAATCTTATGTATGTATGTATTTAATTTAAAAGCGAATATTACGTTATAAATATATTCAACTTTTGCAATTTTTTGTAATGCAGTTTAATATTTTTTTTCGTTTGTTATTATTATCGTAGTATCTATACCGTGTTAAAATAATTGTAACAACAATGCTTAGATCCGTACTTCAGTCTTAGTTTCTCAGTATCACAGAGAGGTTTAAATTAACTCTTGGAAACCTAAGTACCCAACTTGCTATCATTTGACTATAGAATTCCTGTAAGTCCACTACGTTTTGAAATAATACGATAATTATATAATACTAGCTGATGCCCGCGACTGCATCCGCGTGGATATAAGTAGGTTTTTTTTAAATATCCCGTGGGAATTATTTGATTATTCAGGATAAAAAGTATCCTATGTCCGTCTTCAAGATGCAAGCTATCTCTGGATCCAATTTCGTCAAGATCAGTGAAGCAGTTGAACCGTGAAAAGTTGACAGTTAAAGAAACAGACAGACAGAGGGACAGAGAGAGTTACTTTCGCATTTATTATATTAGTATGACGACCGCGTGGCATAGTGCTTAGATTACCTGACTTCTACGCCGCGGGTCCTGGGTTCGATTCCCAGCCGGAGCCAACATTTGTGCTAAAACACAAATTGTTGGTTTTCGGGTCTGGTTGTGTTGTGATTTTCCCCGTGTTTCTGACACTGCATCCTAGCCTACCTCTGATCTTATCGCATTAGCGTTACATCGGGCGCGGGTTGGTTAGGACGAGTGAGTGCCTCTGTGTTTGCGCGTACACTTGTGGCACTATAATATCTCCTGCGCAGTTGATGGCTCTCGACAGTATTTGGAAGTTACTCATGGTAGGATTCCTATATCAGGAATCCGTCTATACGGTAGGTACCACCGCAGTGCTAGTTATTTTTTCGTGAAGCAGTAGTGTGCAAAAATTACTGTTTCGGTTTGAAGGGTAAAGATAGTTAATGTAATTATTGGGTATAATATGTGACTAAAGAACTGATGTCTATTGGTCACAAGTGCAATGTGGTGTCACACAGAAATGTTCTGGTTGACAACATATGTTATGGTCAGGTATTGCCAAGATCCAAGAGCCGAGATCCATGGGGCAACCATATAAGATGATTAGGGATAAAATCCGCCCCTGGGTTAAAATAAAGATTTAAATAAGTGCTAAAATCCGCTCCTCTTACGGAGAGTGCTGTTTGATTTTACTTCTGGTAGGATTCCTATGCAGGAATCCGTCTAGGTAGGTACCACCCCAGGGCCAGTTATTCTGCCGTGAAGCAGTGGTGTGCAGGCATTGCTACCAAAACCGGTTTTATGGGCACTGTGAGCTAGCGTCAGGCTAGTCTCAGGGTGACGGGCGCAGTGTGGTGTCACACAGGGGTGTTCTGGGTGACACAGCATTTGTTGTGGGCGGGCGTTGCACTTGCCATCGGATGAACGTTTTGCTCGTTTCGTCACTTTATACAATAAAAAAAAGAGTCTCCAGCCAGTTTGTGAAAAACGTGGTGGCGGCGCTGTTCCCAAGACGAGCAGAGTTGCCATCTCCGGTCATGGCTCTTCTGCAAGAAGAGTAGAAACTGGACACCGGGGCTGCCATGAGTATGGCAGGCGGAGCTCGGCGCGGCCATCTAAAAGCTGCGGGCCTAAAACCAAGTTCCGGATCCTGACGGCATTCTTGGTCGCACCTGGGTCTTGGTTCTCGAGATATTAGCGGATCGGCTCCGTAAGCTGATTGACGCCTGTCTGGGTCGGTTTGCCGCACAGTGGAAGATGGGTAGGCTAATCCTCCTCAAGAAGGTAGGGCGCCCGCGAAGTCTTCTTCCGTCTACTGTCGCTAGCATTGCTCGATGAGGAAGACAAGCTCATCGGGCGAATAATTACTAGCCGCCTCATCGGGCATCTCAGGGAGATACGCCCTGACTTGTCGGATCACCAATTTGGCTTACGAGTTGGTCGTTTGACGATTGATGTAATAAGACTCGGACGAGACGAGACGGTGAGACGGGATGGGGTGCTACTGGCGGTGTTCTGTGGATCACCAATGCCTTTAATCCTGCCCTGGGCGTCATCAAGGACCCTAGGCGGGGAGACAGAACAATACGGAGTCGTCGTCCGGTGTACCGCAGGGATCGATCTTAGGGCCACTCCTATGGAATATAGACTACGACTGGGTGTTGAGGGGCGATCTCCTCCACTGGTCACTGCCAAGAGGGAGACATATTAGGGGCCTTAAGCCCCCTGATTTTGGCTGTTCGCCACCTGTATTTAAGGGTGGTGCAATCGGTTTGCTGAGAAAACCTCAGGGGGCGGTAGCCGTCGGGGTCATAAGAGGGTATCGCACAATCTCTCACGAGGCGGCGTGCGCACTGGCGGGATCCCCTCCTTGGGATTTGAAAGGGAAGTTCCTAGTGTCTATGTATAATTGGCGCTTAAAACTCCGACTCCAAGGGCAACATCCCCTGCCGAGAGAGTGGGAAATGCGCAGGTTCTACGGCCGACAGTCTGTGCTAGAAAGGTGGAAGGAGCGACTGGCCCATCCTAGGGCAGGCAACAGGACTGTCGAGGCTGTGCGTCCGGTCCTTTTTGACCGGACATTTCTTGACAGGCCGCACGGCTCACTGACATTCCGCCTCATACAAGTTCTCCCGGGGCATGGCTGCTTCGGGAGTTACCTGTGTCGAATAGCCGGAAAAAAGCCCACAACCGAGTGTGATCATTAGACGAAGACACGCAGCATACGCTGGAGGAGTGTCCAGCTTGGGCGCAACTGCGCCAAGATCTCGTCACTGTTGTGGGGGACGACCTCTCGCTCCTAGCTTTAATTAAGGTCATGGTCATTAATAAGAGGTCGTGGAGCGGAAATCTTCAGCGAAAAGGTCATGTTGTAGAAGAAGGCTGCGGAGAAAGAGAGAGGGAGAGCGGAACGCCGCTGTTCCAATCCGCAGTCGGAGAGCCGGGTGCGGAAGAATGTCCTATCAAGTCAAATCATCCCTCATAACAGAGGTCTGGGTGGCAGTCTTCCCGCGCGCCCCTACATGAAGAATGACCGGCACAGGGCCATCGCCGTCGGGACTGCGGTAGTGTGCATATTGCGTAAGCGTTCCTGTAGTCCCGACTACTGACGACGAGAGGAATACCGTGAGGTTTTATCCCATAGGAGTCCGGTATAACCCCTTTTTTTCCCCCGGGACAGAGGGGAATCCATGCAGAATTTCGATAAAAGAGAGAAGACAGATAGAACCATAGATTACCTTCTAAAAAATACCGCATGTTGAAACTTTAGTATAGACCCGAGTTCGCAAAATTTCTACCAGAAAGCAAATGTTTGGGGAACGTTACAGCGGCGGTGAATGTGGTTGGCTATTTCAATGTCGCACTTTAATTTCCCGAGCTATAGCGGTGCGACAGGGTAGGCCGGTAGGATCGATATTGCATAAATATTATCCACAGTAATTATTTATTTATCGACAATTATTCAATTAATACTGAAAATACTGAAACCAAATACAAAACAATATGCCAAAATTATAGTGAAAACACATATTACATAATATTATAAATGCGAAAGTAACTCTCTCAGTCCCTCTGTCTATTTGTTACCTTTTCACGGATCCACCGTTGAACTGGCCTTTACGAAATTTGGCACAGAGATAGTTTGCATTCTGGAGACGGACATAGGATACTTTTTATCCCGGAAAATGAAATAGTTCCCACAGGATATTTAAAAAACCTAACTCCACGCGGACGAAGTCGTGGGCATCAGCTAGTATTTGTATAAGAGCCAATAAAAATATGGTGAATAAAAATTGGCACTGCTGAATCCAGCAATCGCCGTCGGTTTTTCATGGCGTAAAAATTGTCACCGCTAAAAGGCTTCGAGCAAATGACGCCATTTTTTGTAGGGTGCCAATATTCATCACGAGGAGTTGCAGCGGTCAATGTTTTTTGTTTAACTCAGGATATTGAGGGAGTCATACGAATGAGTTACCAAGTAAATGAAGTAAGTATACATTTTATGAATGTTTTGATTGCAATTTTTCAAGAGATATGCTCTAGGCAAGTTTTCAAAATCAAGTATTTTCTAAATTAGTACGTAAAATAGCGGTACCGTCTCGAGCGTATGCAACCACCACACAGACGTTGCACGTGCTGTAGTCAAAAGGAGACAACATAATACATTAACAGAAATTAGAGAAAAGAATTTTGAAAAAAGACATCAACGGGCACTGAAAGTTTGTTCACGATAACAAAGTGACCAAATTTCAGTGCCCGTTGAACTGAAGAACTATAATAACCTGAACTTTGACCAACTAGAAAATTACAAACTTAATTTATTTAACCGACGGAATGTAATAAATAGTTGTGTAATTAATGATCTTGAAGACTTCACACGCCATTAATCATTTTTAATCAATTAACGATATCGCCATAAAATTCGAAAACAGTTGAAAACATTCATCACACTTGGATGATACTGAAGCTTTACTCATAGCGAAAATGTGGTATCTAGAGGAAACCCCACTTTACCACATATCCCACATCTGGGGATACCGCATCTGTGGATCAAACAGACAGACCATCTATTTTATTTGTAATTGGATTATTATTTGCTCACAATATTTATTATTGTATTGAGAATTAACATTAACTGAAAAAATAATTGGTCCTGTCCGGTCCTGTTCCTTCCTCGTCCTTCAATAACAAAAATTTATAACCAAAAGATGAACAAAAAATGATAAGCCGCACTGTAGATGCGGCGGTGGTGGGGCCGCGGGGAAGAGGAGTGTTGGTGTATCGTTGCCTCTCTCCCTATCCTCCGCGGCCGTAATGTGGTCGGCGGCGGAGCCACAGACCAGATCCGCCGTCGGGGCCGGGAAGACGAGTGCTCTCGAGTGCAGGTCTCCTGGACGTGTGGTCTCCGCGTGGCGAACTCGGGGGGTTCGTTGCGCTCACATAGGGGGGCCGTCCTGGAAGGCGCGTCGTGTGTTCCGGCGCGCCTTACTAAGAAGGAGAGAGGAGAGACGCAGTTCTCTCCCGAGGAGGGGCCGCCGATGGTAGGCGGCCAGTGCCGGTGGAGTCGAGGATGTGTGCGAGAGCGTTCCCGTGGCCCTGCCAACATGCGGCGATGGCGGAGCACCATGGGGTTTTAGTCCCACATTACCCGTCCTTCCTCCCGTAAAGACGGGTATGCATTAGGTGTTTCCTCATATAAAAAAAAGGATTACGGCGTAATTTCAAATGGACTTTCATAGTTGCCGACGTCAAAACGTCTATGTTAGGAGCCAATTTCTTTCAAAATTAGATTATGCAACATATAAGTTGGTTACTTATGCCACGCTACAGTAATATTTTAGATACAACGAAAAAAATATCAAAACAATCACAATCTTTCCCACTCATATTGTAACAATTTCTCAACTCAATCATTTTTTATTGTTTAATATACTCTGTGCTTCTTGCCTATTAGACAATTAACGATCTGTCTACGATTACGGTGTATTATTTATCTGTGAAATTAATTGATTTGTTTGTCGATTTGGTGATGACGGCTATGTCTTTCTTTTAGAGAACGTAATAAAATTATTTTGCTTTACACTATTGTCTTTGCCATATTGCTCTTACGTTTTTATAAATTATTTATTTAATAACGAAACAAAAATACCACTGACAATGTCGAAGACACGCAATACCTAAAATGTCTAAAGAGAAGTCGGAGGAAATCAATACAGTCGAATTTGATCCTATACTGCCTGATTCTGGTGTTCTCTTCTACGAAGAATGTCCATCTGAATACGAAATACAGCGCCCCATATTATTGCCTCTGAAGTCTTCAACTCAAATACGTTTTGAACAACTACAACACGAAGCGGCGAGAGTGCGTAGGGAGAAAAATAAAACAGCAAAACAAAGCTAATGTACTCCTTTAATTAATTAAATTTGTTCTCCACACGAAGATAAAATGGCCTACACGCTGTTTGTAATAGAAATTATATCAGCGTTTATTTTGGCAGCTACTTTACTGTATAGATATGGAGACTGCTACAGGAATCACATTCTTGTTACAGTTTCAGTACTCACCGCATGGTACTTCTCTTTTGTTATTATGTTCATATTGCCACTGGATGTATCTTCAGTAAGTATTTTCCTATAGCGCTTTAACGTTTTTAAACATTGTTTTGGACACAATACTGTTTGAAGCAGGTTAAATAACAGAATATGAATGATATCTATAATAAATTAAAAAAATAACAGAATATTAGTGTTATAGGTACTCCCCTGTAAAATCAATTTTTGGAATCTGAGTTCTGAAGTAAATAAATGCCTCACTTACAGCAAATACATACTCCTAATATAAAACTCTCTCAAAAAAAACATGGGAAAAGAATTTGTTGAGGGTGTGGACTGTGAAATATGACATTGCACAATTGAGCCTGCTATTTGACTATTGTCATGAAACATCTCCTAGCACAAGCTTTTAAGCTTAGTTGGGAGTGGTTAACATGAATATTAGTAATGTGATTAGCATTGCCAATATTCTTTTTAAAAAAATATATCTTCATTTCCCTTTTTTCGGAGTTATAAACCTTAAAGAGATAGGTGGATATAATTTTTTCATGCATTCTTTAATAAATAACTTTGAGATACAACAGATTAACACACAAATATGAATACTATTTCAGAGCTTTTGGCCTCACATAGGCATATCTAAATTATTGTACACATACAATTATTAACATTCTGAAACTCTTTGTATGTAAGTAAATATAAATGAGCGGAGTATCCAACATTAAATGTTATACCTATATTGTTATAAATGCTTTACTAAGTTTTGTCATACATTTACACAAATTTAATTGTGTGTTTCGTCTTTGATATTCAGAAGATAAAAACAATAACAGCTCTAATAAATAATAAAAATCCATACATTGCATGAATTGGTTGATATCTTGCAAATGTATACAGGAGGGCAGCTATTCTAAGTATTTTTTTACATCATCATCATCATCATCAGCCTGCGGCAGTCCACTACTGGACATAGGCCTCTCCCAATAGGCGCCATTTTCTTTACATAATTTTGCGAAATCCTCTCATTTTTTGAATTTTTCTGATGATGAATTTTTTTTTGCGAATCATGAATTCAATATGTAATAGCTGCTATGGAATTTTATACATAATTTATGAAAAACATAAAATTATAGGCAATTTTCGAGAAATAAAAAAAGACTTATCTAGGTGTTTTCCACCTACTTGTCAAGATATTATATTTACAAGACACCTTGTAGATTGAAGATTGCTACGGGCTGATTTCCGCAACTCTATGTCTATGGGCGTATTTTGCGTTTTCACACTTTGTATGGAAATGTTCTTTCTACATATCCTTCACTTCATCAGTTATTAACTGTTATCCACTCAAATATAATAAGGAATATTGTTGCCCAGTATGTTCTTATGTAGTTTAATATATCATAGTGTCTCAAATAATGTTGGATTGAGATGAAACCAAACTTAACAAAGTAGTACAAAACAACTACACATTCACTACTTTTTTTTTAATTCATAACACAATTTTATTTTATCCCAGTCCTAAATTACATACAGCATGTTTTATTGTAGACTGTTTATCGACAATGCCTTCAAGACAATACTACAAACCAAGCCCCTATAACCCAAAGTAATGACTCCAGCACAGATGTACCAATACCAAACCATTGCCAAAAACCATGGAGCTTTGTACCAGATACAATATTTCCCAACCTCTGGAGAGTTGTATATTGGACATCACAATGTTTGACTTGGTATGTATATGCTTTATAAATATAAGAATAAGGTGTAGATAATAAGATTGAGAAGAATTAAGATTGCAGAGCATAATTTATTTTTAAATTATATTCCTATCTTTGGAAGGATTAGAATGTTACATCGAAACAGAAATTAAAATATGTTTATTGTCATTTATCAAATACACAATTCAAACATACTTTTATAATTAATCCTATTGTTTTCAATACTATCATTATTTGTCATACAGATAACTAAATGACATCATTATATTAATTGTTTATTATCTTTAAAACAAAAGTGAATTTTTATATTTATTAAAAACTAGCTGTACCCTGCGGTTTCACCCGCGTAAAAAAGCCGTCCCCGATCCATGATATCCATATATATACTTCCCCATTAGAATCGGATTTTGGGTTTTTAATTTTTTTGTGTGGAATTAATTATTTTTCTAAAATTAAAGTAGCAGTACTCGCTATAATATCAGCTATCTGTCAGTGTGGTGGCGGCTCGTTAAAAGAATACTACCACTCCGTCTCATCCAATGGATCTCGTAAAAGGCGAGTAAGGAATTAAACTGCACTGTGCACCCAACAGCGCATGGTGGCGATGGGCTCACCACCTATCACACCAAGTGCATTATATTGTTTTGGTGAAACATGGATTGTGGCAGTCATCTGTTTTTGCAGGGAGTGCCCAGTCTCTGACTACCCCTTATGGGATACAACCGTGATCTTATGTATGTATGTATGTATCTGTCTGTGAAAGTCTTTAAAGTTGGTCCAGCCATTTCGAAAATTATCCGAAACCAACAGACAAAAAGACAGACTTTTTTTTTTACTATATTTACTTTCATAAGTAGTGAGTGAAAAGCTGTTATTTTGTTATTATAAACTGCTCTTCAATTTAATTTATTTGTATAGATAAAATTTTAAATGTAGTTACTGTTAAAATTAAAACTTTTAAACATTATGTAGTATGATATGACTTCTAATTATTGTTCTATATGTTTTTCTACTAAACCTAACATTCCCAAACTTGTTAACCTTTTAAATTTCTAGTAGATTTTTTTATTTCTGTAGGCCTCTGCCTTGCACTTTAGTTTTCTAAACATGTTCAGAAAATTAATTGGTTGTGCAGAAGACATATAGGGTGGAACCTTTATGTCTTCTTGGTGACATGGTGACCACCACAGTTAAACAATATCAATTCCTGGGAGTCCACATAGACCAATTTGGAAATCTTTGAAACAATGTAGAGAACTTACAATCCTTTGGTTAGAATGTGTCGCCTTTATTAAGAAGACAGAGTGATCATAATGTCTTGAAAATTTTTGTGTATTCATCCTACGCCTTTAAGAAGAATGTTAAAAATACCCTCAAACATTTTTACTACATTTTTTTTATTACTTATTACTATTTGAAATATGTAGTTGAGTACATTATTATTTTCCATGTGTATCCACATTTTGGTTGCAATCCCACGGTTTTCTTTTCCTGCCTTAGTAATAATGAAAAAACTCTTAAAGTTTTTAGAAAGATTAAGTAAAGAATACCTAAATCTTGTGATTTTTGTTTGACAACTTAACATTTCTTTTACAGGCTCATTATGCCAATGATGCAGTCATACAGCAAAGCTGGTGATTTCACGGTTAAAGGCAAATTAAAATCTGCACTGGTAGACAACGCAATCTACTACGGATCATACTTACTGATATGTGGTATACTACTCATATACATTGCCTTGAAGCCAGGTGTATATTTAGATGGATCCAAAATTAAAGCTATTGCATCTTCAGCGAGCAACACATGGGGACTATTTTTATTAATTCTGTTACTTGGATATTCATTGGTTGAGGTACCAAGAAATTTGTGGAATAATTCAAAGAAGAATTACACACTCAGTTACAGTTATTTCAAAATAGCTAAATTAAGCACAGATAAGTGTGAGGCGGAGGAAACAGTGGATGATATTTTGGATGTAAGTTCTTAACCATATTATATTTTATTTTACGGAGACAGAGACTAATTTTAAATGCACCATAGTTTTAATAAAATCTTTTCCTCACACTAGGGCTTCTGCTATAATGTGAGACAGTTTTACAGACTTAATAAATATGTATAGGCCATGCAAATTATTCCATACAGGAATCAAACTCCCAAACAGAGTAAAAAGTCAGAATTGTACTTTGCATTTGACTTTTATGAAAATCAAAAAAGATAATCATGACAATAGAAGAGAAGAGTTTACAACATATTTCACTCATATTTTCTAATATTATGTAGGTTTTTTTATTCATTTATTTCATTAAGTGATGAAACAAGCAAAACGCTCACCTGATGGTAAGTGCAACATCTGCCCATAACAAATGCTGTGTCACCCAGAAAATTTCTGTGTGACACCACAATGTGCCCATCACCCTGAGACAAAGGTTCTTAAGTCTCATATGCCCTGTGATTGCGCTAGCTCACAGTGCCCTTCAAAAGGAAACACAGTAACGTTTGCACACTACTGCTTCACAGCAGAATAACTGGCCCTGGGGTGGTACCTACCTAGACGGATTCCTGCATAGGAATCCTACCATGTATGTTTATTTTGTTTATGTACTTATATTTATAATTTGAAGTATACAATAATTGCTTGTGGCATAACCATGTCACTCAGGTGAGCTGAACGCTTTATCGCCCTTACTGAAACTAGCCTCTAGTAACCATGACTTGGACTGGATCTAAGTTTGTTAATATACTGTTCTGTTATGTTCATGCAATGTATGTATTATCTTTCTCATTTTCAGACTCTAAACTCAGTGATAGCAGCTGTTGGCCCCAGCCACCCATTACATCGTCATGTGGAGACAATAGTTCAAAAGTTGCCCGTACAGCTTAGAGACCGTTTAAATTCTCGAGTAGCACCTGAAAGACCAACACCGCCATCCTTCAAGTCGCTTGTTAATTTACATAAGAAGGTAAACAAAAAATTATTACACAATGAAATTTACACTTGATTAATGAGTTATTGTTTAATCATGGCAATCTAAACAGTTGTCAGAGCCTCAGGGAGATGGGTGGCGAACTCTTGTTCTTTCCAGAAGACAATCGCCGCTGAACTTGGTTTAAACACGCCAGTACCACTTCATTTTTGTAAATGGAAAATTTCGTAGTGAAACTAACTCAAATATGCTCAATATTAATATTTTTCATCTTCGGTCTGTAAAGTCCACTGGACATATTCAACGGCATAGTGACGTCAGCCTACCCGCATGAAGAATGATAACATAATAATAGAAGGCTTGCATCATAAAGTGGGTGGAACTTAAAGACTTAAAAACCATGCTTGATAACAATAAAAGCTCAAACAGTTACATAAAATACTAACAGTGAGGTTGACCTCAGTCAACAACCTTCAGTACCTCTTATGTGATAAAATCAGGGAAGGGTCTGAAGCAGGATCAGAATATTTGCTTCGCTAATATTAACTTTGACTAGAACTCGGAGTCTGGAGGCGGGAATGCTAAACACTGAATACAAATTGGCGGTCTTATTATATATTATGTTTTTAAAATATTATACGGGTAAATCTCCATTACAACACTCCTAAGAGAGTTGACGGACTTCACCAAACAATTGGTAAATTAGTACTTAAAATATCATTAAAACTTTTTGAAGTCCCAGCACCATGGTTTGAACTCTTAACACTCACGTACTGGGGAATTTAAGATAAGCTCCACCTCATTAACTGCCCAATTTGAACGTCTAAATGTTACGAGAATAACTATTTCATCATCATCACAGACAATAAAAGCTCTTCATGTTCTCCAACGCACTGAGACCCAGTGGGGTCTGATGCTGGAGCGTATATTTCACCTAGAAGACGTGGCTTCAAACTCCAGGTCACCAGATCATCGCTTCCAACATACCTTCCACACACCACGGCCTAGACTTCAGAGAATACTGTACCCACCCTTATTTGGTTAGTAACAATATTTTCATACACAACCAATCTATTTATAAAGAGTGCTTAAAAGGGACATAGATATTTTTTCATGCTTAAGAATTTATGTCAAGCATATATTTAAAATATAGATTACAAATTATCTAAGCCGTTACATGACAATGTGGTACTATTGAATATTTATAAAGTGTTTTTAAAGAGTTTATGGATAATGCTCTTTAGTAAATTTGTAACTCTTGTAACATTTTATGAATAAGTCCGTAACTCCAGGTGATGACATATATTATAGATATAAGTCAGATATTTAATTTTTTATTTATTATGAACGTTACAATTCCAGCATTACTTTTATAAAACATTGGATCCCAAACTAAGTCATGCTTGTGTCTTGAGAACTAGAATTGCTACTACTATCTAGTACTAATTACTAATTGTGATACATTGCATAAACTTTCTCTACCAATTTTGCTCTTAAGAGGTTCTTTGCACTATTTGAAGTTAAAAAGATAAATTTTACTGGGTATCCCATCAAGTAAACAATGTTGTTGACCACACATGAGATATGTTTATTGTACAGAATGGTACTGGGAATGTTTCCTAAAGCCACACTTCCTCAAGACAATGGCGGTTGTGACCTGCATACTGTCCGTGGCTGTGGTGTGGTCAGAAGTCACATTCTTCTGCAAGAAGCCCGTCCTCTCTATATTTGCGAACATTGTCATCGCAGCTAAGGAGAGCTACAATTATGCAGCTATTGTAGTAAGTATTTGACATTTGAATTTAACATCCTGTTTTGACACAAACAATTGAGCATAGAGAATATTTTTCTATACTATGCTAATTGTAGCCATTCTTAAATATATCGGTAAATTTTTAAGAATAATCAATCCTGTTACTATTTTTATTTAAACTATGTCCCTTGGATTTCTCCAGTGTCGTGATTCGTGAGTGCGTTTTGCAGACATAAATTTCATATGCACAACACAACCAGACCCAAAAACCAACAATTTATGAGTTTGCACAAATGTTGTCCGGCTCGAAATCGAACCTAAGGACGTAGAAGTCAGGTACTCTGGCGTTAAATTATTATATCCTGACATTCATTGCTTTTTCATACATTTTTTCATGCTTTCCAGGCAGTAGGGAGGCCACCTTTCGTAGGCCTAGGGCAACTAGGGTTTCAAATCCGCCCCTGCTCACGCAGTTTATAGTTTACGACAGTATACAGATCAATCAAATCAATTGATGAAAAATTTGCCGTGTGGTAGCGGCCTAAGAGAATCTACCACCCCATCACATCCCGTGGGTGTCGTAAAAGTCGACAGAGGGAAATTAAAACCAGTAGATGGGCAGCAGCATCTACCTGGAACATCTGAATAAATAAACTGCGGTTGCCAACCCGCCTGCCAAGCGTGGCAACTATGGCAAAATCCCTCCAATAAGAGAGCTACAAACTTTTGTGGCTATCTATGGGGGTGGCCTATGTTCAGCAGTGGACTTGTGATAGGCTGAAACGACGACGACGACGACGACGACGATGAAAAATTACAAACACTAAAAAAGTATTTTCTACTTATCTTTGGGATGTGAACATTCGAAATAACTGATTGTCTCTATTTTTTTTTCCAGTCAGTATCAACTTTAATTATCGGCTATATGTTCTATTGCGCTTACTCCACGGTGCTGAAGATCCGTCTCCTCAACTTATACTACTTGGCGCCTCATCATCAGACCAACGAATATAGTTTGATATTCTCCGGGATGATGGTGTGCCGTCTCACACCAGCAATGTGCCTGAACTTCCTCAGCCTTGTGCATATGGATTCGCATGTCATTAAAGAGAGGGTTATGGAGACTTATTATACGCAGGTAATTTCATAAAATTCAATATTTTTCATATACCTATTATGCATGCAAATTAATTGTGTTGAATAGAACGTATGTTGCATTATCATACTATACGTATTATGCCACCCAAAGTATTGTCGAACGAGAAAGAAAAATGTGCAGGTAAACAGATTGGCCTAAAACAGCTACCGGCAACTACAACTACAGAAGAGATATAGTGCCCCAAGTCCACGCGCAAACACAGAGGCACTCTCTTCCTAACCTACCCGCGCTCGATGTAACGCTCATGCGATAAGACCGGAGATAAGCTACGATCCAATCTCTGAGACGGGGAAAATCACAACACAACCAGAGACGAAGATCAGCAATTTGGGTTTTTGCACTAATGTTATCTCGGTCTGTTGCGAACCCAGGAACTGAGGAGGAAATGTCCGGCTCTCTGGCCATTAGGCTCGCGGTCGTCACAACTTAATCACACATACACACATATGCTGGTGGTATGATTTCTATACAGGAATCCGTCTAGGTCAGAGGTTCCCAGGCTTTTTTTCTCCGAGACCACTCTCAAAATGTAGCTGGTTCCGGTGGACCCTCTGCAGCTACATTTGTACCATATTCCCAAAACTATATTGGACTTACCCATTTTTTTTGTCACGCCAATTTAGATCCCCGTCGAGTCTCCCGTGGACCCCTGGGGGTCCACCTGGACCGCTTTGGTAACTAAAGGACTAAGTTAATTAAAAAAAAAATTAGTGTGGAAACATTACTGTGCTTCGGTCTGAAGGCACTGAGAGCTAATGTAATCGCTGGGCATAATTAGAGACTTAAAACTGATGTCTCTGGATGACGGGCACAGCTTGGAGTCACGCTGAAATTTTCTGGTTGACAGCATTTGTTTTGGGCAGATGTTACACTTACCATCAGGTGAACGTTTATTCCCTTAATCCGTTAAAAAAAAACATAAATTTTTCAGATAATGGGTCACATGGACGTCCTGGGCATCATAGCGGAGGGCTTCAACATCTACTTCCCGATGCTGGTGGTGCTGCTCTGCCTCGCCACGTACCTGTCGCTGGGCAGCCGATTGCTGTCGCTGTGCGGCTTCCAGCAGTTCGTTGGTGACGATGAACTCACCACCGACCTCGTAGACGAGGGACGGGAGATCATTAAACGGGGTTTGTTATTCTATGCTCAAAGCTGGGGAAGTGTTAACACTTCAACTTCAGTAGTTTGTGAAACAATCTAACGCAGTTTCTAAGACACCACATCTAGGTGAAAATTCGAATTGACTACTCAGGACTCACAACTTGTTACAACTTGGTTTCTCCCTAAATTTAAGTTGAGAACATCGTATTTTTAAGCCGATAGGTGTCCAGCAGAGTAGAATAGCACCTACCTATTTTTATTATTACCGAAGGGTGCACACCCTTTTACTGTATGTATGTATTTTTAAGATCTTTAATTTTAAGGGATATTTTGAATATTTTTTAAAACTTGAAGAGGCCGACTTAGAAATGTCACGTATTTCAATATCCATACTAATATTATAAATGCAAAAGTAACTATCTGTACCTCTGCCTGTTTGTTACCTTTTCACGGCCCAAGCGCTGAACCGGTCTTGGCAAAATTTCACGCAGACATAGCTTGCGTCCCGGAGACGGACATAGGATACTTTTATTCTGAAAAATAAAACTGTTCCCACGGGATATTTTCAAAAACCTATATCCACGCGGATATATTAGCTAGTTATATAATATTTCTTTATTTATTATTAGTCAAATATATATTTAACTAATATATTAACTGAAATATTTAATCACGCAGAGAAACGCAAGCGGCAACGCGCAGAAGAATCGTTGACGCGTCGTCGCGACTACAGCGAGAGGTTCAGTAACTATCGCAGCGCGAGGGACAACCAGGATGGAGGTAACACCATTCTACATGGTTTTACACCTATCATTGTCCACCTGTATTGATCACCATATCGTGCCTTAGCTGATTAGCAACCAGCCGTTAAAAGTTCAAATCACAGCTAAAAGAGAACGTCTTTGTCCACCCAAATATATGCACAAGTATATCAGTTCTATACAGAATGTATGTGTTTCTTTTTATTTGATAAAGGTGACGTAACAAGCAAAACGTCCACCTGACGTTAAGTGCAACGTCTGCTCATAACAAATGCTGTGCTATCCACAAAATTTCGGTGTGACACCACCACAATTCGCCCGTCACCCAGAGACATCAGTTTTAAGTCTCCAATTATGCCCAGTGATTACATTAGCTCTCAGTGCCTTCAGACCGAAGCACAGTAATGTTTCCACACTATTTTTTTTTAATTAACTTAGTCCTTTAGTTACCAGTGATTACGCTAGCTCTCAGTGCCCTTCAAACCGAAACACAGTAATGCTTGCACACTACTGCTTCACGGCAGAATAACTGGCCCTGGGGTGGTACCTACCTAGACGGATTCTTGCATAGAAATTCAGTGTCAATTTTTGAAGCTTTTCGGAATCCATCTGTTATGTCACTACTTCCAGTTTAGTTCTGAATTAAAGAAAAAAGTAGAATTTATTATAACATACTACTTTCTACAATCTTTCCTCATGTTCTGGCCAGAATAGCTGTTTAGAATAGTCTTAGAAAAGTAATTTGGCAGGTGGTAGATTTGATTTTATAATAATTAATTTAACAACAGAGTTTAAATGTGGTAGTTGACTTAGGGAAATGAATGGAAAATCGCATAGCTTCCGAACATAGGACGACAATAGACGGCGGAGTAACCATCGCAAAACATACACGGAACGATATCGGCCAGTAACACGTGTAAGAATTGGTACTGCTGCGATCGCCTATACTTCCTTCGCGGAATAGGCCTATTACAGATAATAACAATTTTGATAAATTAAAAATAAGAAATGTTTGCGAATAAATTAATCAAATTAGAATCATCATCATTTCTGCCTATTACTTATCCACTGTTGAACGTTTATTTTTTATAAACATTTATGAATATTTATTTATTCAGATGTTCCAGAAAGATGCTGCTGATGCGACGTTAAATTTAACTGTGTTATATCATTATCTTGTCAATGTGTTCATCCCTTTTTACTTTCCTGTATTGCCATGCTTTATTTTTTCTTGCCTTGCTATATCATTATTACTATTTTGCTAAAAGTCATTTCCATTATTTCTATTTCAACATTTATTTAACCTTTTCATTTTCTTTTCACCATCATACCATCAGTTATTGTGCATGTGCGTCACGTTTCAGCCCACACCGGGCTCTTAAACGACGTGGACTCAGACTACTACGTGACCCCAAGCCCGGAAAGAACCCATAACGTCGGCAGTTACCAACGTGCCGAGCTTCCTTACCAGGATGATTTAGACAAACGGTTTGGTGAAAGCACTCTGCCCTCCATCAGAACGGAGTTCGAAGATCGCAGGGATAAAATGACTATGCCTCCCAGGGGACTATTTGACGACGTTTAGTGACTTTATAAGTGGAATGAGCAGGTTTTTTTGTACAGCTAAATATATTAATTTATAAAGTATTGCAGAATAAGGCTTTATCCATACAAATCAATGATAGTTCGTACGATCAATTTAAATGCTTACAAGCTTGCCTGAATAAATACAAAGATAATATAAAGTCTATTATGTTTATTGTTAGCAAATGTAATTTTCGAAATTGATATTTTTTATTGAACTTGTAATTTTAACACTTGTATTATCTAATCAGGTATATCAAAATGATATTATCTCATGTGTTCTAAAGCTTACTAATAATATATTTGATATAGTATATTTATTTTTTTAAATTTAGTAGTCACTATTTTTGTTTTCATCCTAAAAGAATTAAAGTTATCATTTCTCATAATGATTGTCACACATTAAAATCTTGAATGTCTATCGGAAACGATGCTATAGCATTTACTGTCTCACTCGGAGACATTTAACAGTTATTTCATCTAACAAATAAATACTAAGGAACTTCTTTGGTAAACATTAAACTTCTTGGAGCACTTGAAACTTCTCAAGGTTCTGAAGTTTGTTGAAGAATAGTTTATTCTCAGTCGTCATTTACTTTTGCATAATATAATAATTTGCTAATTGTCTGATAATATATATATTTTTAAAGTAATATATTTTGCACACTGTAACAATTACAGGAAAAATATAATATTTTTTAATAAGAAAGATAATCAAGTTCTAAAAAAACAACCATATCGGATGAGGAACTGGTTGTGAGGTTAAAAATTGATAACAAAAAGAGCTTAATAGAAATCAACTGTATAGTAACTTCTTAAAAAGTTGTGCATTTTATAGGTAATTAGTAAATTTTTATTGCAAGCATAGCAGAAACCTGGTCTAAACTGAATATATATTTATTTTATTTTATTGAATAATTATTGATTGTTAATGTTAAGAATAAATTAATAAAGTATAGCAAATGATAAAACAGGAAAAGATTGAAGTTGTTGTATTAATCAGGCCCAGCCGTTAAGAGTAAGACACCCAACACATTAAATTACAAACACTATAAAATGTACTTTATTAATTTCATGCCAATATGTAGTAGATCCAATATAACACAATTTTATAATTCTGATAGATTTACTTTAGACTCCGACTTCGACCCTGTTTAAGGCACCTAAAGTATTTGTACGGGCAGTCTTTAAGCAGAATAATAACAATATGTAATCCTATTACTATACTGCTCGTGAGAACGCAAAGGCGAATAAGAATTTTTTGACTCGTAACAAAATGGCGGCGCCGTGGTTCGCCACCCGTCACGGCTCATTTCCCGCGGGATCGAAAAGTGGGGTACGGGTGTGGCCTCTGCCTTCCCCATAAATGGGAAAAAGGCGTGACTATATGTATGCATGTAAGGCACCGACATCGTGACATATATAGTAAAATTTAGTAATTGTGTGCATAGTATTTAATAACACTAGTATTTATTTCGTGTACAAATTTTAGTTGACCTCGTTATTATTTTCGAAAATAGTTTGAACAGAAACTTTGCAAAATTAACGTTTATTTAGCCTCAATCATTCTTGTCAAATTATGTTATAAGGAATCTTGAGCTTGTTTGTTGCTATAGACTATGTAATATTCTTATTGGCTTAATTTTTTAGTTAGTGTATTTATATTAATCATTGTTAACGTTATTTTGTTCCATTCCATAATTTATATGATGCAAATGCATTAAATTTTATGTGATATATTATTTTTTTTGTTTTAATTTATTATAAAATTAAAACTAACAAAACGTGAAGCTCTCTCATGACATGCGTTTGAATGCATTATATTGATGTACGAGTATATGTTTTTAAAGCGGAGATATTTTAGCATCATCATCATCATCATTTCAGCCCACAAGTCCGTTGCTTAACATAGGTCCATCCAGCGAACGAAAAAAACATATAAGCATTCCTTATGCCCATTATAACAACGAAAACAACCACGGTGGGCGATGCTTATGAACTGTGAACCGCACGCCACTTCAGTTTCAGTTTTGACGACCGATTACGGAAGCCTTAACGAACAATGAGTTTATTTTTAATGCAAAACGCATTCATCTGTTGTGAAGTGGCATAAGAATCATTCAGACCATGGATAGTGGAATAACATTTTACGTGTAAGTACACCGATAACTTTGGTGTAATCTTAAAAATAATAATCACATTATGTCTTTACCAGTGATATTATGCAAATTTAAGTAGGTAGCTTATATATAGGTAATTGATTTTATTTAATATTAATAATGTAATTATTCCAACTTACACATTTAATTTAGGACACTAAAAATATCGTACCCTCAGTAAAAAAAGCATAAGTAGAGTTACTTTGAATTTTAGTTATTAATATGATTGGAAAGAGCGACTAAAATTGCATATCTTCATTTTTTTCGTATTTCTATGAATATTCTTGGCAATTTTAATAAGTACGAATAAACGCAAATATTTATAAAATGCCATTCAGAGTAATTACGAAAAGCAGAACAACATATTAATTTCCATTTATTTAGAAAAGCATAAAAGTGAATAATAATCATACTGTGCTGTATAATTTAACTTTTTAAGATGTTTAAAACATTCCTTTGCGTTTTCGGAAAATAAGTTGGAGCCGAAAGTAATCCGCTATGCTACTACTATACTATAATTTGATGAGCAAAAAATAAAAACACACCCACATGGTAATTTGATTATTTATTACATTACGCATCATTACAAATTATGAACACCGTTGTGGTAACGTTACTTAAGGTACAATTTAATACTTTCTACTTTGGTCCTTAACTCGTGCGATGAATCTTTCGCCAAGTCCGGAGCGTATGCCTGGAAGATTTCCTTTAGCGTATTTAGTTCTTCCATCTTATTCAGTTCTGAAAAAAAAAACATATCATGATAATCAGCCTGCGGCAGTCCACTGCTGGAAAGGCCTCATCCAAGAGGCTAACCGGGTAAAATAAAAATTTATTGATACTAATATTATTTTACCTATTGACTAAACCATCATCATTTCAGACTATCACTAGTCCACTGCTGAACACATGGCTCTAACATACATTGCCACAAAAGTTTGTAGGTCTCTTTTTGGGGGGTTTCTACATAGTTGCCACGCTTGGCTGGCGGGTTGACAACCGCAGTTTATTTATTCAGATGTTCCAAGAAGATGCTGCTGCCCATATCCTGATTTTCATCTTCCCTCTGTCGACTTTTACGACACCCACGGGAATGAGAGGGCGTGGTAGATTCCCTTAAGCCGCAAAAACAAGTTTAAAGTGAAACTTCTTTGGGCGCAATGAGAGTAAAATTTCAAGGTCTAATTTGAGTGCAACGATTCTGTTATTCTTAAACAATATTTATTGATAAATGAATATTGTTAATTCATGTTTTTATTTTAATTTCTTATACTTCTGTCTCGTGTTAAGTTGCACGCGCTCTTGGTTTATCCCACTCAGACAACACAATATAAAAGGGATTTAAAATAATAATATTTAAGTTTAGTGGTGAAGGTTTTCCTACGCAGGAATCAGTCTAGGTGGGTACCACCACAGTGCCAGTTATTCTGCCGTGAAACAGCAGTGTGCAAACATTAACTGTGTTTCGGTCTGAAGTGACTGATAGCTAGAGAAATAAGTGGGCATATGAGACTTAAGAACTGATTTCACAGAGCGACGGGCGCAGTGTGGTGCCACACGGAATGTTCTAGGTGAAGATTTGCTCGTCTCGTCACTTCCTCCCACATGACCACTGACTGATTTTGTCCAAACCCGTGTAAGACATCGGGTCGCCATACATTTAAATAGGTTATAAAAAATATCGTCAAATCAAATTATCGTCGTAGTACCTTTTAACTGCTTGAGTAATATTTCTAAAATGTTGAGCGCGTCCTTCCTGTGTCTCACTTGGTTGCTGTTCTCTGGAAAAAGAAATTCAGAAATTCAAAATTCAGTTTCAAATTTTGACCTTAACAAACATAAAAACATTGCGAGTTTAATAAAAGCGATATACGCTACATACATTTAATTTTCATCATGTCACTATTCCACCATCACTAGTCCACTGCTGAACATAGGACTCCCCCATTGATTGCCGCAAAAGTTTTTAGCTCTCATTTTGGGGGAGTTTGACTTAGTTGCCACGCTTGGCAGGCGGGTTGGCGACCGCAGATTTTTTTACTCAATGTTTGTCAATGTTTCAGGAAAATGCTGCTGCACATCTTCTGGTTTTCAATTTTCTCTCTGTCCACTTTTACGACACCCACGGGATGAGATGGGGTGGGATGGGACATACATTGTTAGCACCTATTTAAGATTGGGGATCCTTCGACGATTAGGGACTCAGTGGTGAGTGTACCTGCCGAATAAGACGTTGGGAAGCTGAGTTTCAATTGTTCATGAACATTATTACACTGTGATTGTTCTATGTCTCTGACGGATACCTTTCCTCCGGCCTTTCGTGATAAAATACCTCGCCCAGATTTTTTTTGACTTGATAAAAGTGACGGAACAAGCAAAACGTTCACCTGATGGTAAGTGCAACGTCTGCCCATAACAAATGATGTGTGACACCACACTGTGCCCATCACCCTGAGACAAGCTTAAGTCTCATATGTCCAGTGATTACGCTAGCTCATAGTGCCCTTCAAACCGAAACATACGAAAAGTTAAGACGCGTGACAGGCGCTTTATTCGGGCTTATAGCTCGTTATTAGCCACTAAGCACTCCTCTCCTCCATAAAGGACTCCGAGGCACTCCGAGATAAGAGGATTTGCGAGTGGACTGACGATAGTAGTAGGAGTGGCAATGGCATTCGCGTTGTAATCGCAATAGCATTTCCTTATGTAAAAAAATAGTGAAGTAACAGCCAATAAAAGTCTTACTGTTCAGAATATCCCTCCTCTAATTTTGTGGCAATCTACGGGGAGGCCTATATTCAGCAGTCAACTAGGGATAGGCCGATACGATGTAGATGAATCTAGGAGCATAATCATGCATACTTACTGAGCGTATAATCGACGACCTTTGCTACGTGTGATGTAACAGTCGCAATAGCTTTGTCTCTATTCGCCACGGACACGTTGTCGGTTTCCATCGGTTCCCCGTCATTGCGCAGTATTGAAAGTCTCTCTAGAACCCGCGCAATGGACGTCAGTATCGCCAGTTGCGTCGAACGGGTGCAAGACGGGTACGATGTCGCGCAGTGCTCGAAGAACACGTCCTGGTATTTGTCTATGAATGACATGATAGGTATAAGTAAGAAGCAATGTATGAAAAAAAGAAATAGTGACCCCACATCATGCTGTGTGGGGCTAAATTTAAGTAAGGATTTAAAGAGAAACTTTTTTGGGCACGACGAGAGTAAAATTGATGTGCAACTTTTCTATATGAAACATTTCTGACGCGAAAAGACGTAAAATAGGTACTTGGCCAGAGAGCCAACCATTCGACTTTTTTGAAATGTTTACCTAACTTCGGTCACTATGCCCTCTTTTTTACTCTATGGTCGTAGCGGGGTGTTAGATTCGCGTAAACAAATAATGACACTCGCGTAAGCAAACAAAGAAAAATTTATATTCAGATTTAGAATTTAAACTTTATAAACATTTTATATGAATGAATTGAAAAATTATAAACTTTTAATAAATTAATGAATTATTGTTTCTAGCTTACGTCACGTCGCTTTAGGCTGTGCGTTGTCTGTCAGTCAGCCAGTGTTCGTGTTATTAAATACAATTATAATTAATTGTTTATGTACTGAGCCGTTATTTTACAATTACTAATATTGTTGTTAAGTCATGTTTATTTGTTTTTATTTAAATCCAATCTATATATATGGCTGGGCTTAGGGGCGATGTGTATATGCCCCAAAAAATATAATGAGCCTCGTAGGGAGATACCTGTAGGAGATATGTCGACTTAAAGAATTTTCTTAAAACTCATAGGTTATGCAGCTGATCGTGGCAATGAACTCATAAATTTAATTGTGCGTTTTTTCATTGAGCTGCCATCGAAAGAACTCGCAAGTACTAAGATAACATGAAGCTTAAGGAAATCTGTTGCGAAGTAAATCTGTTAGTATGACGCCGTAGTAGGGTAACATAAATTAAATGGAGAATAAAACGTATTTGGAATTTGTCTGATTCGGGGCAACGACTTTCTGAGTTAGGTTCGTGTAAGGTTTAACAAAACAAATAATTTTAAAATATTGTATGTACATTTTTAGTATTCAATTTTGTCATTAAAGCTTCACCGTTATGTTTATATAGATGATTGAAGATGTCCTCCTTACCGATTTCGACAATGGCGACGACTTCCGAATATTATCGAAAGCTATCAACTGCGCAAGAGATATTATAGTGCCACAAGTGTATGCGCAAACACAGAGGCACTCACTCGTCCCAGCTTACCAGCTCGATCGGAGATCGGAGGAAGGCTAGGGTGCAGTATCCGAAACACAGGGACAATCACAGCACAACCAAACCCAAACGCCAACGATTTGAGTTTAGCACAAATGTTTATTCGAACCCGGGACCTGCGGCGTATAAGTACTGCAGTACCTTGCGTCTCAGGATCTTTGGGCCACGCCTTCCCCAACAGCTCGTAAGCGGCCTCCTTCAGCGCTGTCAACTGTTCCCTGCGCTGTCGTGCACCCTCGTTGTCTTCCTCGTCCGAATCTTTACCAATTGAGAACTCGTCCTGTTAAAAAAAACATCCGTTGAGACAGTTGTTAACTTTTTCTTGATAGTAGTTAAGCTTGGATTTCTTTTGTGTAGTAGGTGCGTTTTATAGACATATATTTCAGATGCGCAAACAACTATGGCATACTATAGTAGTCTACACAAATGTGCGGGACAAATAGAACATGCGACCCATCGCGCAGAAGCTACTGCGCCTGCGGAAACGACTTAACATCAACAGCCGCCAAAACAATTGGAAGGAGTGACCGTAATCAGCACGCTTTGTTGGAGGCCGAGTGGTCGCCTAATATAGATGTGCGGCATGGCCAAGTGGTCAGAGTACCTGATTTCTACGTCTTGGGTTCGAATCCCAGCCGGCGAAAACCAACAATTTGTGCAAAAACACTTTGTTTGTTTTTTGGTTTTCGTGTCTGCTTGCGTTGTGCATGTGAAACTTCTCTATACAATACCACGATACAGGAAAAATCCTAGTGTGGAGCGTGCTTTTAAAAAAATATAAAAACAAATAAAACGTAACTTATCCCCAGACAGACCAGTGGTCACATTTTTAAACGCAATTAAATATCAGAGTCGACTGTTACAACGACCACACGAGGAAGGTATACTTTATTTTCAAACTCACCTTAGACAAAATAACTTTGACGATATCGTAGACCTGGTTGAAGTGGTCGCAGTTGATCGCTGCCAGCGCCCGGCCCAGTGCGTTGATGGCGTGCTTCTTGTAAACCATCTCCTGCTTACGGCACTCCACTAACAGCGCGTTGACGCACTCGCTGGCTAAAGTCGGATTAATCGGTGCTTCTTCGTCTTTAACTCTGTGATAAAGAAATTGTACCAGTGTTTATTCCGATTTTTTAATGTTATAAAGTAACGAAACGAGCAAAAAATTCACCAGATAGTAATAGTAAGCCCATAAGAAATGCTGTGGTCACCTAGAAAAATTCTGCGTGACATCACACTGCGCCTGTCATTCTGAGACATCAGTTCTTACCTTTTATATGCCCAGTGATTACGCTTGCTCTTAGTGCCCTTCAGCCCGAAATACAGTAATGTTTGCACGCTACAGTTTTAAGGTAGAATAACTGGCTCTGTGGTGGTAACTAGTTGCTGATTTCCTGGTTTTAATTTTCCCTCTGTCGACTTTTACGAAACCCACGAGATGAAATAAGGTGGCAGATCCTCTAAAGTAGCCACCACACAGAAAAAATTATTTCATACATCTTTGGAAACGTACATATGTATAGCTAAGATAAAGTGGTTCGCCGCATAGACCCGGTCAACCATTGATGTCTTTGTTAATTTGTTAGTTACAAACTGATGAAGCCGTGGTAGCTCAGGGGCCTGGTGCTCGCTTTTAATTTCATAATAAGCGAGTAACCTGGGTTCGATCCCCGGTGCCAGCACCTCTAATATTGTTCTACAATTTTAAGTGCTGATTTACCACGTGCTTAGCGGTGAAGGAAAACATCGTGAGGAAACCTGCATGTCCGAGGAATAGAAATATTTAGAGGACATGTGAAGTCCGCCAATCCGCATTGGAGCAGCGTGGCGGATTCTTCCTAGCTCCAAAACCCTCTCATAAATGAGAGGAGGCCTGTGCTCAGCAGTGGGACATTTATAGGCTTTACTTTTTTTACTTTTTAGTTACAAAAAAACAAACAGTGAGAACGGACAGTAACACAACATTATTACTAATTGCACTATCAGTTAATGGCGTCTTAACAATTAAAAAAATCGTTGTACATCCAACACAAAGAAAATAGAGGTGTCAGACTATTTTTATTTTACTTAATTTTGTTAAAATCTTCATCCAATTTTTTTTTTAATATTGTTTTTTTTTAAACTCTCATTTTTTTCAGGGTGATATAACTTAATACATTTTAATTATAATTTTGAAGAGAATGATGTGAGAATGGCTACAGAAACCTACCATTCAATGAATGTCCCACATAGTTAAATTCTAAATAAGGTATAACTTACGCGCACAATTCAGCCATAGCATCCAAAACGTGTTGTTTTCCATCAAAAGTCTTTCCGTGCATGGCGGCCAACAAGGCGCGTATAAACGGCTCGCGCTGATCTCCCAGCCCGCTGGTTAACTCCTTACATATCGTCTTGATCGCATTCGCAGCCTGTTGAATAATAATTAAGTATATAAAGTCATGGAACATTCCATCGCGTCGCAATATTTTTGAAGTCTTCTCAATGGATAACTGCATGTGTGTGGCACACTCCAGGTGTGCCACACACATGCAGACGTACCTGTATCTCCTTGGTCCAGCTGGTGGAGGCGAGCGCGCACTCCAGGTGTGCCACACACATGCAGACGTACCTGTAGCTTCTTGGTCCAGCTGGTGGAGGCGAGCGCGCACTCCAGGTGTGCCACACACATGCAGACGTACCTGTAGCTTCTTGGTCCAGCTGGTGGAGGCGAGCGCGCACTCCAGGTGTGCCACACACATGCAGACGTACCTGTATCTTCTTGGTCCAGCTGGTGGAGGCGAGCGCGCACTCCAGGTGTGCCACACACATGCAGACGTACCTGTATCTTCTTGGTCCAGCTGGTGGAGGCGAGCGCGCACTCCAGGTGTGCCACACACATGCAGACGTACCTGTATCTCCTTGGTCCAGCTGGTGGAGGCGAGCGCGCACTCCAGGTGTGCCACACACATGCAGACGTACCTGTATCTCCTTGGTCCAGCTGGTGGAGGCGAGCGCGCACTCCAGGTGTGCCACACACATGCAGACGTACCTGTAGCTTCTTGGTCCAGCTGGTGGAGGCGAGCGCGCACTCCAGGTGTGCCACACACATGCAGACGTACCTGTAGCTTCTTGGTCCAGCTGGTGGAGGCGAGCGCGCACTCCAGGTGTGCCACACACATGCAGACGTACCTGTATCTTCTTGGTCCAGCTGGTGGAGGCGAGCGCGCACTCCAGGTGTGCCACACACATGCAGACGTACCTGTATCTTCTTGGTCCAGCTGGTGGAGGCGAGCGCGCACTCCAGGTGTGCCACACACATGCAGACGTACCTGTATCTCCTTGGTCCAGCTGGTGGAGGCGAGCGCGCACTCCAGGTGTGCCACACACATGCAGACGTACCTGTAGCTTCTTGGTCCAGCTGGTGGAGGCGAGCGCGCACTCCAGGTGTGCCACACACATGCAGACGTACCTGTAGCTTCTTGGTCCAGCTGGTGGAGGCGAGCGCGCACTCCAGGTGTGCCACACACATGCAGACGTACCTGTATCTTCTTGGTCCAGCTGGTGGAGGCGAGCGCGCACTCCAGGTGTGCCACACACATGCAGACGTACCTGTATCTTCTTGGTCCAGCTGGTGGAGGCGAGCGCGCACTCCAGGTGTGCCACACACATGCAGACGTACCTGTATCTTCTTGGTCCAGCTGGTGGAGGCGAGCGCGCACTCCAGGTGTGCCACACACATGCAGACGTACCTGTATCTCCTTGGTCCAGCTGGTGGAGGCGAGCGCGCACTCCAGGTGTGCCACACACATGCAGACGTACCTGTAGCTTCTTGGTCCAGCTGGTGGAGGCGAGCGCGCACTCCAGGTGTGCCACACACATGCAGACGTACCTGTAGCTTCTTGGTCCAGCTGGTGGAGGCGAGCGCGCACTCCAGGTGTGCCACACACATGCAGACGTACCTGTATCTCCTTGGTCCAGCTGGTGGAGGCGAGCGCGCACTCCAGGTGTGCCACACACATGCAGACGTACCTGTAGCTTCTTGGTCCAGCTGGTGGAGGCGAGCGCGCACTCCAGGTGTGCCACACACATGCAGACGTACCTGTAGCTTCTTGGTCCAGCTGGTGGAGGCGAGCGCGCACTCCAGGTGTGCCACACACATGCAGACGTACCTGTATCTTCTTGGTCCAGCTGGTGGAGGCGAGCGCGCACTCCAGGTGTGCCACACACATGCAGACGTACCTGTATCTTCTTGGTCCAGCTGGTGGAGGCGAGCGCGCACTCCAGGTGTGCCACACACATGCAGACGTACCTGTAGCTTCTTGGTCCAGCTGGTGGAGGCGAGCGCGCACTCCAGGTGTGCCACACACATGCAGACGTACCTGTATCTCCTTGGTCCAGCTGGTGGAGGCGAGCGCGCACTCCAGGTGTGCCACACACATGCAGACGTACCTGTATCTTCTTGGTCCAGCTGGTGGAGGCGAGCGCGCACTCCAGGTGTGCCACACACATGCAGACGTACCTGTATCTTCTTGGTCCAGCTGGTGGAGGCGAGCGCGCACTCCAGGTGTGCACGCAGCGCGGCCAGGTGCAGCCGTATGCCCCTTGCGCGTGCCGGACTTAACTCCGACCACAACTCTTCGAACATCTCTACCGTACCCGATTCTGTGATGCGCAGAGGGAACAGATCATAATCCAATGAGTATTACTTATATAGTAATAAAGCTTACGTTTGCGCTTGCGCTATACGTTATATTTAATATGCAGTCGGGGTTACTCGGGTACTTTTATTTATTTATGAATGGCAATAGTCGTAAACTTTTTGCCAGTGCTAAAATGGAAAAGTAGATAAGTAAATTGAATCTTCTTGTAGCAAAAGTTCTAAGTTTGTAGGAAGATCAACAATAAAATAATAGTACACTTTTACTGAAGATTTTAACTGGTTGTTGAATTGAATTTTGCAGTGACAGTTTAACGATCACGAAATAAGAAACTATCAATATTAAGCCATCTCATCCCACGGGTGTCGTAAAAGTCGACAGAGGGAAAATTAAAACCAGGAGATGGGCAGCAATATCTTCCTGCAATATCGTAATAAAATAACTGCGCTTGCCAATCCGCCTGCCAAGGTTGATAACTATGGCAAAATCCCCCCAATATAGAGATGCAAATAATCTATGCGGGAGGCCTATGTTCAAAAGTCAATTAGAGTAATAGGCTGAAATGATGATGATGAAGATGATGATTAAACATCGAAATATACATAGAATGACAAAATTTAATAAAAAGTACAACCATCACTTTTTAAATTAACGCCAATAGGGGACTATTGGCTGCTGTTAAATGTTTCTCATGTCGAAAATGAGGATAAAAAAGCGGTCAAGTGCGAGTCGGTCCTGGCTGAATATGTGTTCCGTACTTCGATACTATTAACTACCACTAACTACTAACTTAACTTTTTTGTATATGTAATAATTTTAACATCATCACTTTACTTAAGAACAAAAATGAGCTCCCATTTATTAGCATTTTCAATAGAAGTTGGATAGAAACTTTCAACGTAGGCAATGTTGAAAGTTTCTAGAGTCTCTCTTACACTATCCTTAATATGATAAACTTACTAATTATTTATTAAATACGCATTACAAGTCTGGCGAATCGTACATTTTTATTAAAGACAACCTAAAACATGTATGCAGTTCACATGCGATCGAAGTGAAACACAGTACCAGAAGTAGTTGTACAGTTTATTTATAATATTGTTAATAAATTTTAAAAATTATTCTATATTTTATTATACGAGTACATAATAGGTTTGAGAAAAAGTTTCTTCGCATTTTATATAAAAACTGAAGACATTTTTTTCCAAAGTTTAATTACATTTAATTACAGTATATATGTGCCATTTTTTTCGATGATGAATCGATTCTTTTTGCCATCTTGAAGGTGACACGATCCCGTTGCTGTAGAAATTTTGGGACGCCTGAGTAAAAAAACGCGACAAGTAGTTTTGGCAGTCCTCTCTTGATGGTTACCTGACAGTACCTTAAGAAATCTGAAGAAACCGAAACAAGTGGAAATCTGAAGGTGCAAGGTTATGGATATATGGCGGATGCATTAACACCTCCCAGTCAAACTCTCTTAATTTTTGCTTAGTGGCAAAATATATGTGTGGTCTAGCGTTGTCGTGATGAAAGACCACATCCTTTCTATTCATCAATTCCGGTCGCTTTCTCTAAACTTCTTGCTTAACTCGCCTCAGTTGTTGTCAGTATCAGAATCGATGGTACTGCCCGGCGGTAAAAGCTCATAATGAACAACGCCCTTCCAATACCACCCTACACAGCATTACCTTCTTGTGAGTTAACCCGGGTTTTCGGCACAGTCTGTGATGCCTTACCGACCTTTGACCACGACCTTTTTCGCATGTTCTTGTCATACGAGATCCACTTTTCATCACCAGTTCAAAATCAAAAAACTATCAATGTCTTCAAAAACGGTTCGGTTTTATTACGTCTCAATACAGAATCGCAAATGAGTACACGGTTCATTCGGTTTCTTTCAGTGAGCTCGTGTGGCACTCAATTATCGAGCTTATTTGTGTACCCAACTTTTTTCAAATAGGTTAAAAACTGTTTTGTGATCAATTCCCAGTTCTTCAGCTATGTCGTAACTATATGCCGATCTTGCTCCACTTTTTCAAAAATGGCGTCCACTTTATCCGTAACAGGGCAACCAAAGCGAGGTGCATCTTTGAAATCAAAATTCCCGGGTTGAAAACGCTGAAACCAACTTTGTGCTACTCTTACTAACGCAGCATTAGAACCATAAACGTCATAAATTTTTTTCGCGGCTTGCGTTGCATTTCTCCATTTTTTTGTAATAACATTTTATAAACCTGTATCCACGCGGGCGAAGTCGCGGGCATTAGCTAGTGACTATATAAAATACGCCAAAAGTAGCCTTAGTCCGTCTTAGACGTGTCAAAACAAAACGAGACGAGTAGATTACGAAACATAAGTCATATTTACCTTCATCCTTTGGAGCGTGCATTGCTAAGAACACTACGGGTACAAGGATTTCTTCATTGTCCTTTATATGGTCTATTTTAGCTTTAGCAACCGACTTCAGCGTTAAACCGATGGCTGAGCGCGATATTTCGTCCTCCTTGGTCTCGTAGAGGTTTATTAGTTTCTTCATTAATTTCTCTATCGACTGGCTCTGAACAAAAGTGCAAAATAAAATTATTATTATTTAATTTTCATATATCTACACCGCAAAAAGCTGCGATAGCTCAAGGCCCGCCCCCTATAAATTTCATGGTACGCGAGTGACCTAGGTCCGCATCTCGGTGTCGGCGCTACAATAATAGTCAATTGATATGTTAAGTGCCGATTTACCACGCGACAGGTAAGGAAATTATCGTGAGGAAACCTGCATGTGTGAGAAGTAATTCGACGACATGTGAAGTACGTACGCCAATTCGCATTGGGCAGCGTGGCGAACCCTTCTTAAACCCGTTTTGGAAACGACAGGACGTTGCTTAGCTGTGGGACATTTATAGGCTGTTACTTTACTTTTGTACTAGCAGCATAACCTGTTGCGTAAGTACTGGCAATGAGGTATTCCTTTGTAGTCTTTATAGATAACAAAGTTTTACGGTATGAAAGACGTTTCTATGCAAAAACATACAAATTTTCGGAACCGGTGAAACAACGTCTGTGTTTGTCCAAGAGTTATAATCCAAAACCTGTGAAAAATTTATGTCAATACTTTTATTAACTCTCGAGTAAAATCCGTTCGTAAAGCCAGACAGACAAATAGGTACTTCATTTTTATATATATATATGTATGATATGTGATACTGCTATCATAATGATAACAGTACTAAGCTAGGAAAGCTAAGAAGGTATATGTCAATCCCTTTGTAAAACTATTTTAGAGAATTTTAACCTTATAACGTTAAAGATAAGGTTCAGTTTTCGAAAGTGACGCGAAGCGTTTTACCTTAACTTCAATATGTTAGTGACACAGCCATGTAATTAAATTTTTTGCTGGCATACATATTATGGGTACACTGAAAGTTTTGCAGTCAGTAACTGTTCGAATTTCGAATCATATTTTTCTTTAGATTCGGTTTAAAAACTTTTATTTTTTTGTACTTTCTTTTTTTTATTATTCTTTATTAAACCATTAAGTCAAGGAACAAAAGGCGAACTTAGCTACGCGGACAAAAAGCAGACTTGCTTAAAGCATTCACTGCCTCTGAGTAAACAGCGATAGCGGTTACTAAAAAAAATAAAATATTATTAAATAAATAAACGAATATACACATACACATATACACATACCTAGATACTATATGACATCATATACGATTCTTTAAAGATAAATTCTGAGTTTAAAAAAAAATTGGAGGGCAAATCAGTTGTCATTAATTTTTTTTATCCCTCATCAAAGTTTGCAATTCGTACTGAACATCGAGTTAACGAGAAAAGATTTTGAGAACGATAATTTTTTTTTATTTTAACAGTCCTCGTTCTTCACAATATTGTGCCGCTCGACTGCAAAATGCTTTTGGGAGGGAAGCACCTCATCTCAACACCGTGAGAGGCGGTTTAACTAATTTAGTCAAGGGCGTTTTTCACTAAATGACGAAAATCGTAAAGGACGTCCTTCAACTGCGACCACCGAGGAAAATGTGGTTACTGTTAATTGGCTTACTAAAGAAAACAAACGCATCGCCTATGAGATGATTCGGGAAGATTTAGAAATTGGCATGAGACAAATTCAAAAAAAATTACACTTCGAATTAAAAGTCAAACAAACTTTGTTGTCGCTGGATCCCCACGAACTGACGTCAGCTGTTTATGATATTGTCATGGAAGACGAAACATGCGATTTATATTTAGAACTACAGAAAAAGCTGCAGTCTTGTGAATGGGAGTTCGAAAGCGAGAACAGACTAACAAAATTGGGACAGGCGAGGAACGTGGGCCAAAAAATTATTGATTTTTTTCCCGTAGGATCGTGCAAAGTGGACCCGCACTTTGCACGATCCTACTTGAGGATCAAAGGAGTGACAAAGCCGAGTGGTACACCACCTTTTGTTAGCCTACAGTCCTTGAGAAAGTTTGAGTAGCCGAATCCTCTTGCAGTATGACAATGCTTCTTCGCACACATCCAAGAAAACACAGTCGTTTTTGGACCCCGAAAAAGTAAAGCTCGTGACCCATCCTGCACATAGTACGGACCTGGCAACCTGATTTTTTTTTAATTTTACAAAAATCAAAGATACTTTTACGAAGGCAGAAGAGGCAGTGATGGCTTTCAATCAGCACGTGGAAAACATCCATGAGATCAACAGTCCTCGTGTTTTAGAAAATGGTTCGACCAAATGAAAAACAATGTTTAAAGTGCAAATGATATTTATAAATTATATGGTAAATTAAAAATAATATTTTGCTTACAACTTGTTTTAATAATATTACACGCAATACTTTCAGTGCGCCCCTACGTATATTCACACCAATGCGATCTATACGTCTTCAAAAAGAGATAAATATTTTAAATAAATAAATAAATATTTTAACACATATGAAATAAACACTCACCTTAGCAAAAGCTGAAACTTGACCGAGCGCCTCCGCGTAGTTTTTCCTAACCGTTGGATTTCTGTCGAATGTTCCGTTCAACAAATTGGACATAATCTTCCCGGCAATTGGCTCCAAGTCGGACCTCAAGTAGTGCGCGGCCAGCACTATGAAATGCGCACAAGCCACCTTTGTGCCGAGTTGAGGTGATTTTATTAACTCTAAGATCTTCGGAAGCATATCTTTCATGATTTCGATGTCGATGTGTGGCATACACTGTAGACAAAGTTTTGTGTACTTTAAATTATAGACTGAAGAAGCCATATCCTCAGCATATAAAAAATATCAGCATAATAAGTTCGAGGTAAAATAAGTACAGACACGGCTAGATATTTTTTTTAAAACCCATGAACGTAACGTGGCAATATTGTCCGATATCCCATCTCTTTTTACTAGACAGGCCCCTCCCAAGTTGAGGAATATGCCGTAATTCGCCCCCACTTAGTTGGCGGGTGGTGGCGGCTTAAGAGAATCTACCACCCCATCTCATCCCGTGGTTGTCCTATAAGTCGACAGAGGGATAATAAAAACCAGTACATGGGCAGCACCATTATCTTGGAATATCTGAATAATTAAACAGCGGTGGTAAGTATATCAAAATCCCCCCCAAATTGAGAGTAAAAACTTTTGTGGCAATCTATTGGTGAGGCCTATATCCAGCAGTGCACTAGTTGTGGGCTGAAATGATGATGATGATGATGATAGCAAGCGGGTTGGCAAACGCATTACCAGATAATCGCACCTTAGGCGCTGCTGCCCGTCATCAGTCTGGATAATTTAAAGTCTAAGTATTTTCTTCGTCGACTTTTACGACACCCACGGGATGGAATCGGAAGGCAGATTATCTTATTGCTAACACATTCGATATCAAGCCACCATTGACAGAAATAATATTTTATTTCCTTCAATGCCTTCCTGGCCAAGATATTACAGTTGAAGATATTATACGTGTCGTAAGAAGGGATTAAGGTATTGTGCGAACAGTCTTAATTCGTGCAGAATCCATACCAATATTACAAATACGAAAATTACTCCCTTTATTCCTCTGTCTGTTTGTTACGTTTTCATGTCTCAACCGCTGAACTGATTTTAAAGAAATTCGGCACAGAAATAGTTTGCATCCTGGGGACGGACAAAGGATACTTGTTACTCTGTAAAATCAAAAAACTTTTCACGGTATTTTTAAAAAACCTAAATCCTCGCGAAAGTAGTCGCGGAGTTCAGCTAGTAGTACTATAATATGCAATACCATCACAGCTGCTCGAGGGATTGAATGGGGAGTAACAATTTTTTTGACTCGTACCAAAAGGGCGGCCCGCGGGGGCGTAAAGTGAAAAATAAAAAGAAAAATAAAGGGGAAAAGGCGTGAATGTATGTATGTAGTTATGTATGTATGTATGTATGTATGTATGTATGTATGTATGTATGTGTGTGTGTGTGTGTGTGTGTGTGTGTGTGTGTGTGTGGGTGTGCGTGTGTGTGTGTGTGTGTGTGTGTGTGTGTGTGTTTGGCTTCTGTAACCTTGACGACGGTGTCTGTGGTGTAGTGCTGGCGGGCGGCGTTGGCGCGCAAGTCGTCGAGCAGCTCGCGCGAGCCGCTGTCGGCCAGCGCCGTGCTGAGGTAGGACAGCTTGGCGGACTCCAGCTCGCCCGCCGCGCCCAGCAGCGCGGGCACCAGCCGCGACAGGAACGGCGCCAGCCGCTCGCCCGCCGCCGACACCAGCTTCGACACCGTCTGCAGGCTGCAACACGCCGCGTGGCGATAGCCACAGTCCATAACACAGCCCGCGCGGCACGGAGCCAGACCACCGGATTACCGAGCCGCGGCTTACGAGCGCCTTAATCTGAACCCCAGCCGGAGACAACGTTTGCAAATACACAAATTGTTTGGTGTTCTGGTCCGGTTGTGTCATGTGCAGGTGACACGGTAAATGAAGTTTTTTTTTTAATTGGATCGAGCAAAACGTTCACCTGATGAAAAGTGCAACATCTGTCCATAAGAAATGCTGTAGTCGTGTCTGACATAAGCACATAAGCACGCTGATGTTGTCCCCCGTCCGATTTTCGGAAGCTATCAACTGCGCAGGAGATATTATAGTGTCACAAGTGTTCGCGCAAACTCAGATACACTCGTCGCAACCTATCCGTGCCAGATGTTCAACGCTCATACGATAAGATCGGGAGTAGGCTAATATGCAGTGTGAGAGACGGAGACAATGACAACACATCCAGACCAGAAATCAACAATTTGAGTTTTTGTACAAATGTTGCCTTCGGCTGGTATTCGAACGCAGAACCCGCGGCATAGAAATCAAGTAGTCTAGCCACTAGGCCACACGGTCTTCAAGCAACCCCTTTGCTTGTCCCATATAAATTTGGTCAAGTTCTGATGATGAGATCCAGGAGAAACTCATCACTCTTAATTTCACATAAGCGGGTTTATTTATTAAATTTATTAATAGTACTAACCTGACGCTTCTGACTTCCTTAACCAGGTTTGTGATGCCCGTATCAAGCAGCACGGGTAGAATCGCCGACACAACTTCTTTTCCGTCTTTTCCTTGACTGGTATCCGACGCTTGGATACACAGCTAAAATAAACGTTAGGTATATGTTGAAACTTTAGTACATGATTATTAAATATTTTAAATGATTGAATATCGTTTTATCTGTTCAGGGAGTAAGCAGGCTAACACACGGCTCGGTTGGTGCAGCCGCTAAAGCGATAGGGTTCTACTCAATGGGACGCGGGTTCGATTTTCGCACTGATCAAATATTTGTATAACAAACTACCGTAACTACAGTTGCTCCACTTATGGATGCATATGCATGTGCAAACAATACTGTGTTTCGGTTTGAAGAGCACTGAGAGCTAGCATAATCACTGTGAATAGGACTAAAGAACTGACGTCTCAGGGTAACGGGCGGAGTGTGGTGCCACACAGAAATGTTCTAGGTGACAGAGCATTGCTATGGGCGGACGTTGAACTTACCATCAGGTGAACGTTTTGCTCGTCTTGTTCCTTACTCCAATAAAAAAATCATATCTGTAAAATCCGGTACACTACTAACCGGCTCGCTGCAATCTACAAACCCGATACAGGGTAAATCCAATTTTAATTGGGGGTCAAAATCAGCGCCTTATCACTGGCAGAAAACTTATAACGTCATCATCATCATTTCAGCTTATCACTAGTCCACTACTGAACATACGCCTCGCCCTAGATTGTCACAAAAGTTTGTTGCTCTCACTTAGGGGGATTTTGACATAGTTACCAGACTTGGCAGGCGGGTTGCGAAGATGCCACTGCCAATCTCCTGTTCTTGATGTTCACTCTGTCGACTTTTACGACACCCACGGGATGAGATGGATGGTAGATTCTCTTAAGCTCAATAATTAAAATACTCGTGATGCTGGGAGGAGAGGAGGGTCTAAAACCTCACGACGTCACCAAGGGGGTTAAAGGAAAGGAAGGCAGTGATTAAAGGATAGCCCCTAATATTTACAATGATAATAAATGCGAGGGAATGTCGCTAGTTCTTGCTCCAGATAGAATTATGAACATAACAGTGTTTTTAAAAACCTTTGAGAGAACATTCGCAGTAGTTGTAGCGGCTTGGCGGGTACCTTCGTGTACATCGTCCATCACTCTGAACAATTGCGTCCATATTGTTGGCAGCTGCTCTAATGAATCATGGAGACTTTTAGCACCTCTGAAATTAAATAATTATAAATAAACCGTGTGGAAGCGATCAATTCATAACGAAAGCCTCCTATTTACGTGACGGTAACCGTATTTTATTATCCAGTCCCATATTACTACTTGTCCCGTTTCCTAACAAACAATGCTTATTAAAATTGCTTAAAAATTATAAATAATGACAATTAAATGGTTTCTCATTATTACTAAGTAGGTAATTCATCGTTTTATTTATTTAGCACGTAGACGTCCTGTATAATTTCCTGGCAACGCTATGCTTAACCTATATTTGAATTTTATTTCTGTTACAAGCTTGTATTTCTGAGGTCATATCCAGCAGTGGGCTTCAAATGTATAGTTTGGCTATGGTACTTGTCAAAACAAATCCAACGAGCGACTATATGTAGAAGACGTCGTGCTGATTTGAGGAGTTCCTATGACCAACTTCCGGCTCCATAATCATACTAGCTCCATGGTACCATATCATTGCATTGTCACCGAAGCTACATAGGTATTCCAAAATTTAGCTCAATCAAAGATCGGGAAGTAGGTCAAATTTGGCTTGCAAGATTTGAACTTCACATACATGCATTACAAGTGAAATAAAAGCTTGTAAAATGTATGCCAGAGATAGGTGGCAGTATTTTTTGTGCAATCCATCATACTGCGGTGCTTGCTTACGAAGCGTGGCAGTTAAGGCAGTTATCCCTTGACAGAATAATGGGCAGAAATGATGATGACTTTTTATAGAAAGACGAGATGCTTGTTTTCAGAAACCTTTTCTGTCAATCATTTTATTACTATCGGAGGACGTAGTTGCCATATAATTTTATAACAATTACAAAAAAAATTAAAACTACGGAGATCTTTAAGACACATTAATCCCCACAACATAATTATAATACTATAAAAAAATAGGTTATTTGAAACAGAATAAGTCCATCAAGACAGCCTTTGTTTTTCTCCCTGATAATATAAAGAAAAAGTTGCAGCCTGTAAATGTCCCACTGCTGAGCACAGGCTTCCTCTCATTTCTGAGAGGGGTTTGGAGCTAAGAAGAATCCGCCACGCTGCTCCAATGCGGATTAGCGGACTGCACATGTTTTCGAAGTATTTTCTATTTCTCAGACATGCAGGTTTCCTCACGATGTTTTCTTTCACCGCCGAGCACGTGGTAAATAGTCTCTTAAGATTGCAATCAACAATTTTAGTAGTGCCGGCACCAAGAATTGAACCCAGGTTACTCGCGTACTATGAAATTTAAAGCGAGCGCCTAGCCCATGAGCTACCACGGTTCTTCATAAATATAAAGTACTATAAATTAATAAAGTCAAAAGTAAAATTTGTTTTCAGTGCGTCCATTATTGATCGCAGCCTCTGCCACAAAATTAACACCGACAGTGTAATTGCCAAAGAGTTTTATTACCTTAGTAAATCAGATAAAGCATTACAGCAGGACATCCTCACGCGCCACTGGTTAGAAGTCAAATTTGCAACGAGGTCGTCTAGTATCTCCTTGTGATATTTGTGCACCTGGGAAAATAAAGGTAAATTAAAATAAAATATCCGCCTTGGTCTTTTAAAAGCCGTTTAAGGGAATTATGTCCTTGAACTCGTTTATTTATGTTTTATGTAATAGTATTGGGAGTGATCACGTCATCATAATCACATCACATTGGGAGTGACCGTCCTAACAAACACGTAATGATTTCTTATGTTTATGCCAATATTACACATTTAATAAAAATACATTTTCGGATTTTATCATCTTTATTATAAACACTTCATATTAACGCGATAAAATCCGTAAACTCAGTTTTATTAAACCTAACATAAACCTAACTCTTAAACGCTAAAAAAGGTTATTAGCGCTAGGTTATTTGGAGCACCATAAATATAATTCAACACTTGAACAAAATATACGTTTACTTATAGATATGGGAATAATTACTATTGACGACGGTGTAGTCTAGTGGTCAAAGTACCGGGATTCTACGCCGTGGGTCTTGGGTTCAAACCGGAGGCGGAGAAAACAATAATCGAAAATATAAATTTTTGTTTTTCTGCTTTTTTTTGACACTGCTTACCGGCCTTCAGTAGCTTAAAGCGAGAGCGATATCAGACTGCGCGCGTAAACTCACGTGCGGGGGGGCTTCAAAATAACACACCTACACTCACTTCGGTCGTGCGACGCACACTGTGCTCGTTCTGTACGAAACTTGCGAATGTGTGATGCGACTCACACAAAATCTAATTTGCTGCCTTCGGAATCTCACAACGGAATTCCAAATCGGAATTTCGAATGTATGAGGCCTGCCTAGAGCTGGCCCCCATGCACTTGCACGGTTTCTTGACTCGATTTCCCAATTTGTTTTAAACTGTTTGTACGTTCAGAACGAAAAAACCCGAATGACGTCATCCCAACAAAACCGAACCGCATTTTGTACGTGCCGCCGCACATAAACGGAAATTTCCACTCAGAGTGCCCAAGCTGCCGGATCGGATGTTATCGACAATTTTTCTTCTGTTTCCAAAGATAACCTCATGCATGGATTTAGATTCTTTAATTTCTCTGAACGCCAGTATAAAGCTTACCAAATTATTTTATAGCCATCCTGTAAAAATCGAAGAATGCGTCTGGGAACTCACAGTGTGCCATAGAGTTCTGTATGCGCGGCGTGGGGTCGAACCGGTAGCGGTAGAGGCAGTTACAGTATGAGGGAACTCACAGTGTGCTGCGTGCTGGGCACGATTGCGTGCCAGATGGCCGCCATAGAGTTCTGTATGCGCGGCGTGGGGTCGAACCGGTAGCGGTAGAGGCAGTTACAGTATGAGGGAACTCACAGTGTGCTGCGTGCTGGGCACGATTGCGTGCCAGATGGCCGCCATAGAGTTCTGTATGCGCGGCGTGGGGTCGAACCGGTAGCGGTAGAGGCGCGGCACGATGCGCGGCAAGTGCGCAGAAAGCTGCGCGCCCGCCTGCAGCGCTATCGATTGGAATCCGAACGCGGCGCCTGCGGACGAATTAACGGTTGAAACGTGTGGTACTTGTGAACGGGTGGTGCTCGTGGAGACTCGCCCGCTTCAGTTTGCAAGGCATTTTTACTATTACTTAATATTTCATATTTGAAATTTGATCATTAAAATTAAACATAATTGTATGTACTAACTACTTTCTCCAGCGCCAATAGATGCTGTCAGTATTTCTAAACGTATTATTTCCACATTATTTACAGAATTTCATTGTATTGCTTATAAGTTATAACAGTGTGATTGTGCTCTACAATCACACTGTTATCTACTCTGTACACTGTTACTCTGTGCGATAGGTATCGCACCCTAACTTTTCTGGTAATCGTGTATAGTTTTTAATGTCCTATTTTTAATGTTTATGATAAAAATGCTATAAATGAGTAGCAGTTATACACAGAATAAAGAATTTAATAGGGTAATAAAACTTAAAAATTAATAAAATAAACATGCCATAGGCTTCCATTCCACCTACCTATCACACCCTAACTTTTCTGACACAGAGTCAACGAAAACCCTATATAAAGCTTTTTAGTAAGATTTTCTATTTTAACGTTGCTGTGTCCGTAATGATTATTTAACAATATGTTGAATGTGTGATAGTAATTGATTGATAATTTTGATAAATATCAACATAATCACTCCTACCCGTCACAATTCTCCTCCATTGATTGCAACAAACCATGGCCGTGAGCCACCAACAACCATTGACTGACAACACATAATGCGTGTTGTATTATGGTATATTGTAAACGTAAAGTTTCAGGGACTCTCGCCTCAAATTTCACAGAACGCGAGTGAGGTAAGTTCGATCTCCGGTACCACCACCTCGCACAGACGGTCCGCAGTGGACGGTACACAGGCCAGCGATGAAGAATTATAATCTGCATGTTTTTTATTTGACTTAAAAAGTTGAAAACTAGAATTATTTTTGTTTAAAATTATGTAGTTGTATCACTATGAAACTGCAGTTAAAAAGGGGTGCACGGAAGGAGCCTCTCCTTGTGGGGTAATGAAACGCTATCTGCGCTTGGCAAACTCGGTAATTACCGACTTTCTCCCTCGCTGAATGGCTAATCCTTCCATCACAAAGGCACATCTCAGTTTATTAACTATCGACATGCAAAGAGAAAGAAGTGCATGGAACCTGGAACTTATAAAGCCATAAGAAAGTTCGTCAGTTGTTATAAATTAAAATGTAATGTGTAATCATTAACTTTTCATAAAGAATTTCATTACCTTTTTTGGAATTCCATACAGAGTTATGATGCGCCAGATGCATGAACTTGTACAAGAGGTCAGGTTGATTCAGATCCGATGCAAGGGAACAGAGCTCCTTGTATGTTGATAAGTTTCCTCTGCAACAAAACATGACAATTGATTATCAATCTTATTTCCATAGCATAAGGGCTAAAACCAAATTGTCTATGTATTGTCCAATTTCCTAACGTAGTAGTTAATTTTTATAAATATCTGCATTCTCAGGCACTCGCTTCTCCTATCCTACACGCGCCCGACGTAACGCTCGTGTGATGAGATCGGAGGTAGGCTAGTGCAGTGTTACAGACACGGTAACAATCACAACACAACTAGACCCGAAACAAATGCTAGTGGCCTAATGGTCATTCCACCAGACTTGTAGGCCGCGGACGTCTACCCACAACGGGGTCGAATACCACCCGGAGCCAACATATGTGCAAAA
The DNA here is from genome assembly GCA_019845155.1 of Luehdorfia chinensis. Lineage (NCBI taxonomy): Eukaryota > Metazoa > Arthropoda > Insecta > Lepidoptera > Papilionidae > Luehdorfia > Luehdorfia chinensis. The sequence continues at coordinate 2,792,668 of JAHVAK010000052.1, forward strand.
TCACAAATTATTGTTTTTCGGGTCTGGTTGTTATGTGAATGTGAAATTTCTGTATGTAAGATGCACCCACGACACAGGAGATATCCTAATGTTGGGCTTCGTTTTTTAAAAAAAGAAGACAAGAAAACATCAGACAGCAATTAATACCCAGGACACACAGAGTAGAAGTCAGGTACTCTAGCCACGCGATCGTCCTGTTTATGATCTCTAAAGCACAAAACTAATTTGTTAATTTCAAAATAAATAAAATAGCCAACCCAGTTGGAGCTTTCCCAAGCTGTCCTTCTTCAAAAATTTTGGTATCGTCGGTGACTTGAGCCATGGATCTCTTGCCACTGGTCAGCTGTTCTATGATGTCGCCCACCAACGCTTGTTTTCGACTCTCGTCTGAATTCTGGTAAACGAGACTAAGTCCCTTGCTGGCAACGTCTTGTACAATATCTATGGGCCAAAATAACAAGCAAAATACGTATTACACAATTTTTACGATTCATACAAGCCTCAAACTTGCTTTTAAAAAAACTTGCAACTCTATTGTAAAAGTAATAGTTTTATTGTAAATCTATTAATGTAAACATGGATCAATTTATTTCAATGGATATTTAATTTTCCAAACAAATAGCGATAATGCCAGGCTTTTGCCAATGAACGAGATTGTTTTTATTAATTTAGCGGACTGAAAACCAGTGCTGGATTTGTGAAATTAATTGAATTGTAAAGCTTTTCAAAGCTAATAAATACTGTAATTAAATGAAACGAGATGCTGGTCAAATGTTTCCTTTTACTCAAAAAAGATAATTCTTTCTGAATGTTTTATTAAAGAATTTAATTTTTTACTAACTACTAACTACTACTACTACTTTTTTCAGAACTTGTGTTTAAAAATAGTAAAATAACTCACCACTGTTCTCCGAGAGGAAATCCATAAACATATTTTGCAATGCTTGTAAACTCTTCTTGATCGGTTCTCTTTCAGGACAATTCTTCAGGAGTGCAAGCAACCAAATACTTGTTGCCTATTTAATTAAATCTGCTATTAAATATTATTATTTATTTTTATAGGAGAAAGTGACGAGACGAGCTGAACGTTCACCAGGTGGTAATTGCCACTTCTGCCCATAATAAATGTTATGTTACTCAGAACACATCTGTGTGGCACCACACTACGCCCATCGCCCTGAGACATCAGTTCTTAAGGCTCATATACAAAATGATTACACTAGCTATCAGTGCCCTTCAGACTGAAAGACAGTAATGTTTGCACATTACTTGTTCACGGCAGCATAACTGCGGTGATACATTCCTAGACGGAATCCTACCATATTAGTTTAGCTTAACACCTTTCTACATTGATATAGGTAATAGAATCAGGCGTTACTTTGCGGAAATCCATTATAATGTAGGAAAGGAAGTCAATTTGCTAAGCCGCATGTAAAATATAAAATATTGTACATTACGTAGTTATTGAAGAGCACCGCCCGCCCTCACTCAACAGCGTGCACAAGCAAACTAACACCGCCACCAGGAACAGCCAACACTACGATACCACCACTAATATACACTACTGAAGTCGAGTACGACACGTGATTCGTCCCAAAACGAGGCATTATAAAGTGTCAGAGACTCGGCGGCTGTCTGTAGAGTATATGACACTTACGCACACACGGTGCTCTTCAATAACTAGGTAATGTACACCATTTTATATTTTACATGCGGAGCAAATTAACTTCCTTTCCTACATTTCTACAGTCATTTATGTAAGTTCCTTTTTTATATAAGAATAATTAAATCTAAATAGGGATAAATCTTCTTTTGTTATTGATTTTTTTTTATTGTATAAAGAGACGAAACGAGCAAAACGTTCACCTGATGGTAAGTGCAACGTCCGCCCACAACTAATGCTGTCACCCAGAATATTTCTGTGTGACACCACACTGCGCCCGTCACCCTGAGACATCAGTTCCTAAGTCTTAAATTCCCAGTGATTACGCTAGCTCACAGTGCCCTTCAAACCCCGACAGTAATGCTTGCACACTACTGCTTCACGGCAGAATAATAATAAATTTATTCATATGTTCCATGAAGATGCTGTTGACCATCTCCTGGTTTTCATTTTCCCTCTGTCGACTTTTACGACACCCAAAGGAAGAAATGGGGTGGTAGATTCTCTTAAGCCGGCTTTAAATGACACTGACTTTAAATGCTAAATCATTTTTCAGTTAAATCATTCAACTTCTATTCTTTAGTCGTTTTCGTACTGTTTAAAATCGTATAAATAAGAGGAAATACACACTTACTTGTCTGGAATGGGGATGTGGATGTTTGCCAATCTTGAAAAGCTCCTGTAAAAGCCATTCAAGCAACGTATCGTTTTCTTGCAGTGCTTCTCTATCTTTTATTTTTGCTTCGCCCTGTAAAAGATATGCAAAATGAGAAATAACTTGACATATTATTGATATATTTTTAATATTATTTTATTTAGTATTTTAATTTTTTATAAATATAGATTGAGTTTTTATCTCTTCAGATCAATAGATAGCATCTGCTATATTTTTCCACTATCAGCCAGGGTAGACTAGTAGTGAATGCCATAAAGCATTACCGCCCTTTTCTACCCCTCAAAGGTGTCGATAAAAAACAAGAAATACATAGATGAATTAAAATATGAAATTAATCGCGATAACAATAGTAAATAATAAAAGAGTCTTGCTGCTTCGCGAAAAACTTACCTCTCTAGGCAACTCTGTCCAGAGATCCCTGTTTTCGTTGGAGTTTACACCTTCGACGCACAGGACCAGCGATTCTCCGATTTGTAAATGAATTTCAAACTCTTTACTCTAAAACAGATGGTATGTTAACTTCTATGTTATAAATAAATTTAAAAAAAAAGTAAAGTCTCAGCCTATAATTGTCCCACTACTGAGCACAGGCCTCATCTCATTTATATTATAAATAAGAGTAACGTATTTTCAAGGCTAGAAAAATATTTATAAAAAGTAAGACCCGACGTCTACTTGGAAGTAGATTCTAGAAAAAAGGAATTTATAATATGAAAATCTAATAAATAATAAAGAACGAACGAATGGCAAATCTTCTTGTTAGATTTTAACAAGAAGATTTGCCATTTCGTATACTATTTGTATAAAAATATTGAGTTCTAATAACCTTTTATTCAAATATTAGCTGAAAAAGTATTTTTTTATATAAAGTTAGTAAACACTTACATCTTTCGCCATCTGCAAGAATCCTTTCACAATCTGTTTTGTAAATGGCAACCTTTCACCGCAGCACATCAATCCCAACGTATACAGCGCCCTCTCTTTAACTTTTGAAGGTAATATTGGGTTTCCGACTATTTTAAAAAGTCTCTCCGCGACCGTGAACTTTGTGACTTCGTCAGTGTTGACAAATGTGTCTTTTTGGTTCACGTTGAACGGATTGTCCGTAGCAAGCAGCGCTTCTTGTCGGCTGTTCACACTTGACAGGGGCAAAGCGCTGCACCGCACCAACAAAGATACTGACGTACAAGATGTACTCACTAGTAAAGTCTGCGGACTGGCGAGAAAGTTAGCTAAAAGGAGGTAAATTATTTATTTATTTATACTTTATTGTATTAACCTAATTTACATTTTGGCATTCTCTCCCAGTCAACCCAAGGCATAGAGAGATAGAAATTCATAATTTTAAATACTTACTAATAAAAACATTACACTAACTGGACTAAAATATATTACGAAATATATAATTGAGAAACCGACAAACCGAGAAATAAAAAAAACGTTTACATATGTGAAATGGTGACAGTTTTTTTTGACGACTAGTACTAGTACTGTAGTATTTTTTTATAACTATAAAGATTTTATACTTACTACTATAAAGATTGATATACTTACGAAAATAGCAAAACGTTCACCTGATGGTAAGTGCAACGTCTGCCCATAACAAATGCTACCACTCTACGACTGCCACCACGTGACATCAGTTCTTTAGTCTCATATACCCAGTGATCACACTAGCTCTCAGTGCTCTTCAAACCGAAACACCGTAATGTTTGCACACTACTGCTTCTCGGCAGTATAACTGGCTCAATTAAGTAAGAAATTGACTATTTTTAAAATTATCCTAAACAATATTAATGTATATCTGCTTTATTATCTACCAGGTAGTATATAAATTATAAAACAAAATATTCCAAAATAATCTTACCCAAACACAATGCTCCTTCTTGATACGGCTCCCAATTTGACGGATTGAAACCTTTTCCGGCAAATTTGCCCCGCTTTGACAGCGCTATACAACGTTCACATAAATGACTAAAGGCAGAGATATATCCACACTGAGCCTCTAAGCCCCTATTGCCTTGACTTTGAGCAACAAGCTCCTTTATTTCTTTGTCTACTGCCAATTTATTGCTTGTATTCGCAGTGATAATTGCATAGATAACGGCAGCTATGTCTCTTATATCCTCTTTCGTACTAGTAGTAAAGAGATTCATGAGGAATGGAAGCAGCGAAATGTACTTTGACGCCATTATGTCAGGCACGCAACCAACTATATCCAAGAAACAGGTTAGAGGCATGATTTCTGAAAATTAATTTATAGTCAACTTTTTTAAGAGAATTTTTTTATTTAATTTTATGTAAGTAGTTAATGGAGTGAACACAACGGGCTTTAGAAAAAAATATAAACTTGATAATAAACACTTAACGCCAGGCTGTTCCAGTGAGAGTTAGCTCTAATCAGGCCCCTGAGCGTCTTTTATTTCAAGGTACGCGAGAAACCGAGTTTGTTTCCATGAGGATTCTCATTTACCGTGTATTCGAGGTTTCGTAAGAGGAGATTAAGGTCATGTACGGACAGGCTTTATTCGTGCAGAAAAACACCATAATATGCAATGCTGTCACTATATTGCTCGAGGAAACACAGCACGGTGAGTAACAATTTTTTGAGTGGCACCAAAATTGCGGCGACGGCGTAGTTGGCCACCCGTCACGTCTTGTTTCCCGATGGGGCGTAAAATGGACTACGGGTGTGGTATGTATGTATTGTGAAATTTTTCAGGCTTCTCGACTATTACGACACCCACGAGGTGAGATGAGGTAGCAGACTTTCCTACGCCGCCACCAAACACGCCCTCTCTAATAAGCGGCAAGGAAAAGTTAACAATGGAAAATGTACACAGAGGTTATTGAATAAAATACAAGAAATTTATTTAATACCTGCACAAGCACTTAGGAGTGTCGTTATCATAGTGAGATATCTTTCGAGCACCTCGGTTTCGAGCAACTTCTCGCGGAAATATTTAGCGAGTAAAGGCGAAGTACAGTTTGGATGGTTCGAGCAGTCTTTAAGATTTGCATCGCGGTTCAGGCACATCCTCATGTACCTTAATATCTGGAAAAAAATGTCAGATATGAATACAATGCAAGAAATATTTAATTACTAACCCATTATTTAAACAACTCGTTATTTGTCCACTGCGTAACACAGGCCTCGTCCATGGACTGGATTATCTGGGGTAAACAAGTAGCAATCTGCTGCCGATAACGACAGCAAAAAAGTCAAAATCCCATACATCCATAATATAAACTATCCATACTTCCATACTCATCCCATAAATGCGAAAGTTACTTTCTCTGTCTCTGGTATTCTCGGCTCAACCGTTGAACCGATCTTGACAAAATTCGGCACAGAGATAGCTTGCGTTCTGGACACGGGCATTGGATATTTTTTGTTCCGTAAAATCGAACAGTTTCCTTGGGATATTTAAGAAACCTAAATCTTCGTGGACGTAGTCGCGGGCTTCAGCTATAGTTTTATCATAAGTCTTCAATATGTATTGGGTATCCGTTTATTGTCTTTGCACATTCACTTTTAAGTGATGAAACGAGCAAAACGTTCACCTGATGGTAAGTGCAACGTCTGCCCACAACAAATGCTGTGTCACCCAGAACATTTCTGTGTGACACCTCACTGTGCCCATCACCCTGAGTACTAAGTTCTTAAGTCTCATATGCCCAGTGGTTACGCTAGCTCACAGTGCCCTTCAAACCGAAACACAGTAATGTTTGCACACTACTGCTTCACGGCAGAATAACAGGCCCCGGGGTGGTACCTACCTAGACGGATTCCTGCACAGGAATCCTGCCACCAGTATTTTGAGACTTCTATTTATTTTATGCCCTGAAAAGAACGTCGTTCACCTAAGTCGTAGCACCGCACTGAGTTTGTCACCATGAGACTGTAGTTAGAACGTCAAACACGTGCTGTTTGCACAACACTGCTTGACGGTAGAATAACCGGCACTGCGATAGTACCTAGGTAGGCGGATTCTTGCGTAGGACACTTACGACTAATAGCTGTTTTTATTAACGTACATAGGATTTCTATGCAGGAATACGTCTACATAGGTAACACCCCAAACCAGTCATTCTGCCGTGAAACTGTAGTGTGCAAACATTCTAGCGTAATCGCTGGGTATTTAAAACTGATGTATCAGGGTGACGGCGCAGTGTTGTGTCACACATAAATATTCTGAGTGGCGCAGCATTTGTTATGGGCAGACTTTGCACATACTATCAGGTCGACGTTTATGCTCGTTTCGTCACATTAACCAATTAAAAAAAAGTTGCATCTGACATAGACATAGACAGACATAGACATGAGACTTTATTCGACGTACACAATACAGAAACCGCACAGAGAATGTAAATATATATATATATATGCAGTACAATAAAAAAGAAGAAAGAAACAAGATCTGTAAACACTGGAAACAATAGTGACGCTGTATTGTGAAGTCGAAATGGACTCCACTCAGCAAAGAATATTGCGGAAAGACCGCAGCGCTGGTTTTCAGTGGAGCCACCTAGGCTCCCCTAAAGTGTAATTGTAGCACAAGTATTGGCGTTTACCAAACGGGCGGAAGAAAATAGCATCAATGAAATCATTTAATGAAATGTATCTAGTCCAGAAAGAGATGTTGAAAATGAAACTATAACACGTCAAATATTCTGAAAAATAATATTGCCGAGGAAACAATACTAACTTCCTGGTAAGTCCGCGGATGAAACGGCAGCACCTGATTGCCAACCACGAATCTATGTTTCGAGTTGGAACCCTTCTTTCTCTTCTGTATCTGCTCCCAAACGTAATTGACCACGTCTTTGAATTTGGGCACTTTGAATTCAACGTCCTTTGTTTTGTCCTGGTCTTTCTTTGACGCATCCTCGTCTAAGTTCACAACGGTCGCCTCTTTTTTGGACACGTTGTTAACCGCGTCCTCTATTTCACTCGGACGTGAGGTCCCGTACAAACATTTTTGCGCTTCGGTTACAACGTCGTCTTGACTGAAATAAGTTCGAAAAATCCAGATATAAAGTTCATCATCATCTTCAACATCATTTCATGCTATCACTAGTCCACTGCTGAACAAATGCCTCCCCAATAGAGTTGCCACGCTTGGCAGGGAGGTTGGCAACCGCAGTTTATTTATTCAGGTTTACTGACAGTTGCTGCTGTCCATCTTCTGGTTTATTTTCCCTCTGTCGACTTTTACGACTCCCACGGGATGAGATGGGGTGGTAGATTCTCTTAAGCCGCCACCTCATGGCGGATAGTTATAACTTTTACACATAAAATACTAATAATTGAAGTAAAGAAGAATAATGAGTAAATGAATCATAAGACTGTACTGTGTATCAACAACTATAAATATGTAAGTAATTTGATTATATTTATTATTTATTTATACTCTTTATTGCACACATTAAAGAAAAAATACGATATTATGGTAACGAAATTTGTAAAAACGGTGGCCTTATCGCTAAACAGCGGTGTAATGATGTTGTCGTAATGATTACTATCATTGCGTTGTTTGAAAGTCCGTCGTAACTGAGTGATGTGAGAATTGTTGATAACGTGTACCAGAATGTTACTCTGCTTACACATGAAGTGTTTCACAGTTAGTGTTGCCAGGTACAGTTAGTCAAATTTCAGGACGGAAGGTAAGAATTATCAGGAATTTGGTTTTCAAATCGCTCCAGCCACACAATGGCTACAAAAAAACAGGTTGTTGTGAATCATATTTCTATCGGAAGGTCAGTTTATTATAAATGTCATGTTACCATTGGTTAGTACAATAAACAAAAGAAACAAAACTTATACAGACTAGATAAATTTAGAAATCATCGAAAAATCGGGACGTTTAGCATCCCGATTAAGGGTGAATCGGGACGTGGCACCAGATGCCTGAAAATCGGGACGTACCGCCGCTATTCACAGTATTCATCCGAATTTTACTTGAGCGTCTGGCATATCCGTAAAAATTACGGATATGCCAGACGCGATGTCTTCTGGTTAACTAAAGTAGTCATCTGCACTGGATATTACAGTGCCGTGATTATTAATATAGAGGTACCTTCCCGTATCGGATGTATATTATGCTATGACATGGATAGAAGGGACAAAAATAGTATCCGAGACAAATGACAATCACAATATATTCTGATACACAAATCATTTGTGTTTTGCCAAAATGCTGTCTGTGGCTAGCATTTGAACCTAGAACCCAGCAGCAGGACACACAGCCCTCTGAACCACTATATTAGGAGATTCTTCTTCAGAGATTTGGTGTTATTTTCTTTTTGATTTATGTTTGAATTTATTTCATTTCAGATAAAATGCATTGCAGATAAAATTTTCAAGGAACATCTACCTGTCACCGCTGGCGAGCAGCAAGAGATACCGGGATGGTACGTAGTCTTGCGGAAACACGACGGATGAATACCGCATGGCGATGTAGCGAATCATCGAATCCTCGTTGTGCATATAACTGTTGGACGAAACATAATACATAATTAAAAAAAGCTCAATCGAATAAGATTCCAGTTATTAATCACAGTAATTATATCAAACTAGCTTGACTCGTGCGAATATTTGGCACAGTATCGTGATCATGAAAATGTGGCGCCATCTACCGTCTTTAAAGAACTCACACCGACAGCTGTCGCTCATGTTAGTTGAACAGATTGTCAACAGATGGCGCTTTCTACAATTAAATTAATTAATTCAATTTTTCTAATCAATTTTTTTAGCATAAAAAAAAATTTAGGGACATTTACTTATTGAGACATAAATGGTAAGGAAGACAAAAATCAGTCAGTGAACATAAAATAGGTGAGGTTATTCAGACGTCAAACAGTGATGTGCAAACATACCGTGTAGGTGAAGGGCACTGTAGTATAAAGCATATGAGACTTAAAAAGTCGATGGCGTGTGGTAAGGAGCGCAGTACGGTGCTACAAAGAACTTTTAAGTGCCAAGTTTTGGGTAACACCGCAACTGTTATGAGCAGCCGTGGAACTCACTTACACTGCTGGTAGTAATACGCCTAGGTAGACAAGCAGTAGTGTGCAAACATTACCGTGTTTCGATTGAAAGGGCACTGAGAGCTAGCATAATCACTGGGCATATGAGACTTAAGAATTGTTGTCTATGGGTGACGAGCTCAGAGTAGTAAAGTATGAAGCTGTAAAAGCCAAAAAAAGTCTTACAGCAATTACATCACCGAAATTATATATCAGAGTAGTGCCACACAGAAATATGTTATTGGTGGCATAGCATCTGTTATGGGCAGACGTTGCACTTACTATCAGATGAACAACTTGCTCGTCTCGTCACTTATTTCCATTACAGAAAAGAAAATTCCTATTCCTTCCTAGAACTAAATCTATTTACATATATACATAAGATCACGACTGTATCCCATAAGGGGTAGTCAGAGACTAGACACTCACTCACTGCAAAAACAGATGACTGCCACAATCCACGGTTCACCAAAACAATATAATGCACTTATATCTATTGATTTTATTAATATTTTTTTCTTTTTTTATTGAAAGTGCACATCGAGTCTGCTTCTCTTTAAGGTAACAGGCCTGCTGGAAGATTTCATCATGAAAAAAGCAGCGCCTTTATACTATTTGTCTATGCACGTGATTTCTTATGTAAATTTTATGTGTACATAAACTGTGAAATAAATAATATCAATTATTCTCGCCTAACTTGGCTTTATTTAATAATTACGTACATAAATAGTTAGAAGAGTAAATGGTTTAGTACGTTACATTCGTCGTAATGTGAAAAAAAACATCAGATGTGTGGATTCAACTGCATCATCCCTGTCTTCAAACCCTGAATGAAGGTAACTCTAAAGTAAGCTTTTTGAATAATAAAATACAATATGCAAAGACTTACTGATCCAATAAAGCGAATAACGCCAAAGCCTGGGGTTCGTCGAATGGGTTGGGCCGTGATTTCTTACTCTCCGAGACTTCGTCCACCTCCATCTTGTTTTGTGATGTGCTTGCGTCCGATGATATCTCAGTCGCTTCCGGCTTGTCTAAAAGTACATAAGGAAGGAATCTTACAAATCATTTATTTTTTGCAGATTCACATAAATAAACATAGTCACGCCTCTTTCCTATTGGGGTAGGCAGAGACAACATCTTTCCAATGGCTACGATTTTGACAGCCTGACACACATCTTTAGCTTCTCTACTCTGAAACATCTGTTCGTAAGTCTCATATACCCAGCGTATTACACTAGCCAGTGTCCTTGATACTCAAATACAGTAATGTTTGCAGACTACTGCTTCACGGTAGAATAATTGGCCCTGGAGTGGTACCTATAAAAAAAGACCTACCTAGACGGATTCCTACCACCCGCAAAAGTCTGAGTTCTGAGTCAGACAGCATTTGCACCTTGTAGATTGAAGATTGCTACGGGCTGATTTCCGCAACTCCATGTCTATGGGCGTATTTTGCGTTTTCACACTTTGTATGGAAATGTTCTTTCTACATATCCTTCACTTCATCAGCTATTAACTGTTATCCGCTCAAATATAATAAGGAATATTGTTGCCCAGTATGTTCTTATGTAGTTTAATATATCATAGTGTCTCAAATAATGTTGGATTGAGATGAAACCAAACTTAACAAAGTAGTACAAAACAACTACACATTCACTACTTTTTTTTTTATTCATAACACAATTTTATTTTATCCCAGTCCTAAATTACATACAGCATGTTTTATTGTAGACTGTTTATCGACAATGCCTTCAAGACAATACTACAAACCAAGCCCCTATAACCCAAAGTAATGACTCCAGCACAGATGTACCAATACCAAACCATTGCCAAAAACCATGGAGCTTTGTACCAGATACAATATTTCCCAACCTCTGGAGAGTTGTATATTGGACATCACAATGTTTGACTTGGTATGTATATGCTTTATAAATATAAGAATAAGGTGTAGATAATAAGATTGAGAAGAATTAACATTGCAGAGCATAATTTATTTTTAAATTATATACCTATCTTTGGAAGGATTAGAATGTTACATCGAAACAGAAATTAAAATATGTTTATTGTCATTTATCAAATACACAATTCAAACATACTTTTATAATGAATCCTATTGTTTTCAATACTATCATTATTTGTCATACAGATAACTAAATGACATCATTATATTAATTGTTTATTATCTTTAAAACAAAAGTGAATTTTTATATTTATTAAAAACTAGCTGTACCCTGCGGTTTCACCCACGTAAAAAAGCCGTCCCCGATCCATGACATCCATATATATACTTCCCCATTAGAATCGGATTTTGGGTTTTTAATTTTTTTGTGCGGAATTAATTATTTTTCTAAAATAAAAGTAGCAGTACTCGCTATAATATCAGCTATCTGTCAGTGTGGTGGCGGCTCGTTAAAAGAATACTACCACTCCGTCTCATCCAATGGATCTCGTAAAAGGCGAGTAAGGAATTAAACTGCACTGTGCACCCAACAGCGCATGGTGGCGATGGGCTCACCACCTATCACACAAAGTGCATTATATTGTTTTGGTGAAACGTGGATTGTGGCAGTCATCTGTTTTTGCAGGGAGTGCCCAGTCTCTGACTACCCCTTATGGGATACAGTCGTGATCTTATGTATGTATGTATGTATCTGTCAGTGAAAGTCTTTAAAATTGGTCCAGCCATTTCGAAAATTATCCGAAACCAACAGACAAAAAGACAGACTTTTTTTTTTACCATATTTACTTTCATAAGTAGTGAGTGAAAAGCTGTTATTTTGTTATTATAAACTGCTCTTCAATTTAATTTATTTGTATAGATAAAATTTTAAATGTAGTTACTGTTAAAATTAAAACTTTTAAACATTATGTAGTATGATATGACTTCTAATTATTGTTCTATATGTTTTTCTACTAAACCTAATATTCCCAAACTTGTTAACCTTTTAAATTTCTAGTAGATTTTTTTATTTCTGTAGGCCTCTGCCTTGCACTTTATTTTTCTAAACATGTTCAGAAAATTAATTGGTGGTGCAGAAGACATATAGGGTGGAACCTTTATGTCTTCTCGGTGACATGGTGACCACCACAGTTAGACAATATCAATTCCTGGGAGTCCACATAGACCAATTTGGAAATCTTTGAAAAAATGTAGAGAACTTACAATCCTTTGGTTAGAATGTGTCGCCTTTATTAAGAAGACAGAGTGATCATAATGTCTTGAAAATTTTTGTGTGTTCATCCTACGCCTTTAAGAAGAATGTTAAAAATACCCTCAAACATTTTTACTACATTTTTTTTATTACTTATTACTATTTGAAATATGTAGTTGAGTACATTATTATTTTACTTTTGTTTCCTAAGCAATGTCATCTTGTTGTGTATTCACATTTTGGTTGCAATCCCACGGTTTTCTTTTCCTGCCTTAGTAATAATGAAAAAACTCTTAAAGTTTTTGGAAAGATTAAGTAAAGAATACCTAAATCTTGTGATTTTTGTTTGACAACTAAACATTTCTTTTACAGGCTCATTATGCCAATGATGCAGTCATACAGCAAAGCTGGTGATTTCACGGTTAAAGGCAAATTAAAATCTGCACTGGTAGACAACGCAATCTACTACGGATCATACTTACTGATATGTGGTATACTACTCATATACATTGCCTTGAAGCCAGGTGTATATTTAGATGGATCCAAAATTAAAGCTATTGCATCTTCAGCAAGCAACACATGGGGACTATTTTTATTAATTCTGTTACTTGGTTATTCATTGGTTGAGGTACCAAGAAATTTGTGGAATAATTCAAAGAAGAATTACACACTCAGTTACAGTTATTTCAAAATAGCTAAATTAAGCACAGATAAGTGTGAGGCGGAGGAAACAGTGGATGATATTTTGGATGTAAGTTCTTAACCATATTATATTTTATTTTACGGAGACAGAGACTAACTTTAAATGCACCATAGTTCTAATAAAATCTTTTCCACTAAGGCTTCTGCTATAATGTGAGTCAGTTTTACAGACTTAATAAATATGTATAGGCCATGCAAATTGTTCCATGCAGGAATCAAACTCCCAAACAGAGAAAAAAGTCAGAATTGTACTTTGCATTTGACTTTTATGAAAATCAAAAAAGATAATCATGACAATAGAAGAGTAGAGTTTACAACATATTTCACTCATATTTTCTATTATTATGTAGGTTTTTTTTTTTTCATTTATTTCATTAAGTGATGAAACTAGCAAAACGCTCACCTGATGGTAAGTGCAACGTCTGCCCATAACAAATGCTGTGTCACCCAGAAAATTTCTGTGTGACACCACACTGTGCCCATCACCCTGAGACAAAGGTTCTTAAGTCTCATATGCCCTGTGATTGCGCTAGCTCACCGTGCCCTTCAAACCGAAACACTGTAACGATTGCACACTACTGCTTCACGGCAGAATAACTGGCCCTGGGGTGGTACCTACCTAGACGGATTCCTGCATAGGAATCACACCGTGTATGTTAATTTTGTTAATGTAGTTATATTTATAATTTGAAGTATACAATAATTGCTTGTGGCATAACCATGTCACTCAGGTGAGCTGAACGCTTTATCGCCCTTACTGAAACTAGCCTCTAGTAACCATGACTTGGACTGGATCTAAGTTTGTTAATATACTGTTCTGTTATGTTCATGCAATGTATGTATTATCTTTCTCATTTTCAGACTCTAAACTCAGTGATAGCAGCTGTTGGCCCCAGCCACCCATTACATCGTCATGTGGAGACAATAGTTCAAAAGTTGCCCGTACAGCTTAGAGACCGTTTAAATTCTCGAGTAGCACCTGAAAGACCAACACCACCATCCTTCAAGTCGCTTGTTAATTTACATAAGAAGGTAAACAAGAAATTGCATAATGAAATTTACACTTGATTAATGAGCTATTGTTTAATCATGGCAATCTTCAGTTGTCAGAGCCTCAGAGAGATGGGTGGCGAACTCTTGTTGTTTCCAGAAGACAATCGCCACTGAACTGGGTTTAAACACGCCAGTACCACTACATTTTTGTAAATGGAAAATTTCGTAGTGAAACTAACTTAACTATGCTCAATATTAATATTTTTCTTCTTCTCTTTGGTTATATTTCTTTATCTTCGGTCTGTAAAAGTCCACTGCTGGACATATTCAACGGCATAGTGACGTCAGCCAACCCGCATGAAGAATGATGACATTATAATAGGAGGCTGGCACCATAAAGTGGGTGGAACTTAAAGACTTAAAAACCATGGTTGATAACAACAAAAACCTAAACACTTACATAAAATACTAAAGGTGAAGTCGACCTCAGTCAACTTCACCTTCAGTAACTCTCATGCAATAAAATCAGGGAAGGGTCTGAAGCAGTATCAGATCATTTTCTTCGCTAATATTAACTTTGGCTAGAACTCGGAGTCTGGAGGCGGGAATGCTAAACACTGAATACAATTTGGCAGTCTTATTATATATTATATTTGTAAATCTCCATTACAACACTCCTAAGTGAGTTGATGGACTTCACCAAACAATTGGTAAATTAGTACTTAAAATATCATTAAAACTTGCCAAACGTGCCAGCACCGTGGTTTGAACTCTTAACACTCACATACTGGGAAATTTAAGATAAGCCCCATTACCTAAGCTTCCCAATTTGAACGTCTAAATGTTACGAGAATAACTATTTCATCATCATCACAGACAATAAAAGCTCTTCATGTTCTCCAACGCACTGAGACCCAGTGGGGTCTGATGCTGGAGCGTATATTTCACCTAGAAGATGTGGCTTCAAACTCCAGGTCACCAGATCATCGCTTCCAACATACCTTCCACACACCACGGCCTAGACTTCAGAGAATACTGTACCCACCCTTATTTGGTTAGTAACAATATTTTCATACACAACCAATCTATTTATAAAGAGTGCTTAAAAGGGACATAGATATTTTTTTATGCTTAAGAATTTATGTCAAGCATATATTTAAAATATAGATTACAAATTATCTAAGCCGTTACATGACAATGTGGTACTATTGAATATTTATAAAGTGTTTTTAAAGACTTTATGGATAATGCTCTTTTGTAAATTTGTAGCTCTTGTAACTTTTTATGAATAAGTCCGTAACTCCAGGTGATGACATATATTATAGATATAAGTCAGATATTTAATTTTTTATTTATTATGAACGTTACAATTCCAGCATTACTTTTATAAAACATTGGATCCCAAACTAAGTCATGCTTGTGTCTTGAGAACTAGAATTGCTACTACTATCTAGTACTAATTACTAATTGTGATACATTGCATAAACTTTCTCTACCAATTTTGCTCTTAAGAGGTTCTTTGCACTATTTGAAGTTAAAAAGATACATTTTACTGGGTATCCCATCAAGTAAACAATGTCGTTGACCACACATGAGATATGTTTATTGTACAGAATGGTACTGGGAATGTTTCCTAAAGCCACACTTCCTCAAGACAATGGCGGTTGTGACCTGCATACTGTCCGTGGCTGTGGTGTGGTCAGAAGTCACATTCTTCTGCAAGAAGCCCGTCCTCTCTATATTTGCGAACATTGTCATCGCAGCTAAGGAGAGCTACAATTATGCAGCTATTGTAGTAAGTATTTGACATTTGAATTAAACATCCTGTTTTGACACAAACAATTGAGCATAGAGAATATTTTTCTATACTATGCTAATTGTAGCCATTCTTAAATATATCGGTAAATTTTTAAGAATAATCAATCCTGTTACTATTTTTATTTAAACTATGTCCCTTGGATTTCTTCAGTGTCGTGATTCGTGAGTGCGTTTTGCAGACATAAATTTCATATGCACAACACAACCGGACCCAAAAACCAACAATTTATGAGTTTGCACAAATGTTGTCCGGCTCGAAATCGAACCTAAGGACGTAGAAGTCAGGTACTCTGGCGTTAAATTATTATTTCCAGACATTCATTGCTTTTTCATACATTTTTTCATGCTTTCCAGGCAGTAGGGAGGCCACCTTTCGTAGGCCTAGGGCAACTAGGGTTTCAAATCCGCCCCTGCTCACGCAGTTTATAGTTTACGACAGTATACAGATCAATCAAATCAATTGATGAAAAATTTGCCGTGTGGTAGCGGCCTAAGAGAATCTACCACCCCATCACATCCCGTGGGTGTCGTAAAAGTCGACAGAGGGAAATTAAAACCAGTAGATGGGCAGCAGCATCTACCTGGAACATCTGAATAAATAAACTGCGGTTGCCAACCCGCCTGCCAAGCGTGGCAACTATGGCAAAATCCCTCCAATAAGAGAGCTACAAACTTTTGTGGCTATCTATGGGGGTGGCCTATGTTCAGCAGTGGACTTGTGATAGGCTGAAACGACGACGACGACGACGACGACGATGAAAAATTACAAACACTAAAAAAGTATTAATTTTTTTTTCAGTCAGTATCAACTTTAATTATCGGCTATATGTTCTATTGCGCTTACTCCACGGTGCTGAAGATCCGTCTCCTCAACTTATACTACTTGGCGCCTCATCATCAGACCAACGAATATAGTTTGATATTCTCCGGGATGATGGTGTGCCGTCTCACACCAGCAATGTGCCTGAACTTCCTCAGCCTTGTGCATATGGATTCGCATGTCATTAAAGAGAGGGTTATGGAGACTTATTATACGCAGGTAATTTCATAAAATTCAATATTTTTCATATACCTATTATGCATGCAAATTAATTGTGTTGAATAGAACGTATGTTGCATTATCATACTATACGTATTATGCCACCCAAAGTATTGTCGAACGAGAAAGAAAAATGTGCAGGTAAACAGATTGGCCTAAAACAGCTACCGGCAACTACAACTACAGAAGAGATATAGTGCCCCAAGTCCACGCGCAAACACAGAGGCACTCTCTTCCTAACCTACCCGCGCTCGATGTAACGCTCATGCGATAAGACCGGAGATAAGCTACGATCCAATCTCTGAGACGGGGAAAATCACAACACAACCAGAGACGAAGATCAGCAATTTGGGTTTTTGCACTAATGTTATCTCGGTCTGTTGCGAACCCAGGAACTGAGGAGGAAATGTCCGGCTCTCTGGCCATTAGGCTCGCGGTCGTCACAACTTAATCACACATACACACATATGCTGGTGGTATGATTTCTATACAGGAATCCGTCTAGGTCAGAGGTTCCCAGGCTTTTTTTCTCCGAGACCACTCTCAAAATGTAGCTGGTTCCGGTGGACCCTCTGCAGCTACATTTGTACCATATTCCCAAAACTATATTGGACTTACCCATTTTTTTTGTCACGCCAATTTAGATCCCCGTCGAGTCTCCCGTGGACCCCTGGGGGTCCACCTGGACCGCTTTGGTAACTAAAGGACTAAGTTAATTAAAAAAAAATTAGTGTGGAAACATTACTGTGCTTCGGTCTGAAGGCACTGAGAGCTAATGTAATCGCTGGGCATAATTAGAGACTTAAAACTGATGTATCTGGATGACGGGCACAGCTTGGAGTCACGCTGAAATTTTCTGGTTGACAGCATTTGTTTTGGGCAGATGTTACACTTACCATCAGGTGAACGTTTATTCACTTAATCCGTTAAAAAAAAAACATAAATTTTTCAGATAATGGGTCACATGGACGTCCTGGGCATCATAGCGGAGGGCTTCAACATCTACTTCCCGATGCTGGTGGTGCTGCTCTGCCTCGCCACGTACCTGTCGCTGGGCAGCCGCTTGCTGTCGCTGTGCGGCTTCCAGCAGTTCGTTGGTGACGATGAACTCACCACCGACCTCGTAGACGAGGGACGGGAGATCATTAAACGGGGTTTGTTATTCTATGCTCAAAGCTGGGGAAGTGTTAACACTTCAACTTCAGTAGTTTGTGAAACAATCTAACGCAGTTTCTAAGACACCACATCTACCCCTAGGCGAATATTCGAATTGACTACTCTAAATTTAAGTTGAGAACATCGTATTTTTAAGCCGATAGGTGTCCAGCAGAGTAGAATAGCACCTACCTAGTTTTATTATTACCGAAGGGTGCACACCCTTATACTGTATGTATGTATTTTTAAGATCTTTAATTTTAAGGGATATTTTGAATATTTTTTAAAACTTGTAGAGGCCGACTTAGAAATGACACATATTTCAATATCCATACTAATATTATAAATGCGAAAGTAACTCTCTGTACCTCTGCCTGTTTGTTACCTTTTCACGGCCCAAGCGCTGAACCGGTCTTGGCAAAATTTCACGCAGACATAGCTTGCGTCCCGGAGACGGACATAGGATACTTTTATTCTGAAAAATAAAACTGTTCCCACGGGATATTTTCAAAAACCTATATCCACGCGGATATATTAGCTAGTTATATAATATTTCTTTATTTATTATTAGTCAAATATATATTTAACTAATATATTAACTGAAATATTTAATCACGCAGAGAAACGCAAGCGGCAACGCGCAGAAGAATCGTTGACGCGTCGTCGCGACTACAGCGAGAGGTTCAGTAACTATCGCAGCGCGAGGGACAACCAGGATGGAGGTAACACCATTCTACATGGTTTTACACCTATCATTGTCCACCTGTCTTGATCACCATATCGTGCCTTACCTGATTAGCAACCAGCCGTTAAAAGTTCAAATCACAGCTAAAAGAGAACGTCTTTGTCCACCCAAATATATGCACAAGTATATCAGTTCTATACAGAATGTATGTGTTTCTTTTTATTTGATAAAGGTGACGAAACAAGCAAAACGTCCACCTGACGTTAAGTGCAACGTCTGGTCATAACAAATGCTGTGCTATCCACAAAATTTCGGTGTGACACCACCACAATTCGCCCGTCACCCAGAGACATCAGTTTTAAGTCTCCAATTATGCCCAGTGATTACATTAGCTCTCAGTGCCATACTACTTTCTACAATCTTTCCTCATATTCTGGCCAGAATAGCTGTTTAGAATAGTCTTAGAAAAGTAATTTGGCAGGTGGTAGATTTGATTTTATAATAATTAATTTAACAACAGAGTTTAAATGTGGTAGTTGACTTAGGGAAATGAATGGAAAATCGCATAGCTTCCGAACATAGGACGACAATAGACGGCGGAGTAACCATCGCAAAACATACACGGAACGATATCGGCCAGTAACACGTGTAAGAATTGGTACTGCTGCGATCGCCTATACTTCCTTCGCGGAATAGGCCTATTACAGATAATAACAATTTTGATAAATTAAAAATAAGAAATGTTTGCGAATAAATTAATCAAATTAGAATCATCATCATTTCTGCCTATTACTTATCCACTGTTGAACGTTTATTTTTTATAAACATTTATGAATGTTTATTTATTCAGATGTTCCAGAAAGATGCTGCTGATGCGACGTTAAATTTAACTGTGTTATATCATTATCTTGTCAATGTGTTCATCCCTTTTTACTTTCCTGTATTGCCATGCTTTATTTTTTCTTGCCTTGCTATATCATTATTACTATTTTGCTAAAAGTCATTTCCATTATTTCTATTTCAACATTTATTTAACCTTTTCATTTTCTTTTCACCATCATACCATCAGTTATTGTGCATGTGCGTCACGTTTCAGCCCACACCGGGCTCTTAAACGACGTGGACTCAGACTACTACGTGACCCCAAGCCCGGAAAGAACCCATAACGTCGGCAGTTACCAACGTGCCGAGCTTCCTTACCAGGATGATTTAGACAAACGGTTTGGTGAAAGCACTCTGCCCTCCATCAGAACGGAGTTCGAAGATCGCAGGGATAAAATGACTATGCCTCCCAGGGGACTATTTGACGACGTTTAGTGACTTTATAAGTGGAATGAGCAGGTTTTTTTGTACAGCTAAATATATTAATTTATAAAGTATTGCAGAATAAGGCTTTATCCATACAAATCAATGATAGTTCGTACGATCAATTTAAATGCTTACAAGCTTGCCTGAATAAATACAAAGATAATATAAAGTCTATTATGTTTATTGTTAGCAAATGTAATTTTCGAAATTGATATTTTTTATTGAACTTGTAATTTTAACACTTGCATTAACTAATCAGGTATATCAAAATGATAATATCTCAATATCTTCAGATAATATCGAATACCCGTTATGTATGTGTTCTTAAGCTTACTAATAATATATTTGATATACAATGTTTATTTTTTTAAATTTAATAGTCACTATTTTTGTTTTCATGCTATAAGAATGAATGTTATCATTTCTCATAATTATTGTCACACATTAAAATCTTGAATGTCTATCGGAAACGATGCTATAGCATTTACTATCTCACTCGGAGACAGTTTTAACAGTTATTTCATCTAACAAATAAATACTAAGGAACTTCTTTGGTAAACATCTTCTTGGAGCACTTGAAACTTCTCAAGGTTCTGAAGTTTGTTGAATAGTTTATTCTCAGTCGTCATTTACTTTTGCATAATATAATAATTTGCTAATTGTCTGATAAAATATATATTTTTAAAGTAATATATTTTGCACACTAACAATTACAGGAAAAATATTATATTTTTTAATAAGAAAGATAATCAAGTTCTAAAAAAACAACCATATCGGATGAGGAACTGGTTGTGAGGATGAAAATTGATAACAAAAAGAGCTTAATAGAAATCAACTGTATAGTAACTTCTTAAAAAGTTGTGCATTTTATAGGTAATTAGTAAATTTTTATTGCAAGCATAGCAGAAACCTGGTCTAAACTGAATATATATTTATTTTATTTTATTGAATAATTATTGATTGTTAATGTTAAGAATAAATTATTAAAAATAAAGTATAGCAAATGATAAAACAGGAAAAGATTGAAGTTGTTGTATTAATCAGGCCCAGCCGTTAAGAGTAAGACACCCAACACATTAAATTACAAACACTATAAAATGTACTTTATTAATTTCATGCCAATATGTAGTAGATCCAATATAACACAATTTTATAATTCTGAGAGATTTACTTTAGACTCCGACTTCGACCCTGTTTAAGGCACCTAAAGTATTTGTACGGACAGTCTTTAAGCAATATGTAATCCTATTACTATACTGCTCGTGAGAACGCAATGGCGAATAAGAATTTTTTGACTCGTAACATAATGGCGGCGCCGTGGTTCGCCACCCGTCACGGCTCATTTCCCGCGGGATCGAAAAGTGGGGTACGGGTGTGGCCTCTGCCTTCCCCTTATATGGGAAAAAGGCGTGACTATATGTATGAATGTAAGGCACCGACATCGTAACATATATAGTAAAATTTAGTAATTGTGTGCATAGTATTTAATAACACTAGTATTTATTTCGTGTACAAATTTTAGTTGACCTCGTTATTATTTTCGAAAATAGTTTGAACAGAAACTTTGCAAAATTGACGTTTATTTAGCCTCAATCATTCTTGTCAAATTATGTTATAAGGAATCTTGAGCTTGTTTGTTGCTATAGACTATGTAATATTCTTATTGGCTTAATTTTTTAGTTTGTATATTTATATTAATCATATTTAATTATTGTTACCGTTATTTTGTTCCATTCCATAATTTATATGATGCAAATGCATTAAATTTTATGTGATATATTATTTTTTTCGTTTTATTATAAAATTAAAACTAACAAAACGAGAAGCCCTCTCATGACTTGCGTTTGAATGCATTATATTGATGTATATGTTTTTAAAGCTGAGATATTTTATCATCATCATCATCATTTCAGCCCACAAGTCCGCTGCTTAACGTAGGTCCATCCAGCGAAAGAAAAATACGTATAAGCATTCCTTATGCCCATTATAACAACGAAAACGACCACGGTGGGCGGTGCTTATGAACTGTGAACCGCACGCCACTTCAGTGTTGTTTTGACGAACGATTACGGAAGCCTTAACGAACAATGAGTTTATTTTTAATTCAAAACGCATTCATCTGTTGTGAAGTGGCATAAGAATCATTCAGACCATGGATAGTGGAATAACATTTTACGTGTAAGTACACCGATAACTTTGGTGTAATCATAAAAATAATAATCACATTATGTCTTTACCAGTGATATTATGCAAAATTAAGTAGGTAGCTTATATATAGGTAATTGATTTTATTTAATATTAATAATGTAATTATTCCAACTTACACATTTAATTTAGACACTAAAAATATCGTACCCTCAGTAAAAAAAGCATAAGTAGAGTTACTTTGAATTTTAGTTATTAATATGATTGGAAAGAGCGACTAAAATTGCATATCCTCATTTTTTTCGTATTTCTATGAATATTCTTGGCGATTTTAATAAGTACGAATAAACGCAAATATTTATAAAATGCCATTCAGAGTAATTACGAAAAGCAGAACAACATATTAATTTCCATTTATTTAGAAAAGCATAAAAGTGAATAATAATCATACTGTGCTGTATAATTTAACTTTTTAAGATGTTTAAAACATTCCTTTGCGTTTTCGGAAAATAAGTTGGAGCCGAAAGTAATCCGCTATGCTACTACTATACTATAATTTGATGAGCAAAAAAGAAAAACACACCCACATGGTAATTTGATTATTTATTACATTACGCATCATTACAAATTATGAACACCGTTGTGGTAACGTTACTTAAGGTACAATTTAATACTTTCTACTTTGGTCCTTAACTCGTGCGATGAATCTTTCGCCAAGTCCGGAGCGTATGCCTGGAAGATTTCCTTTAGCGTATTTAGTTCTTCCATCTTATTCAGTTCTGAAAAAAAAAAACATATCATCATGATGATCAGCCTGCGGCAGTCCACTGCTGGACCTCATCCAATAGGTTAACCGGGTAAAATAAAAAATTATTGATACTAATATTATTGTACCTATTGACTAAAGCATCATCAGCCTATCACTAGTCCACTGCTGAACATATGGCTCTAACATACATTGCCACAAAAGTTTGTAGGTCTCTTTTTGGGGGGTTTCTTCACAGTTGCCACACTTGGCAGGCGGGTTGGCAACCGCACTTTATTTATTCAGATGTTCCAAGAAGATGCTGCTGCCCATATCCTGGTTTTCATCTTCCCTCTGTCGACTTTTACGACACCCACGGAATGAGAGGGCGTGGTAGATTCCCTTAAGCCGCAAAAACAAGTTTAAAGTGAAACTTCTTTGGGCGCAATGAGAGTAAAATTTCAAGGTCTAATTTGAGTGCAACGATTCTGTTATTCTTAAACAATATTTATTGATAAATGAATATTGTTGATTCATGTTTTTATTTTAATTTCTTATACTTCTGTCTCGTGTTAAGTTGCACGCGCTCTTGGTTTATCCCACTCAGACAACACAATATAAAAGGGATTTAAAAGAATAATATTTAAGTTTAGTGGTGAAGGTTTTCCTACGCAGGAATCAGTCTAGGTGGGTACCACCACAGTGCCAGTTATTCTGCCGTGAAACAGCAGTGTGCAAACATTAACTGTGTTTCGGTCTGAAGTGACTGATAGCTAGAGAAATAAGTGGGCATATGAGACTTAAGAACTGATTTCACAGAGCGACGGGCGCAGTGTGGTGCCACACGGAATGTTCTAGGTGACACAGCATTTGTTATGAGCAGGCGATGCACTTACCATTAGGTGAAGATTTGCTCGTCTCGTCACTTCCTCCCACATGACCACTGACTGATTTTGTCCAAAATCGTGTAAGACATCGGGTCGCCATACATTTAAATAGGTTATAAAAAATACAAATTATCGTCGTAGTACCTTTTAACTGCTTGAGTAATATTTCTAAAATGTTGAGCGCGTCCTTCCTGTGTCTCACTTGGTTGCTGTTCTCTGGAAAAAGAAATTCAGAAATTCAAAATTCAGTTTCAAATTTTGACCTTAACAAACATAAAAACATTGCGAGTTTAATAAAAGCGATATACGCTACATACATTTAATTTTCATCATGTCAGCCTATCACTAGTCCACTGCTGAACATAGGACTCCCCCATTGATTGCCGCAAAAGTTTTTTGCTCTCATTTTGGGGGGGATTTGACTTAGTTGCCACGCTTGGCAGGCGGGTTGGGACATACATTGTTAGCACCTATTTAAGATTGGGATCCTTCGACGATTAGGGACTCAGTGGTGAGTGTACCTGCCGAATAAGACGTTGGGAAGCTGAGTTTCAATTGTTCATGAACATTATTACACTGTGATTGTTCTATGTCTCTGACGGATACCTTTCCTCCGGCCTTTCGTGATAAAATGCCTCGCCCAGATTTTTTTTTGACTTGATAAAAGTGACGGAACGAGCAAAACGTTCACCTGATGATAAGTGCAACGTCTGCCCATAACAAATGATGTGTGACACCACACTGTGCCCATCACCCTGAGACAAGCTTAAGTCTCATATGCCCAGTGATTACGCTAGCTCATAGTGCCCTTCAAACCGAAACATACGAAAAGTTAAGACGCGTGACAGGCGCTTTATTCGGGCTTATAGCTCGTTATTAGCCACTAAGCACTCCTCTCCTCCATAAAGGACTCCGAGGCACTCCGAGATAAAAGGATTTGCGAGTGGACTGACGATAGTAGTAGGAGTGGCAATGGCATTCGCGTTGTAATCGCAATAGCATTTCCTTATGTAAAAAAATAGTGAAGTAACAGCCAATAAAAGTCTTACTGTTCAGAATATCCCTCCTCTAATTTTGTGGCAATCTACGGGGAGGCCTATATTCAGCAGTCAACTAGGGATAGGCCGATACGATGTAGATGAATCTAGGAGCATAATCATGCATACTTACTGAGCGTATAATCGACGACCTTTGCTACGTGTGATGTAACAGTCGCAATAGCTTTGTCTCTATTCGCCACGGACACGTTGTCGGTTTCCATCGGTTCCCCGTCATTGCGCAGTATTGAAAGTCTCTCTAGAACCCGCGCAATGGACGTCAGTATCGCCAGTTGCGTCGAACGGGTGCAAGACGGGTACGATGTCGCGCAGTGCTCGAAGAACACGTCCTGGTATTTGTCTATGAATGACATGATAGGTATAAGTAAGAAGCAATGTATGAAAAAAAGAAATAGTGACCCCACATCATGCTGTGTGGGGCTAAATTTAAGTAAGGATTTAAAGAGAAACTTTTTTGGGCACGACGAGAGTAAAATTGATGTGCAACTTTTCTATATGAAACATTTCTGACGCGAAAAGACGTAAAATAGGTACTTGGCCAGAGAGCCAACCATTCGACTTTTTTGAAATGTTTACCTAACTTCGGTCACTATGCCCTCTTTTTTACTCTATGGTCGTAGCGGGGTGTTAGATTCGCGTAAACAAATAATGACACTCGCGTAAGCAAACAAAGAAAAATTTATATTCAGATTTAGAATTTAAACTTTATAAACATTTTATATGAATGAATTGAAAAATTATAAACTTTTAATAAATTAATGAATTATTGTTTCTAGCTTACGTCACGTCGCTTTAGGCTGTGCGTTGTCTGTCAGTCAGCCAGTGTTCGTGTTATTAAATACAATTATAATTAATTGTTTATGTACTGAGCCGTTATTTTACAATTACTAATATTGTTGTTAAGTCATGTTTATTTGTTTTTATTTAAATCCAATCTATATATATGGCTGGGCTTAGGGGCGATGTGTATATGCCCCAAAAAATATAATGAGCCTCGTAGGGAGATACCTGTAGGAGATATGTCGACTTAAAGAATTTTCTTAAAACTCATAGGTTATGCAGCTGATCGTGGCAATGAACTCATAAATTTAATTGTGCGTTTTTTCATTGAGCTGCCATCGAAAGAACTCGCAAGTACTAAGATAACATGAAGCTTAAGGAAATCTGTTGCGAAGTAAATCTGTTAGTATGACGCCGTAGTAGGGTAACATAAATTAAATGGAGAATAAAACGTATTTGGAATTTGTCTGATTCGGGGCAACGACTTTCTGAGTTAGGTTCGTGTAAGGTTTAACAAAACAAATAATTTTAAAATATTGTATGTACATTTTTAGTATTCAATTTTGTCATTAAAGCTTCACCGTTATGTTTATATAGATGATTGAAGATGTCCTCCTTACCGATTTCGACAATGGCGACGACTTCCGAATATTATCGAAAGCTATCAACTGCGCAAGAGATATTATAGTGCCACAAGTGTATGCGCAAACACAGAGGCACTCACTCGTCCCAGCTTACCAGCTCGATCGGAGATCGGAGGAAGGCTAGGGTGCAGTATCCGAAACACAGGGACAATCACAGCACAACCAAACCCAAACGCCAACGATTTGAGTTTAGCACAAATGTTTATTCGAACCCGGGACCTGCGGCGTATAAGTACTGCAGTACCTTGCGTCTCAGGATCTTTGGGCCACGCCTTCCCCAACAGCTCGTAAGCGGCCTCCTTCAGCGCTGTCAACTGTTCCCTGCGCTGTCGTGCACCCTCGTTGTCTTCCTCGTCCGAATCTTTACCAATTGAGAACTCGTCCTGTTAAAAAAAACATCCGTTGAGACAGTTGTTAACTTTTTCTTGATAGTAGTTAAGCTTGGATTTCTTTTGTGTAGTAGGTGCGTTTTATAGACATATATTTCAGATGCGCAAACAACTATGGCATACTATAGTAGTCTACACAAATGTGCGGGACAAATAGAACATGCGACCCATCGCGCAGAAGCTACTGCGCCTGCGGAAACGACTTAACATCAACAGCCGCCAAAACAATTGGAAGGAGTGACCGTAATCAGCACGCTTTGTTGGAGGCCGAGTGGTCGCCTAATATAGATGTGCGGCATGGCCAAGTGGTCAGAGTACCTGATTTCTACGTCTTGGGTTCGAATCCCAGCCGGCGAAAACCAACAATTTGTGCAAAAACACTTTGTTTGTTTTTTGGTTTTCGTGTCTGCTTGCGTTGTGCATGTGAAACTTCTCTATACAATACCACGATACAGGAAAAATCCTAGTGTGGAGCGTGCTTTTAAAAAAATATAAAAACAAATAAAACGTAACTTATCCCCAGACAGACCAGTGGTCACATTTTTAAACGCAATTAAATATCAGAGTCGACTGTTACAACGACCACACGAGGAAGGTATACTTTATTTTCAAACTCACCTTAGACAAAATAACTTTTACGATATCGTAGACCTGGTTGAAGTGGTCGCAGTTGATCGCTGCCAGCGCCCGGCCCAGTGCGTTGATGGCGTGCTTCTTGTAAACCATCTCCTGCTTACGGCACTCCACTAACAGCGCGTTGACGCACTCGCTGGCTAAAGTCGGATTAATCGGTGCTTCTTCGTCTTTAACTCTGTGATAAAGAAATTGTACCAGTGTTTATTCCGATTTTTTAATGTTATAAAGTAACGAAACGAGCAAAAAATTCACCAGATAGTAATAGTAAGCCCATAAGAAATGCTGTGGTCACCTAGAAAAATTCTGCGTGACATCACACTGCGCCTGTCATTCTGAGACATCAGTTCTTACCTTTTATATGCCCAGTGATTACGCTTGCTCTTAGTGCCCTTCAGCCCGAAATACAGTAATGTTTGCACGCTACAGTTTTAAGGTAGAATAACTGGCTCTGTGGTGGTAACTAGTTGCTGATTTCCTGGTTTTAATTTTCCCTCTGTCGACTTTTACGAAACCCACGAGATGAAATAAGGTGGCAGATCCTCTAAAGTAGCCACCACACAGAAAAAATTATTTCATACATCTTTGGAAACGTACATATGTATAGCTAAGATAAAGTGGTTCGCCGCATAGACCCGGTCAACCATTGATGTCTTTGTTAATTTGTTAGTTACAAACTGATGAAGCCGTGGTAGCTCAGGGGCCTGGTGCTCGCTTTTAATTTCATAATAAGCGAGTAACCTGGGTTCGATCCCCGGTGCCAGCACCTCTAATATTGTTCTACAATTTTAAGTGCTGATTTACCACGTGCTTAGCGGTGAAGGAAAACATCGTGAGGAAACCTGCATGTCCGAGGAATAGAAATATTTAGAGGACATGTGAAGTCCGCCAATCCGCATTGGAGCAGCGTGGCGGATTCTTCCTAGCTCCAAAACCCTCTCATAAATGAGAGGAGGCCTGTGCTCAGCAGTGGGACATTTATAGGCTTTACTTTTTTTACTTTTTAGTTACAAAAAAACAAACAGTGAGAACGGACAGTAACACAACATTATTACTAATTGCACTATCAGTTAATGGCGCCTTAACAATTAAAAAAATCGTTGTACATCCAACACAAAGAAAATAGAGGTGTCAGACTATTTTTATTTTACTTAATTTTGTTAAAATCTTCATCCAATTTTTTTTAATATTGTTTTTTTTTAAACTCTCATATTTGTCAGGGTGATATAACTTAATACATTTTAATTATAAGTTTTAAGAGAATGATGTGAGAATGGCTACAGAAACCTACCATTCAATGAATGTCCCACATAGTTAAATTCTAAATAAGGTATAACTTACGCGCACAATTCAGCCATAGCGTCCAAAACGTGTTGTTTTCCATCAAAAGTCTTTCCGTGCATGGCGGCCAACAAGGCGCGTATAAACGGCTCGCGCTGATCTCCCAGCCCGCTGGTTAACTCCTTACATATCGTCTTGATCGCATTCGCAGCCTGTTGAATAATAATTAAGTATATAAAGTCATCGAACATTCCATCGCGTCGCAATATTTTTGAAGTCTTCTCAATGGATAACTGCATGTGTGTGGCACACTCCAGGTGTGCCACGCACATGCAGACGTACCTGTATCTTCTTGGTCCAGCTGGTGGAGGCGAGCGCGCACTCCAGGTGTGCCACACACATGCAGACGTACCTGTATCTCCTTGGTCCAGCTGGTGGAGGCGAGCGCGCACTCCAGGTGTGCCACACACATGCAGACGTACCTGTATCTTCTTGGTCCAGCTGGTGGAGGCGAGCGCGCACTCCAGGTGTGCCACACACATGCAGACGTACCTGTATCTTCTTGGTCCAGCTGGTGGAGGCGAGCGCGCACTCCAGGTGTGCCACACACATGCAGACGTACCTGTATCTTCTTGGTCCAGCTGGTGGAGGCGGGCGCGCACTCCAGGTGTGCCACACACATGCAGACGTACCTGTATCTTCTTGGTCCAGCTGGTGGAGGCGAGCGCGCACTCCAGGTGTGCCACACACATGCAGACGTACCTGTATCTTCTTGGTCCAGCTGGTGGAGGCGAGCGCGCACTCCAGGTGTGCCACACACATGCAGACGTACCTGTATCTCCTTGGTCCAGCTGGTGGAGGCGAGCGCGCACTCCAGGTGTGCCACACACATGCAGACGTACCTGTATCTTCTTGGTCCAGCTGGTGGAGGCGAGCGCGCACTCCAGGTGTGCCACACACATGCAGACGTACCTGTATCTCCTTGGTCCAGCTGGTGGAGGCGAGCGCGCACTCCAGGTGTGCCACACACATGCAGACGTACCTGTATCTTCTTGGTCCAGCTGGTGGAGGCGAGCGCGCACTCCAGGTGTGCCACACACATGCAGACGTACCTGTATCTTCTTGGTCCAGCTGGTGGAGGCGAGCGCGCACTCCAGGTGTGCCACACACATGCAGACGTACCTGTATCTTCTTGGTCCAGCTGGTGGAGGCGGGCGCGCACTCCAGGTGTGCCACACACATGCAGACGTACCTGTATCTTCTTGGTCCAGCTGGTGGAGGCGAGCGCGCACTCCAGGTGTGCCACACACATGCAGACGTACCTGTATCTTCTTGGTCCAGCTGGTGGAGGCGAGCGCGCACTCCAGGTGTGCCACACACATGCAGACGTACCTGTATCTTCTTGGTCCAGCTGGTGGAGGCGAGCGCGCACTCCAGGTGTGCCACACACATGCAGACGTACCTGTATCTTCTTGGTCCAGCTGGTGGAGGCGGGCGCGCACTCCAGGTGTGCCACACACATGCAGACGTACCTGTATCTTCTTGGTCCAGCTGGTGGAGGCGAGCGCGCACTCCAGGTGTGCCACACACATGCAGACGTACCTGTATCTTCTTGGTCCAGCTGGTGGAGGCGAGCGCGCACTCCAGGTGTGCCACACACATGCAGACGTACCTGTATCTTCTTGGTCCAGCTGGTGGAGGCGAGCGCGCACTCCAGGTGTGCACGCAGCGCGGCCAGGTGCAGCCGTATGCCCCTTGCGCGTGCCGGACTTAACTCCGACCACAACTCTTCGAACATCTCTACCGTACCCGATTCTGTGATGCGCAGAGGGAACAGATCATAATCCAATGAGTATTACTTATATAGTAATAAAGCTTACGTTTGCGCTTGCGCTATACGTTATATTTAATATGCAGTCGGGGTTACTCGGGTACTTTTATTTATTTATGAATGGCAATAGTCGTAAACTTTTTGCCAGTGCTAAAATGGAAAAGTAGATAAGTAAATTGAATCTTCTTGTAGCAAAAGTTCTAAGTTTGTAGGAAGATCAACAATAAAATAATAGTACACTTTTACTGAAGATTTCTTGAACTGGTTGTTGAATTGAATTTTCCAGTGACAGTTTAACGATCACGAAATAAGAAACTATCAATATTAAGCCATCTCATCCCACGGGTGTCGTAAAAGTCTACAGAGGGAAAATTAAAACCAGGAGATGGGCAGCAATATCTTCCTGCAATATCGTAATAAAATAACTGCGCTTGCCAATCCGCCTGCCAAGCTTGATAACTACGGCAAAATCCCCCCAATATAGAGATGCAAATAATCTATGCGGGAGGCCTATGTTCAAAAGTCAATTAGAGTAATAGGCTGAAATGATGATGATGAAGATGATGATTAAACATCGAAATATACATAGAATGACAAAATTTAATAAAAAGTACAACCATCACTTTTTAAATTAACGCCAATAGGGGACTATTGGCTGCTGTTAAATGTTTCTCATGTCGAAAATGAGAATAAAAAAGCGAGTCGGTCCTGGCTGAATATGTGTTCCGTACTTCGATACTATAACTTAACTTTATTGTATATGTAATAATTATAGCATCATCACTTTACTTAAAAACAAAAATGAGCTCCCATTTATTAGCATTTTCAATAGAAGTTGGATAGAAACTTTCAACGTAGGCAATGTTAAAAGTTTCTACAGTCTTCTCTTACACTATCCTTATGATAAACTTACTAATTATTTATTAAATACGCATTACAAGCCTGGCGATTCGTACATTTTTTATTAAAGACAACCTAAAACATGTATGCAGTTCACATGCGATCGAAGTGAAACACAGTACCAGAAGTAGTTGTACAGTTTATTTATAATATTGTTAATAAATTTTAAAAATTATTCTATATTTTATTATACGAGTACATAATAGGTTTGAGAAAAAGTTTCTTCGCATTTTATATAAAAATTGAAGACATTTTTTTCCAAAGTTTAATTACATTTAATTACAGTATATAGGTGCCATTTTTTTCGATGATGAATCGATTCTTTTTGCCATCTTGAAGGTGACACGATCCCGTTGCTGTAGAAATTTTGGGACGCCTGAGTAAAAAAACGCGACAAGTAGTTTTGGCAGTCCTCTCTTGATGGTTACCTGACAGTACCTTAAGAAATCTGAAGAAACCGAAACAAGTGGAAATCTGAAGGTGCAAGGTTATGGATATATGGCGGATGCATTAACACCTCCCAGTCAAACTCTCTTAATTTTTGCTTAGTGGCAAAAGATATGTGTGGTCTAGCATTGTCGTGATGAAAGACCACATCCTTTCTATTCATCAATTCCGGTCGCTTTCTCTAAACTTCTTGCTTAACTCGCCTCAGTTGTTGTCAGTATCAGAATCGATGGTACTGCCCGGCGGTAAAAGCTCATAATGAACAACGCCCTTCCAATACCACCCTACACAGCATTACCTTCTTGTGAGTTAACCCGGGTTTTCGGCACAGTCTGTGATGCCTTACCGACCTTTGACCACGACCTTTTTCGCATGTTCTTGTCATACGAGATCCACTTTTCATCACCAGTTCAAAATCAAAAAACTATCAATGTCTTCAAAAACGGTTCGGTTTTATTACGTCTCAATACAGAATCGCAAATGAGTACACGGTTCATTCGGTTTCTTTCAGTGAGCTCGTGTGGCACTCAATTATCGAGCTTATTTGTGTACCCAACTTTTTTCAAATAGGTTAAAAACTGTTTTGTGATCAATTCCCAGTTCTTCAGCTATGTCGTAACTATATGCCGATTTTGCTCCACTTTTTCAAAAATGGCGTCCACTTTATCCGTAACAGGGCAACCAAAGCGAGGTGCATCTTTGAAATCAAAATTCCCGGGTTGAAAACGCTGAAACCAACTTTGTGCTACTCTTACTAACGCAGCATTAGAACCATAAACGTCATACATTTTTTTCGCGGCTTGCGTTGCATTTCTCCATTTTTTTGTAATAACATTTTATAAACCTGTATCCACGCGGGCGAAGTCGCGGGCATTAGCTAGTGACTATATAAAATACGCCAAAAGTAGCCTTAGTCCGTCTTAGACGTGTCAAAACAAAAGACGAGTAGATTACGAAACATAAGTCATATTTACCTTCATCCTTTGGAGCGTGCATTGCTAAGAACACTACGGGTACAAGGATTTCTTCATTGTCCTTTATATGGTCTATTTTAGCTTTAGCAACCGACTTCAGCGTTAAACCGATGGCTGAGCGCGATATTTCGTCCTCCTTGGTCTCGTAGAGGTTTATTAGTTTCTTCATTAATTTCTCTATCGACTGGCTCTGAACAAAAGTGCAAAATAAAATTATTATTATTTAATTTTCATATATCTACACCGCAAAACGCTGCGATAGCTCAAGGCCCGCCCCCTATAAATTTCATGGTACGCGAGTGACCTAGGTCCGCATCTCGGTGTCGGCGCTACAATAATAGTCAATTGATATGTTAAGTGCCGATTTACCACGCGACAGTTAAGGAAATTATCGTGAGGAAACCTGCATGTGTGAGAAGTAATTCGACGACATGTGAAGTACGTACGCCAATTCGCATTGGGCAGCGTGGCGAACCCTTCTTAAACCCGTTTTGGAAACGACAGGACGTTGCTTAGCTGTGGGACATTTATAGGCTGTTACTTTACTTTTGTACTAGCAGCATAACCTGTTGCGTAAGTACTGGCAATGAGGTATTCCTTTGTAGTCTTTATAGATAACAAAGTTTTACGGTATGAAAGACGTTTCTATGCAAAAACATTCAAATTTTCGGAACCGGTGAAACAACGTCTGTGTTTGTCCAAGAGTTATAATCCAAAACCTGTGAAAAATTTATGTCAATACTTTTATTAACTCTCGAGTAAAATCCGTTCGTAAAGCCAGACAGACAAATAGGTACTTCATTTTTATATATATGTATGATATGTGATACTGCTATCATAATGATAACAGTACTAAGCTAGGAAAGCTAAGAAGGTATATGTCAATCCCTTTGTAAAACTATTTTAGAGAATTTTAACCTTATATCGTTAAAGATAAGGTTCAGTTTTCGAAAGTGACGCGAAGCGTTTTACCTTAACTTCAATATGTTAGTGACACAGCCATGTAATTAAATTTTTTGCTGGCATACATATTATGGGTACACTGAAAGTTTTGCAGTCAGTAACTGTTCGAATTTCGAATCATATTTTTCTTTAAATTCGGTTTAAAAACTTTTATTTTTTTGTACTTTCTTTTTTTTTATTATTCTTTATTGAACCATTAAGTAAAGAAACAAAAGGCGAACTTAGCTACGCGGACAAATACGAGGGGTGATCCAAAAGTAATGATAATCAGTTATTTCTAGTGCACACAAAAATACAAAAAAATTTCAGTCACTTACTCAGTTAACCACTAGTTCAGGGAAAAAAAATCATATAAATAGGCCACGATTCCCGGGAGCTACATTCATTTGAATACGGACTGTCAAGGAGTGAACATCAAAATGGAAAAACACGAAATCAGAGCTGTCATTAAATACCTCTGCTTGAAAAAAATGTCTACCAAAGACATACACAGCGACTTGGTGGAAACATTAGGGGACTCTTCTCCTCCATATTCCACAGTTGCACGCTGGGCTAAGGAGTTTAAGTTGGGAAGAACATCGACGGAAGACGAACACCGCGAAGGACGCCCATCGACGTCCCTCACTGAAGAAAATGTGAAAAAAGTTGAAGAAGTTGTATTGGAAGATCGAAGAGTGACTATCAGGCATGTAGCTGAGGTCACAGGGATCTCATATGGCAGCATTCAAAGAATCCTTGCGAACGAATTGCATATGAGAAAGGTCTCCGCGCGTTGGGTACCGAAAATGTTAAACGACGAGCAAAAGAAGAAACGAGTCGACATGTCAAGAGCAAATCTCGAAAAGTTCCAGGCAGACAAGGATAATTTTTTGTCACGTTTTGTGACCA
Source organism: Luehdorfia chinensis (assembly GCA_019845155.1). Taxonomy (NCBI): domain Eukaryota; kingdom Metazoa; phylum Arthropoda; class Insecta; order Lepidoptera; family Papilionidae; genus Luehdorfia; species Luehdorfia chinensis. Next base: position 2,827,456 of record JAHVAK010000052.1, read on the forward strand.
TGGACGAGACCTGGATCCACCATTTTGATCCTGAAACAAAACAACAATCGATGACATGGAAACGATCCGATGAACCGACGCCGAAGAAATTCAAAGTGTCAAGCTCAGCAGGGAAGGTTATGGCGTCTGTTTTTTGGGACGCTGAAGGAATAATCATGGTGGACTACTTGGAAAAGGGGGCCACTATTACAGGCTCCTACTATGCAGAACAAATAAGAAGATTGCGGGAGGCTATTAAGGAGAAAAGGCGAGGCAAACTGCGGGCTGGAGTGCTGTTCCATCAAGACAACGCACCGGTTCACAAAGCTGCAATTGCCATGGCTGCCATTCAGGAAGCGGGCTTTGAGCTGGTGGAACACCCCCCCTATTCACCAGATCTAGCCCCCAGCGACTTCTATCTCTTTCCACGACTCAAGGAACACCTCCGAGGCAAGAAATTTGACGATGATAGCGACGTGATGGCCGCGGTTGAGGACTTTTTTGAGAGTCAAGATAAAGATTTTTTTTCTAAGGGAATTTTAGGATTAGAAAAGAGATGGACTAAATGTATAGACTTGCTAGGAGACTATGTTGAGAAATAAATTTATTTATTTATTTTATTCATTGTGTTTATTATTGATTATCATTACTTTTGGATCACCCCTCGTAGCAGACTTGCTAAAAGCATTCACTGCCTCTGAGTAAACAGCGATAGCGGTTACTAAAAAAAATTAAATATTATTAAATAAATAAACGAATATACACATACACATATACACATACCTAGATACTATATGACATCATATACGATTCTTTAAAGATAAATTCTGAGTTTAAGAAAAAATTGGAGGGCAAATCAGTTGTCATTAATTTTTTTTAACCCTCATCAAAGTTTGCAATTCGTACTGAACATCGAGTTAACGAGAAAAGATTTTGAGAACGATAATTTTTTTTATTTTAAAAGTCCTCGTTCTTCACAATATTGTGCCGCTCGACTGCAAAATGCTTTTGGGAGGGAAGCACCTCATCTCAACACCGTGAGAGGCGGTTTAACTAATTTAGTCAAGGGCGTTTTTCACTAAATGACGAAAATCGTAAAGGACGTCCTTCAACTGCGACCACCGAGGAAAATGTGGTTACTGTTAATTGGCTTACTGGAGAAAACAGACGCATCGCCTATGAGATGATTCGGGAAGATTTGGAAATTGGCATGAGACAAATTCAAAAAAAATTACACTTCGAATTAAAAGTCAAACAAACTTCGTTGTCGCTGGATCCCCACGAACTGACGTCTGCTGTTTATGACATTGTCATGGAAGACGAAACATGCGATTTATATTTAGAACTACAGAAAAAGCTGCAGTCTTGTGAATGGGAGTTCGAAAGCGAGAACAGACTAACAAAATTGGGACAGGCGAGGAACGTGGGCCAAAAAATTATTGATTTTTTTCCCGTACGGGTCCACTTTGCACGATCCTACTTGAGGATCAAAGGAGTGACAAAGCCGAGTGGTACACCACCTTTTGTTAGCCTACAGTCCTTGAGAAAGTTTGAGTAGCCGAATCCTCTTGCAGTATGATAATGCTTCATCGCACACATCCAAGAAAACAAAGTCGTTTTTGGACCCCGAAAAAGTAGAGCTCGTGACCCATCCTGCACATAGTACGGACCTGGCAACCTGTTTTTTTTTTTAATTTTACAAAAATCAAAGATACTTTTATGAAGGCAGAAGAGGCAGTGATGGCTTTCAATCAGCACGTGGAAAACATGCCATGAGATCAACAGTCCTCGTGTTTTAGAAAATGGTTCGACCAAATGAAAAACAATGTTTAAAGTGCAAATGATATTTATAAATTATATGGTAAATTAAAAATAATATTTTGCTTACAACTTGTTTTAATAATATTACACGCAATACTTTCAGTGCGCCCCTACGTATATTCACACCAATGCGATCTATACGTCTTCAAAAAGACATAAATATTTTAAATAAATAAATAAATATTTTAACACATATGAAATAAACACTCACCTTAGCAAAAGCTGAAACTTGACCGAGCGCCTCCGCGTAGTTTTTCCTAACCGTTGGATTTCTGTCGAATGTTCCGTTCAACAAATTGGACATAATCTTCCCGGCAATTGGCTCCAAGTCGGACCTCAAGTAGTGCGCGGCCAGCACTATGAAATGCGCACAAGCCACCTTTGTGCCGAGTTGAGGTGATTTTATTAACTCTAAGATCTTCGGAAGCATATCTTTCATGATTTCGATGTCGATGTGTGGCATACACTGTAGACAAAGTTTTGTGTACTTTAAATTATAGACTGAAGAAGCCATATCCTCAGCATATAAAAAATATCAGCATAATAAGTTCGAGGTAAAATAAGTACAGACACGGCTAGATATTTTTTTTAAAACCCATGAACGTAACGTGGCAATATTGTCCGATATCCCATCTCTTTTTACTAGACAGGCCCCTCCCAAGTTGAGGAATATGCCGTAATTCGCCCCCACTTAGTTGGCGGGTGGTGGCGGCTTAAGAGAATCTACCACCCCATCTCATCCCGTGGTTGTCCTATAAGTCGACAGAGGGATAATAAAAACCAGTACATGGGCAGCACCATTATCTTGGAATATCTGAATAATTAAACAGCGGTGGTAAGTATATCAAAATCCCCCCCAAATTGAGAGTAAAAACTTTTGTGGCAATCTATTGGTGAGGCCTATATCCAGCAGTGCACTAGTTGTGGGCTGAAATGATGATGATGATGATGATAGCAAGCGGGTTGGCAAACGCATTACCAGATAATCGCACCTTAGGCGCTGCTGCCCGTCATCAGTCTGGATAATTTAAAGTCTAAGTATTTTCTTCGTCGACTTTTACGACACCCACGGGATGGAATCGGAAGGCAGATTCTCTTATTGCTAACACATTCGATATCAAGCCACCATTGACAGAAATAATATTTTATTTCCTTCAATGCCTTCCTGGCCAAGATATTACAGTTGAAGATATTATACGTGTCGTAAGAAGGGATTAAGGTATTGTGCGAACAGTCTTAATTCGTGCAGAATCCATACCAATATTACAAATACGAAAATTACTCCCTTTATTCCTCTGTCTGTTTGTTACGTTTTCATGTCTCAACCGCTGAACTGATTTTAAAGAAATTCGGCACAGAAATAGTTTGCATCCTGGGGACGGACAAAGGATACTTGTTACTCCGTAAAATCAAAAAACTTTTCACGGTATTTTTAAAAAACCTAAATCCTCGCGAAAGTAGTCGCGGAGTTCAGCTAGTAGTACTATAATATGCAATACCATCACAGCTGCTCGAGGGATTGAATGGGGAGTAACAATTTTTTTGACTCGTACCAAAAGGGCGGCCCGCGGGGGCGTAAAGTGAAAAATAAAAAGAAAAATAAAGGGGAAAAGGCGTGAATGTATGTATGTAGTTATGTATGTATGTATGTATGTATGTATGTATGTATGTGTGTGTGTGTGTGTGTGTGTGTGTGTGTGTGTGTGTGTGTGTGTGTGTGTGTGTGTGGGTGTGCGTGTGTGTGTGTGTGTGTGTGTGTGTGTGTGTGTGTGTGTGTGTTTGGCTTCTGTAACCTTGACGACGGTGTCTGTGGTGTAGTGCTGGCGGGCGGCGTTGGCGCGCAAGTCGTCGAGCAGCTCGCGCGAGCCGCTGTCGGCCAGCGCCGTGCTGAGGTAGGACAGCTTGGCGGACTCCAGCTCGCCCGCCGCGCCCAGCAGCGCGGGCACCAGCCGCGACAGGAACGGCGCCAGCCGCTCGCCCGCCGCCGACACCAGCTTCGACACCGTCTGCAGGCTGCAACACGCCGCGTGGCGATAGCCACAGTCCATAACACAGCCCGCGCGGCACGGAGCCAGACCACCGGATTACCGAGCCGCGGCTTACGAGCGCCTTAATCTGAACCCCAGCCGGAGACAACGTTTGCAAATACACAAATTGTTTGGTGTTCTGGTCCGGTTGTGTCATGTGCAGGTGACACGGTAAATGAAGTTTTTTTTTTAATTGGATCGAGCAAAACGTTCACCTGATGAAAAGTGCAACATCTGTCCATAAGAAATGCTGTAGTCGTGTCTGACATAAGCACATAAGCACGCTGATGTTGTCCCCCGTCCGATTTTCGGAAGCTATCAACTGCGCAGGAGATATTATAGTGTCACAAGTGTTCGCGCAAACTCAGATACACTCGTCGCAACCTATCCGTGCCAGATGTTCAACGCTCATACGATAAGATCGGGAGTAGGCTAATATGCAGTGTGAGAGACGGAGACAATGACAACACATCCAGACCAGAAATCAACAATTTGAGTTTTTGTACAAATGTTGCCTTCGGCTGGTATTCGAACGCAGAACCCGCGGCATAGAAATCAAGTAGTCTAGCCACTAGGCCACACGGTCTTCAAGCAACCCCTTTGCTTGTCCCATATAAATTTGGTCAAGTTCTGATGATGAGATCCAGGAGAAACTCATCACTCTTAATTTCACATAAGCGGGTTTATTTATTAAATTTATTAATAGTACTAACCTGACGCTTCTGACTTCCTTAACCAGGTTTGTGATGCCCGTATCAAGCAGCACGGGTAGAATCGCCGACACAACTTCTTTTCCGTCTTTTCCTTGACTGGTATCCGACGCTTGAATACACAGCTAAAATAAACGTTAGGTATATGTTGAAACTTTAGTACATGATTATTAAATATTTTAAATGATTGAATATCGTTTTATCTGTTCAGGGAGTAAGCAGGCTAACACACGGCTCGGTTGGTGCAGCCGCTAAAGCGATAGGGTTCTACTCAATGGGACGCGGGTTCGATTTTCGCACTGATCAAATATTTGTATAACAAACTACCGTAACTACAGTTGCTCCACTTATGGATGCATATGCATGTGCAAACAATACTGTGTTTCGGTTTGAAGAGCACTGAGAGCTAGCATAATCACTGTGAATAGGACTAAAGAACTGACGTCTCAGGGTAACGGGCGGAGTGTGGTGCCACACAGAAATGTTCTAGGTGACAGAGCATTGCTATGGGCGGACGTTGAACTTACCATCAGGTGAACGTTTTTCTCGTCTTGTTCCTTACTCCAATAAAAAAATCATATCTGTAAAATCCGGTACACTACTAACCGGCTCGCTGCAATCTACAAACCCGATACAGGGTAAATCCAATTTTAATTGGGGGTCAAAATCAGCGCCTTATCACTGGCAGAAAACTTATAACGTCATCATCATCATTTCAGCTTATCACTAGTCCACTACTGAACATACGCCTCGCCCTAGATTGTCACAAAAGTTTGTTGCTCTCACTTAGGGGGATTTTGACATAGTTACCAGACTTGGCAGGCGGGTTGCGAAGATGCCACTGCCAATCTCCTGTTCTTGATGTTCACTCTGTCGACTTTTACGACACCCACGGGATGAGATGGATGGTAGATTCTCTTAAGCTCAATAATTAAAATACTCGTGATGCTGGGAGGAGAGGAGGGTCTAAAACCTCACGACGTCACCAAGGGGGTTAAAGGAAAGGAAGGCAGTGATTAAAGGATAGCCCCTAATATTTACAATGATAATAAATGCGAGGGAATGTCGCTAGTTCTTGCTCCAGATAGAATTATGAACATAACCACTAAAACGTCCGGCTACTAGAGTGGTTTATAAATAAAAACAGTCAAACGTCCAGGCCACTAGAGTGGCTTCGCCAACTCGCTCGGCTATTTTCGTATTTTAAGTATTACAACTTTCGTAATGATACACGATGTTGCTACTAGATGGCTCTAAGATAAATTACCTTTGTTTGTGTGGATAAAACATTCTACTGCTACGTAATAAAATAATTAAGAAAAAAATGTTAAAGTCAGTGAAAGTGAGTGAGAGTGAAATTTAAGTGATTGTGCCGTTAAAACTGTGAGTATTGTTTTATTAATAACTAATTGTAACATGTTTTATATCAAAATGATCGGCAAGAGTATTATCTAATTATGTTTACAAATATCAAACGTGGAATGTGTTTTATTACGATAAAATGAACATGCAAACACATAGCCATTTTTTTTTTTATGAGGTTATAAATCTGACCTTATATATACTTTGATTTAAGCAAATAAGAGTTAAAGTAAGTTAATTTAAGTACATTAGTGTTTCAAGAAAATAAAACAATCGCAATACAATGAAAACAAAAGACATAAACATCTGTCGAGCGTTTGTTTACATTACGGTAGCCGTTCCGCTCGACCGGTTTTAACCTTGAGAGGCTTCAAGTGGGTGTATTGTTTACGTTTTTGTGCTATAAATAAACTTCGGTAGTATTAACGTACTGGTATCATAAAAAAGGTTATATAATCTAGTTTTAGAATGAATAATATGATTTTGATATGCAGAAACAAAATGTTTCTTAAAATTAGGAAGAAAAAATATGTTACTCAGATTTCAACTGTAATTGTGATTTCTATATTTTTTTTATATACTTTACATTATTTACTGTTGTTTAGTGTTTACGTTTATTAATTCTATATCTAATTAGCTTTACCCACAATTTTTTTCAAGTTGTTTGCGTTAGTAACGAGGGAGATAATCGTTTTTTAATTAAGAAGGGTAGGGTGTTTTTTTTTTTTTTTTCGAAAAAAAGAAGGTGGGCGGATAAGACAACTTTAGTTGTCAAACCACTCTAGTAGCCGGGACGTTTGAGTGGATAACAGTGTTTTTAAAAACCTTTGAGAGAACATTCGCAGTAGTTGTAGCGGCTTGGCGGGTACCTTCGTGTACATCGTCCATCACTCTGAACAATTGCGTCCATATTGTTGGCAGCTGCTCTAATGAATCATGGAGACTTTTAGCACCTCTGAAATTAAATAATTATAAATAAACCGTGAGGAAGCGATCAATTCATAACGAAAGCCTCCTATTTACGTGACGGTAACCGTATTTTATTATCCAGTCCCATATTACTACTTGTCCCGTTTCGTAACAAACAATGCTTATTAAAATTGCTTAAAAATTATAAATAATGACAATTAAATGGTTTCTCATTATTACTAAGTAGGTAATTCATCGTTTTATTTATTTAGCACGTAGACGTCCTGTATAATTTCCTGGCAACGCTATGCTTAACCTATATTTGAATTTTATTTCTGTTACAAGCTTGTATTTCTGAGGTCATATCCAGCAGTGGGCTTCAAATGTATAGTTTGGCTATGGTACTTGTCAAAACAAATCCAACGAGCGACTATATGTAGAAGACGTCGTGCTGATTTGAGGAGTTCCTATGACCAACTTCCGGCTCCATAATCATACTAGCTCCATGGTACCATATCATTGCATTGTCACCGAAGCTACATAGGTATTCCAAAATTTAGCTCAATCAGAGATCGGGAAGTAGGTCAAATTTGGCTTGCAAGATTTGAACTTCACATACATGCATTACAAGTGAAATAAAAGCTTGTAAAATGTATGCCAGAGATAGGTGGCAGTATTTTTTGTGCAATCCATCATACTGCGGTGCTTGCTTACGAAGCGTGGCAGTTAAGGCAGTTATCCCTTGACAGAATAATGGGCAGAAATGATGATGACTTTTTATAGAAAGACGAGATGCTTGTTTTCAGAAACCTTTTCTGTCAATCATTTTATTACTATCGGAGGACGTAGTTGCCATATAATTTTATAACAATTACAAAAAAAATTAAAACTACGGAGATCTTTAAGACACATTAACCCCCACAACATAATTATAATACTATAAAAAAATAGGTTATTTGAAACAGAATAAGTCCATCAAGACAGCCTTTGTTTTTCTCCCTGTTAATATAAAGAAAAAGTTGCAGCCTGTAAATGTCCCACTGCTGAGCACAGGCTTCCTCTCATTTCTGAGAGGGGTTTGGAGCTAAGAAGAATCCGCCACGCTGCTCCAATGCGGATTAGCGGACTGCACATGTTTTCGAAGTATTTTCTATTTCTCAGACATGCAGGTTTCCTTCCTCACGATGTTTTCTTTCACCGCCGAGCACGTGGTAAATAGTCTCTTAAGATTGCAATCAACAATTTTAGTAGTGCCGGCACCAAGAATTGAACCCAGGTTACTCGCGTACTATGAAATTTAAAGCGAGCGCCTAGCCCATGAGCTACCACGGCTCTTCATAAATATAAAGTACTATAAATTAATTAAGTCAAAAGTAAAATTTGTTTTCAGTGCGTCCATTATTGATCGCAGCCTCTGCCACAAAATTAACACCGACAGTGTAATTGCCAAAGAGTTTTATTACCTTAGTAAATCAGATAAAGCATTACAGCAGGACATCCTCACGCGCCACTGGTTAGAAGTCAAATTTGCAACGAGGTCGTCTAGTATCTCCTTGTGATATTTGTGCACCTGGGAAAATAAAGGTAAATTAAAATAAAATATCCGCCTTGGTCTTTTAAAAGCCGTTTAAGGGAATTATGTCCTTGAACTTGTTTATTTATGTTTTATGTAATAGTATTGGGAGTGATCACGTCATCATAATCACATCACATTGGGAGTGACCGTCCTAACAAACACGTAATGATTTCTTATGTGTATGCCAATATTACACATTTAATAAAAATACATTTTCGGATTTTATCATCTTTATTATAAACACTTCATATTAACGCGATAAAATCCGTAAACTCAGTTTTATTAAACCTAACATAAACCTAACTCTTAAACGCTAAAAAAGGTTATTAGCGCTAGGTTATTTGGAGCACCATAAATATAATTCAACACTTGAACAAAATATACGTTTACTTATAGATATGGGAATAATTACTATTGACGACGGTGTAGTCTAGTGGTCAAAGTACCGGAATTCTACGCCGTGGGTCTTGGGTTCAAACCGGAGGCGGAGAAAACAATAATCGAAAATATAAATTTTTGTTTTTCTGCTTTTTTTTTGACACTGCTTACCGGCCTTCAGTAGCTTAAAGCGAGAGCGATATCAGACTGCGCGCGTAAACTCACGTGCGGGGGGGCTTCAAAATAACACACCTACACTCACTTCGGTCGTGCGACGCACACTGTGCTCGTTCTGTACGAAACTTGCGAATGTGTGATGCGACTCACACAAAATCTAATTTGCTGCCTTCGGAATCTCACAACGGAATTCCAAATCGGAATTTCGAATGTATGAGGCCTGCCTAGAGCTGGCCCCCATGCACTTGCACGGTTTCTTGACTCGATTTCCCAATTTGTTTTAAACTGTTTGTACGTTCAGAACGAAAAAACCCGAATGACGTCATCCCAACAAAACCGAACCGCATTTTGTACGTGCCGCCGCACATAAACGGAAATTTCCACTCAGAGTGCCCAAGCTGCCGGATCGGATGTTATCGACAATTTTTCTTCTGTTTCCAAAGATAACCTCATGCATGGATTTAGATTCTTTAATTTCTCTGAACGCCAGTATAAAGCTTACCAAATTATTTTATAGCCATCCTGTAAAAATCGAAGAATGCGTCTGGGAACTCACAGTGTGCCATAGAGTTCTGTATGCGCGGCGTGGGGTCGAACCGGTAGCGGTAGAGGCAGTTACAGTATGAGGGAACTCACAGTGTGCTGCGTGCTGGGCACGATTGCGTGCCAGATGGCCGCCATAGAGTTCTGTATGCGCGGCGTGGGGTCGAACCGGTAGCGGTAGAGGCAGTTACAGTATGAGGGAACTCACAGTGTGCTGCGTGCTGGGCACGATTGCGTGCCAGATGGCCGCCATAGAGTTCTGTATGCGCGGCGTGGGGTCGAACCGGTAGCGGTAGAGGCGCGGCACGATGCGCGGCAAGTGCGCAGAAAGCTGCGCGCCCGCCTGCAGCGCTATCGATTGGAATCCGAACGCGGCGCCTGCGGACGAATTAACGGTTGAAACGTGTGGTACTTGTGAACGGGTGGTGCTCGTGGAGACTCGCCCGCTTCAGTTTGCAAGGCATTTTTACTATTACTTAATATTTCATATTTGAAATTTGATCATTAAAATTAAACATAATTGTATGTACTAACTACTTTCTCCAGCGCCAATAGATGCTGTCAGTATTTCTAAACGTATTATTTCCACATTATTTACAGAATTTCATTGTATTGCTTATAAGTTATAACAGTGTGATTGTGCTCTACAATCACACTGTTATCTACTCTGTACACTGTTACTCTGTGCGATAGGTATCGCACCCTAACTTTTCTGGTAATCGTGTATAGTTTTTAATGTCCTATTTTTAATGTTTATGATAAAAATGCTATAAATGAGTAGCAGTTATACACAGAATAAAGAATTTAATAGGGTAATAAAACTTAAAAATTAATAAAATAAACATGCCATAGGCTTCCATTCCACCTACCTATCACACCCTAACTTTTCTGACACAGAGTCAACGAAAACCCTATATAAAGCTTTTTAGTAAGATTTTCTATTTTAACGTTGCTGTGTCCGTAATGATTATTTAACAATATGTTGAATGTGTGATAGTAATTGATTGATAATTTTGATAAATATCAACATAATCACTCCTACCCGTCACAATTCTCCTCCATTGATTGCAACAAACCATGGCCGTGAGCCACCAACAACCATTGACTGACAACACATAATGCGTGTTGTATTATGGTATATTGTAAACGTAAAGTTTCAGGGACTCTCGCCTCAAATTTCACAGAACGCGAGTGAGGTAAGTTCGATCTCCGGTACCACCACCTCGCACAGACGGTCCGCAGTGGACGGTACACAGGCCAGCGATGAAGAATTATAATCTGCATGTTTTTTATTTGACTTAAAAAGTTGAAAACTAGAATTATTTTTGTTTAAAATTATGTAGTTGTATCACTATGAAACTGCAGTTAAAAAGGGGTGCACGGAAGGAGCCTCTCCTTGTGGGGTAATGAAACGCTATCTGCGCTTGGCAAACTCGGTAATTACCGACTTTCTCCCTCGCTGAATGGCTAATCCTTCCATCACAAAGGCACATCTCAGTTTATTAACTATCGACATGCAAAGAGAAAGAAGTGCATGGAACCTGGAACTTATAAAGCCATAAGAAAGTTCGTCAGTTGTTATAAATTAAAATGTAATGTGTAATCATTAACTTTTCATAAAGAATTTCATTACCTTTTTTGGAATTCCATACAGAGTTATGATGCGCCAGATGCATGAACTTGTACAAGAGGTCAGGTTGATTCAGATCCGATGCAAGGGAACAGAGCTCCTTGTATGTTGATAAGTTTCCTCTGCAACAAAACATGACAATTGATTATCAATCTTATTTCCATAGCATAAGGGCTAAAACCAAATTGTCTATGTATTGTCCAATTTCCTAACGTAGTAGTTAATTTTTATAAATATCTGCATTCTCAGGCACTCGCTTCTCCTATCCTACACGCGCCCGACGTAACGCTCGTGTGATGAGATCGGAGGTAGGCTAGTGCAGTGTTACAGACACGGTAACAATCACAACACAACTAGACCCGAAACAAATGCTAGTGGCCTAATGGTCATTCCACCAGACTTGTAGGCCGCGGACGTCTACCCACAACGGGGTCGAATACCACCCGGAGCCAACATATGTGCAAAATCACAAATTATTGTTTTTCGGGTCTGGTTGTTATGTGAATGTGAAATTTCTGTATGTAAGATGCACCCACGACACAGGAGATATCCTAATGTTGGGCTTCGTTTTTTAAAAAAAGAAGACAAGAAAACATCAGACAGCAATTAATACCCAGGACACACAGAGTAGAAGTCAGGTACTCTAGCCACGCGATCGTCCTGTTTATGATCTCTAAAGCACAAAACTAATTTGTTAATTTCAAAATAAATAAAATAGCCAACCCAGTTGGAGCTTTCCCAAGCTGTCCTTCTTCAAAAATTTTGGTATCGTCGGTGACTTGAGCCATGGATCTCTTGCCACTGGTCAGCTGTTCTATGATGTCGCCCACCAACGCTTGTTTTCGACTCTCGTCTGAATTCTGGTAAACGAGACTAAGTCCCTTGCTGGCAACGTCTTGTACAATATCTATGGGCCAAAATAACAAGCAAAATACGTATTACACAATTTTTACGATTCATACAAGCCTCAAACTTGCTTTTAAAAAAACTTGCAACTCTATTGTAAAAGTAATAGTTTTATTGTAAATCTATTAATGTAAACATGGATCAATTTATTTCAATGGATATTTAATTTTCCAAACAAATAGCGATAATGCCAGGCTTTTGCCAATGAACGAGATTGTTTTTATTAATTTAGCGGACTGAAAACCAGTGCTGGATTTGTGAAATTAATTGAATTGTAAAGCTTTTCAAAGCTAATAAATACTGTAATTAAATGAAACGAGATGCTGGTCAAATGTTTCCTTTTACTCAAAAAAGATAATTCTTTCTGAATGTTTTATTAAAGAATTTAATTTTTTACTAACTACTAACTACTACTACTACTTTTTTCAGAACTTGTGTTTAAAAATAGTAAAATAACTCACCACTGTTCTCCGAGAGGAAATCCATAAACATATTTTGCAATGCTTGTAAACTCTTCTTGATCGGTTCTCTTTCAGGACAATTCTTCAGGAGTGCAAGCAACCAAATACTTGTTGCCTATTTAATTAAATCTGCTATTAAATATTATTATTTATTTTTATAGGAGAAAGTGACGAGACGAGCTGAACGTTCACCAGGTGGTAATTGCCACTTCTGCCCATAATAAATGTTATGTTACTCAGAACACATCTGTGTGGCACCACACTACGCCCATCGCCCTGAGACATCAGTTCTTAAGGCTCATATACAAAATGATTACACTAGCTATCAGTGCCCTTCAGACTGAAAGACAGTAATGTTTGCACATTACTTGTTCACGGCAGCATAACTGCGGTGATACATTCCTAGACGGAATCCTACCATATTAGTTTAGCTTAACACCTTTCTACATTGATATAGGTAATAGAATCAGGCGTTACTTTGCGGAAATCCATTATAATGTAGGAAAGGAAGTCAATTTGCTAAGCCGCATGTAAAATATAAAATATTGTACATTACGTAGTTATTGAAGAGCACCGCCCGCCCTCACTCAACAGCGTGCACAAGCAAACTAACACCGCCACCAGGAACAGCCAACACTACGATACCACCACTAATATACACTACTGAAGTCGAGTACGACACGTGATTCGTCCCAAAACGAGGCATTATAAAGTGTCAGAGACTCGGCGGCTGTCTGTAGAGTATATGACACTTACGCACACACGGTGCTCTTCAATAACTAGGTAATGTACACCATTTTATATTTTACATGCGGAGCAAATTAACTTCCTTTCCTACATTTCTACAGTCATTTATGTAAGTTCCTTTTTTATATAAGAATAATTAAATCTAAATAGGGATAAATCTTCTTTTGTTATTGATTTTTTTTTATTGTATAAAGAGACGAAACGAGCAAAACGTTCACCTGATGGTAAGTGCAACGTCCGCCCACAACTAATGCTGTCACCCAGAATATTTCTGTGTGACACCACACTGCGCCCGTCACCCTGAGACATCAGTTCCTAAGTCTTAAATTCCCAGTGATTACGCTAGCTCACAGTGCCCTTCAAACCCCGACAGTAATGCTTGCACACTACTGCTTCACGGCAGAATAATAATAAATTTATTCATATGTTCCATGAAGATGCTGTTGACCATCTCCTGGTTTTCATTTTCCCTCTGTCGACTTTTACGACACCCAAAGGAAGAAATGGGGTGGTAGATTCTCTTAAGCCGGCTTTAAATGACACTGACTTTAAATGCTAAATCATTTTTCAGTTAAATCATTCAACTTCTATTCTTTAGTCGTTTTCGTACTGTTTAAAATCGTATAAATAAGAGGAAATACACACTTACTTGTCTGGAATGGGGATGTGGATGTTTGCCAATCTTGAAAAGCTCCTGTAAAAGCCATTCAAGCAACGTATCGTTTTCTTGCAGTGCTTCTCTATCTTTTATTTTTGCTTCGCCCTGTAAAAGATATGCAAAATGAGAAATAACTTGACATATTATTGATATATTTTTAATATTATTTTATTTAGTATTTTAATTTTTTATAAATATAGATTGAGTTTTTATCTCTTCAGATCAATAGATAGCATCTGCTATATTTTTCCACTATCAGCCAGGGTAGACTAGTAGTGAATGCCATAAAGCATTACCGCCCTTTTCTACCCCTCAAAGGTGTCGATAAAAAACAAGAAATACATAGATGAATTAAAATATGAAATTAATCGCGATAACAATAGTAAATAATAAAAGAGTCTTGCTGCTTCGCGAAAAACTTACCTCTCTAGGCAACTCTGTCCAGAGATCCCTGTTTTCGTTGGAGTTTACACCTTCGACGCACAGGACCAGCGATTCTCCGATTTGTAAATGAATTTCAAACTCTTTACTCTAAAACAGATGGTATGTTAACTTCTATGTTATAAATAAATTTAAAAAAAAAGTAAAGTCTCAGCCTATAATTGTCCCACTACTGAGCACAGGCCTCATCTCATTTATATTATAAATAAGAGTAACGTATTTTCAAGGCTAGAAAAATATTTATAAAAAGTAAGACCCGACGTCTACTTGGAAGTAGATTCTAGAAAAAAGGAATTTATAATATGAAAATCTAATAAATAATAAAGAACGAACGAATGGCAAATCTTCTTGTTAGATTTTAACAAGAAGATTTGCCATTTCGTATACTATTTGTATAAAAATATTGAGTTCTAATAACCTTTTATTCAAATATTAGCTGAAAAAGTATTTTTTTATATAAAGTTAGTAAACACTTACATCTTTCGCCATCTGCAAGAATCCTTTCACAATCTGTTTTGTAAATGGCAACCTTTCACCGCAGCACATCAATCCCAACGTATACAGCGCCCTCTCTTTAACTTTTGAAGGTAATATTGGGTTTCCGACTATTTTAAAAAGTCTCTCCGCGACCGTGAACTTTGTGACTTCGTCAGTGTTGACAAATGTGTCTTTTTGGTTCACGTTGAACGGATTGTCCGTAGCAAGCAGCGCTTCTTGTCGGCTGTTCACACTTGACAGGGGCAAAGCGCTGCACCGCACCAACAAAGATACTGACGTACAAGATGTACTCACTAGTAAAGTCTGCGGACTGGCGAGAAAGTTAGCTAAAAGGAGGTAAATTATTTATTTATTTATACTTTATTGTATTAACCTAATTTACATTTTGGCATTCTCTCCCAGTCAACCCAAGGCATAGAGAGATAGAAATTCATAATTTTAAATACTTACTAATAAAAACATTACACTAACTGGACTAAAATATATTACGAAATATATAATTGAGAAACCGACAAACCGAGAAATAAAAAAAACGTTTACATATGTGAAATGGTGACAGTTTTTTTTGACGACTAGTACTAGTACTGTAGTATTTTTTTATAACTATAAAGATTTTATACTTACTACTATAAAGATTGATATACTTACGAAAATAGCAAAACGTTCACCTGATGGTAAGTGCAACGTCTGCCCATAACAAATGCTACCACTCTACGACTGCCACCACGTGACATCAGTTCTTTAGTCTCATATACCCAGTGATCACACTAGCTCTCAGTGCTCTTCAAACCGAAACACCGTAATGTTTGCACACTACTGCTTCTCGGCAGTATAACTGGCTCAATTAAGTAAGAAATTGACTATTTTTAAAATTATCCTAAACAATATTAATGTATATCTGCTTTATTATCTACCAGGTAGTATATAAATTATAAAACAAAATATTCCAAAATAATCTTACCCAAACACAATGCTCCTTCTTGATACGGCTCCCAATTTGACGGATTGAAACCTTTTCCGGCAAATTTGCCCCGCTTTGACAGCGCTATACAACGTTCACATAAATGACTAAAGGCAGAGATATATCCACACTGAGCCTCTAAGCCCCTATTGCCTTGACTTTGAGCAACAAGCTCCTTTATTTCTTTGTCTACTGCCAATTTATTGCTTGTATTCGCAGTGATAATTGCATAGATAACGGCAGCTATGTCTCTTATATCCTCTTTCGTACTAGTAGTAAAGAGATTCATGAGGAATGGAAGCAGCGAAATGTACTTTGACGCCATTATGTCAGGCACGCAACCAACTATATCCAAGAAACAGGTTAGAGGCATGATTTCTGAAAATTAATTTATAGTCAACTTTTTTAAGAGAATTTTTTTATTTAATTTTATGTAAGTAGTTAATGGAGTGAACACAACGGGCTTTAGAAAAAAATATAAACTTGATAATAAACACTTAACGCCAGGCTGTTCCAGTGAGAGTTAGCTCTAATCAGGCCCCTGAGCGTCTTTTATTTCAAGGTACGCGAGAAACCGAGTTTGTTTCCATGAGGATTCTCATTTACCGTGTATTCGAGGTTTCGTAAGAGGAGATTAAGGTCATGTACGGACAGGCTTTATTCGTGCAGAAAAACACCATAATATGCAATGCTGTCACTATATTGCTCGAGGAAACACAGCACGGTGAGTAACAATTTTTTGAGTGGCACCAAAATTGCGGCGACGGCGTAGTTGGCCACCCGTCACGTCTTGTTTCCCGATGGGGCGTAAAATGGACTACGGGTGTGGTATGTATGTATTGTGAAATTTTTCAGGCTTCTCGACTATTACGACACCCACGAGGTGAGATGAGGTAGCAGACTTTCCTACGCCGCCACCAAACACGCCCTCTCTAATAAGCGGCAAGGAAAAGTTAACAATGGAAAATGTACACAGAGGTTATTGAATAAAATACAAGAAATTTATTTAATACCTGCACAAGCACTTAGGAGTGTCGTTATCATAGTGAGATATCTTTCGAGCACCTCGGTTTCGAGCAACTTCTCGCGGAAATATTTAGCGAGTAAAGGCGAAGTACAGTTTGGATGGTTCGAGCAGTCTTTAAGATTTGCATCGCGGTTCAGGCACATCCTCATGTACCTTAATATCTGGAAAAAAATGTCAGATATGAATACAATGCAAGAAATATTTAATTACTAACCCATTATTTAAACAACTCGTTATTTGTCCACTGCGTAACACAGGCCTCGTCCATGGACTGGATTATCTGGGGTAAACAAGTAGCAATCTGCTGCCGATAACGACAGCGAAAAAGTCAAAATCCCATACATCCATAATATAAACTATCCATACTTCCATACTCATCCCATAAATGCGAAAGTTACTTTCTCTGTCTCTGATACCTTTTCTCGGCTCAACCGTTGAACCGATCTTGAAAAAATTCGGCACAGAGATAGCTTGCGTTCTGGACACGGGCATTGGATATTTTTTGTTCCGTAAAATCGAACAGTTTCCTTGGGATATTTAAGAAACCTAAATCTTCGTGGACGTAGTCGCGGGCTTCAGCTATAGTTTTATCATAAGTCTTCAATATGTATTGGGTATCCGTTTATTGTCTTTGCACATTCACTTTTAAGTGATGAAACGAGCAAAACGTTCACCTGATGGTAAGTGCAACGTCTGCCCACAACAAATGCTGTGTCACCCAGAACATTTCTGTGTGACACCTCACTGTGCCCATCACCCTGAGTACTAAGTTCTTAAGTCTCATATGCCCAGTGGTTACGCTAGCTCACAGTGCCCTTCAAACCGAAACACAGTAATGTTTGCACACTACTGCTTCACGGCAGAATAACAGGCCCCGGGGTGGTACCTACCTAGACGGATTCCTGCACAGGAATCCTGCCACCAGTATTTTGAGACTTCTATTTATTTTATGCCCTGAAAAGAACGTCGTTCACCTAAGTCGTAGCACCGCACTGAGTTTGTCACCATGAGACTGTAGTTAGAACGTCAAACACGTGCTGTTTGCACAACACTGCTTGACGGTAGAATAACCGGCACTGCGATAGTACCTAGGTAGGCGGATTCTTGCGTAGGACACTTACGACTAATAGCTGTTTTTATTAACGTACATAGGATTTCTATGCAGGAATACGTCTACATAGGTAACACCCCAAACCAGTCATTCTGCCGTGAAACTGTAGTGTGCAAACATTCTAGCGTAATCGCTGGGTATTTAAAACTGATGTATCAGGGTGACGGCGCAGTGTTGTGTCACACATAAATATTCTGAGTGGCGCAGCATTTGTTATGGGCAGACTTTGCACATACTATCAGGTCGACGTTTATGCTCGTTTCGTCACATTAACCAATTAAAAAAAAGTTGCATCTGACATAGACATAGACAGACATAGACATGAGACTTTATTCGACGTACACAATACAGAAACCGCACAGAGAATGTAAATATATATATATATATGCAGTACAATAAAAAAGAAGAAAGAAACAAGATCTGTAAACACTGGAAACAATAGTGACGCTGTATTGTGAAGTCGAAATGGACTCCACTCAGCAAAGAATATTGCGGAAAGACCGCAGCGCTGGTTTTCAGTGGAGCCACCTAGGCTCCCCTAAAGTGTAATTGTAGCACAAGTATTGGCGTTTACCAAACGGGCGGAAGAAAATAGCATCAATGAAATCATTTAATGAAATGTATCTAGTCCAGAAAGAGATGTTGAAAATGAAACTATAACACGTCAAATATTCTGAAAAATAATATTGCCGAGGAAACAATACTAACTTCCTGGTAAGTCCGCGGATGAAACGGCAGCACCTGATTGCCAACCACGAATCTATGTTTCGAGTTGGAACCCTTCTTTCTCTTCTGTATCTGCTCCCAAACGTAATTGACCACGTCTTTGAATTTGGGCACTTTGAATTCAACGTCCTTTGTTTTGTCCTGGTCTTTCTTTGACGCATCCTCGTCTAAGTTCACAACGGTCGCCTCTTTTTTGGACACGTTGTTAACTGCGTCCTCTATTTCACTCGGACGTGAGGTCCCGTACAAACATTTTTGCGCTTCGGTTACAACGTCGTCTTGACTGAAATAAGTTCGAAATATCCAGATATAAAGTTCATCATCATCTTCAACATCATTTCATGCTATCACTAGTCCACTGCTGAACAAATGCCTCCCCAATAGAGTTGCCACGCTTGGCAGGGAGGTTGGCAACCGCAGTTTATTTATTCAGGTTTACTGACAGTTGCTGCTGTCCATCTTCTGGTTTATTTTCCCTCTGTCGACTTTTACGACTCCCACGGGATGAGATGGGGTGGTAGATTCTCTTAAGCCGCCACCTCATGGCGGATAGTTATAACTTTTACACATAAAATACTAATAATTGAAGTAAAGAAGAATAACGAGTAAATGAATCATAAGACTGTACTGTGTGTCAACAACTATAAATATGTAAGTAATTTGATTATATTTATTATTTATTTATACTCTTTATTGCACACATTAAAGAAAAAATACGATATTATGGTAACGAAATTTGTAAAAACGGTGGCCTTATCGCTAAACAGCGGTGTAATGATGTTGTCGTAATGATTACTATCATTGCGTTGTTTGAAAGTCCGTCGTAACTGAGTGATGTGAGAATTGTTGATAACGTGTACCAGAATGTTACTCTGCTTACACATGAAGTGTTTCACAGTTAGTGTTGCCAGGTACAGTTAGTCAAATTTCAGGACGGAAGGTAAGAATTATCAGGAATTTGGTTTTCAAATCGCTCCAGCCACACAATGGCTACAAAAAAACAGGTTGTTGTGAATCATATTTCTATCGGAAGGTCAGTTTATTATAAATGTCATGTTACCATTGGTTAGTACAATAAACAAAAGAAACAAAACTTATACAGACTAGATAAATTTAGAAATCATCGAAAAATCGGGACGTTTAGCATCCCGATTAAGGG
Organism: Luehdorfia chinensis; assembly: GCA_019845155.1. NCBI lineage: Eukaryota > Metazoa > Arthropoda > Insecta > Lepidoptera > Papilionidae > Luehdorfia > Luehdorfia chinensis. The sequence continues at coordinate 2,847,263 of JAHVAK010000052.1, forward strand.
TGAATCGGGACGTGGCACCAGATGCCTGAAAATCGGGACGTACCGCCGCTATTCACAGTATTCATCCGAATTTTACTTGAGCGTCTGGCATATCCGTAAAAATTACGGATATGCCAGACGCGATGTCTTCTGGTTAACTAAAGTAGTCATCTGCACTGGATATTACAGTGCCGTGATTATTAATATAGAGGTACCTTCCCGTATCGGATGTATATTATGCTATGACATGGATAGAAGGGACAAAAATAGTATCCGAGACAAATGACAATCACAATATATTCTGATACACAAATCATTTGTGTTTTGCCAAAATGCTGTCTGTGGCTAGCATTTGAACCTAGAACCCAGCAGCAGGACACACAGCCCTCTGAACCACTATATTAGGAGATTCTTCTTCAGAGATTTGGTGTTATTTTCTTTTTGATTTATGTTTGAATTTATTTCATTTCAGATAAAATGCATTGCAGATAAAATTTTCAAGGAACATCTACCTGTCACCGCTGGCGAGCAGCAAGAGATACCGGGATGGTACGTAGTCTTGCGGAAACACGACGGATGAATACCGCATGGCGATGTAGCGAATCATCGAATCCTCGTTGTGCATATAACTGTTGGACGAAACATAATACATAATTAAAAAAAGCTCAATCGAATAAGATTCCAGTTATTAATCACAGTAATTATATCAAACTAGCTTGACTCGTGCGAATATTTGGCACAGTATCGTGATCATGAAAATGTGGCGCCATCTACCGTCTTTAAAGAACTCACACCGACAGCTGTCGCTCATGTTAGTTGAACAGATTGTCAACAGATGGCGCTTTCTACAATTAAATTAATTAATTCAATTTTTCTAATCAATTTTTTTAGCATAAAAAAAAATTTAGGGACATTTACTTATTGAGACATAAATGGTAAGGAAGACAAAAATCAGTCAGTGAACATAAAATAGGTGAGGTTATTCAGACGTCAAACAGTGATGTGCAAACATACCGTGTAGGTGAAGGGCACTGTAGTATAAAGCATATGAGACTTAAAAAGTCGATGGCGTGTGGTAAGGAGCGCAGTACGGTGCTACAAAGAACTTTTAAGTGCCAAGTTTTGGGTAACACCGCAACTGTTATGAGCAGCCGTGGAACTCACTTACACTGCTGGTAGTAATACGCCTAGGTAGACAAGCAGTAGTGTGCAAACATTACCGTGTTTCGATTGAAAGGGCACTGAGAGCTAGCATAATCACTGGGCATATGAGACTTAAGAATTGTTGTCTATGGGTGACGAGCTCAGAGTAGTAAAGTATGAAGCTGTAAAAGCCAAAAAAAGTCTTACAGCAATTACATCACCGAAATTATATATCAGAGTAGTGCCACACAGAAATATGTTATTGGTGGCATAGCATCTGTTATGGGCAGACGTTGCACTTACTATCAGATGAACAACTTGCTCGTCTCGTCACTTATTTCCATTACAGAAAAGAAAATTCCTATTCCTTCCTAGAACTAAATCTATTTACATATATACATAAGATCACGACTGTATCCCATAAGGGGTAGTCAGAGACTAGACACTCACTCACTGCAAAAACAGATGACTGCCACAATCCACGGTTCACCAAAACAATATAATGCACTTATATCTATTGATTTTATTAATATTTTTTTCTTTTTTTATTGAAAGTGCACATCGAGTCTGCTTCTCTTTAAGGTAACAGGCCTGCTGGAAGATTTCATCATGAAAAAAGCAGCGCCTTTATACTATTTGTCTATGCACGTGATTTCTTATGTAAATTTTATGTGTACATAAACTGTGAAATAAATAATATCAATTATTCTCGCCTAACTTGGCTTTATTTAATAATTACGTACATAAATAGTTAGAAGAGTAAATGGTTTAGTACGTTACATTCGTCGTAATGTGAAAAAAAACATCAGATGTGTGGATTCAACTGCATCATCCCTGTCTTCAAACCCTGAATGAAGGTAACTCTAAAGTAAGCTTTTTGAATAATAAAATACAATATGCAAAGACTTACTGATCCAATAAAGCGAATAACGCCAAAGCCTGGGGTTCGTCGAATGGGTTGGGCCGTGATTTCTTACTCTCCGAGACTTCGTCCACCTCCATCTTGTTTTGTGATGTGCTTGCGTCCGATGATATCTCAGTCGCTTCCGGCTTGTCTAAAAGTACATAAGGAAGGAATCTTACAAATCATTTATTTTTTGCAGATTCACATAAATAAACATAGTCACGCCTCTTTCCTATTGGGGTAGGCAGAGACAACATCTTTCCAATGGCTACGATTTTGACAGCCTGACACACATCTTTAGCTTCTCTACTCTGAAACATCTGTTCGTAAGTCTCATATACCCAGCGTATTACACTAGCCAGTGTCCTTGATACTCAAATACAGTAATGTTTGCAGACTACTGCTTCACGGTAGAATAATTGGCCCTGGAGTGGTACCTATAAAAAAAGACCTACCTAGACGGATTCCTACCACCCGCAAAAGTCTGAGTTCTGAGTCAGACAGCATTTGTTATGGGCAATGTTGCGCTTACCATCAGGACGAACGATTTGTTTGTCTCGACACTATCTTCTAAAAAGGAAAAACCTACTAGCGTGCGATGTAACGCACCACCGTACGTGATAAGATCGGAGGTACGCTAGGACGCAGTGTCAGACCCGATAACACAAATGTTGGCTCCGGCTGGGATTAAAACCCATGACCCGCAGCTTAATAGTCAGATACCCAACCACTAGGCCACGCAGTCATCATGAAAAAGATAATTAGGGCTTAGTATTATTATTTCCTAAAATAAATTTGTCAGTTTTTAAGTTGTGTGTATAACAAAATTGACGAACATCATTTAATTTTGACATATTTCTTTTTTATGCTAACCATACATAACACATTTATTTATTACGTGTAAGTGTAGAATGATAGATAATTAAATCCACGAATCACTCCAATATCCTACATACATACCAAAAAAATAAGAAGAATATAAAGAAGATAAACTATTATGAATTTTAGAGAAGCGGTTTACCTTCAGTCTGCATGGTGTAAGCAACAGACATGTCTAGTAAGGCATCACGAAGGGCAGTCTTCATCTCGGGTACAGCCTCGGGAATCTTCTTGACCAGTTCCTCTAGTAGTGAGAACTGTCTGTTAATGCTCTCCGGGCACTTCATTGCCAGTCGCCCTGAAAATCCGCAAACAAAATTATAACCATTGATTGTCCAACTGTCAATGTCGAAGCGTCAATACCGTAACGGTTTAGGGGACGGACTGCGAAAAGTGACGTCGCAGGATCGAGTCCGCGATTCGACTATTGTCGTGAACCATATCCTAGCACAAGCTTTAAGGCTTAGTAGTAGTGGTTAACAGGAATATTAGTAATGTAAATAGTAACATTGCTAGTATTCTTTAAAAAAAAAACCTTCAGAAAACTAAACTTCGAGGGAATGAGACGAATACAGTGTATCAGGAGTAGGATAATTGTAGGGTTATTTATTATAATATTGTTACAAAGTTTAAAAATGATTTTACATTTTATTCTGCATATTATACAGACTCCAAGTTTTCAATTTCAACAATATATATGTATATATATATACTATTTCTAATAATAATCTAATAATAGACTACACACCTAAGCACATGTAAGCTTTGGGTTGATGTTCTGCGTACTCATCAGATCTAACGAGTTTGAGCAATCCTTGCAGGAACACCGTTGCGACCTTCTTCAACTGTACTTGATCGCCGCTAAAATTAAATAAGATGTGTGAATGATTTAAAAATACTTAGTTCTTCGACGTATGACATTTATTATCAATAAACTTCATTGCTATTATAATAAAATAACAGCCCCATAGACAACTGGAATAATACGAATAAAAATATACACCAAATAAGTCATACATAAAAGTACTGCAAGCAGAATAGATGTACATAATCCGTATGTGCAAGAATCCATCTATGTAGGTACCACCCCAGGGCCAGATACTCTGCCAAGAAGCAGTAGTGTGCTAACATTGTTGTTTCGGTTTGAAAGGAATTGAGACCTATTGTAATTACTGACCATATAAGACTTAAGAACTTATCTCTCAGGGTCGCAGTGTGGTGCCACACAGAAATTTTGTGGGTGACACAGCATTTGTTATATACAGACGTTGCATTTACCATCATTAACGTTTTGCTCGTCTCGTCACTTTATCCTATAAAAAAAGGAAAAATATAATTATACTTACTTATTAATAACGTTCAACAAAAACATCAACGCCATGTTTCGGAGACGGGAATTTGTATTAGGATCGAACAGCGATGAAAACACAACCTGAAATAAAGTAATACGATATCTATATCTCATCATTGACATCTGAACAGTATACAGGCTATATACAGGCCTCTTCCGAATGGGAGAATTTTCCATCGCGGAACGGTTTGTAGTCTAATTGGCGATCGCAGCGCCAGACACCACGCACAATAGACGCTACTAAATATGCCACTTTGTATCAATAAGATGTGACGCTTTTGTTTGTTATTGTTATTACGACTCCCATACAGGCTGATTACTGATAGATTCCCTTACGACGTTACCTTACGGCGATGTACAGTTACTAAGAAAAAGCTTTTTATAACTAATTAACAAGCTGGAACCCTCTCAGAAATGAGAGGAGGCCTGTGCTTAGCAGTGGGCTTTTTAGCAAGCTGAACTAGTAATGGGCCACCCGTATAGCTCGTAGAAGTAGATGTGTTAACCGTTGGCTTTTTTACCCTAACGGTTAATACATCTACCTCTACAAGTTCTAACGCAGAGTTTTGCGGGAAGTCGATGGATGCAGGTGGCTCAAGACCGTGTTTTGTGGCAATCTATGAATAGGTCCCTGTTCAGTAGTGGACTTGTTGATGGGCTGAAAATGATGATGATGATAACTAATTAAAAGTAAAAAGCAGTAATACCTGTACACAATGAGGAAACATGATAGCCGCCCCAGTCGACTTGTTTAAATATTGGATTAACTTCAAACGTAGTCTGGTACAAGCAGGTACCTACAGAACGAATTAAAATAAGATGTTGGACTTCAGGAAAGTCGTCAATTTATTTATGTGGGAAGTTTTAGATACACAGTAAGGCCTCGATCGTTAAAGACCGGATTTCTTTCTTTAATCCGGCAAGCCTATATGTGTATGAAAATATTTAATAAATGCATAATTGAACAAGATGCAACTTTGTGTTATAAAATATTATACCACGAAAATATTATAAAAGATTACGATCTAGGCACAATAATATCAAGACATATAATTACTTTAGCGACAGACAGAGATCAGTTCTTAAATCTCATATGCCCAGTGATTACGCTAGCTCACAGTGCCCTTCAGACCGAAACACAGTAATGTTTGCACACTACTGTTTCACGGCATAATCACTTGCACTGGGGTGGTACCTACCTAGACGGATTCCTGTATAGGAATCCTACCACCAGTAAATTGCCGAATTCGAACACCTATGAGGGAATTCGACGATATGTTTGTGATTGTACAAATAGAATCAGAACAGTGGGCTGTTGCGCTCATGTAGCGTCGGTTATTTACTATTTAACACACGCTAGTTATAAATAAAGATTATAAAACCAGCTGTAATTACTACTATTGAAGAAAATAGTGACGGTGATTGAAAATTAAGTATAATAACATTTTGTATGATTGAATTTATTCTAATACATTATTTCTTATAAATTCATATTAATTGATTTAAATATTTTAAAGCTAAGTTCCACTAATTCCCTTACTATATGTGTTAGGGATATCAGATTAATTGTATGGCTATTTAAGATGAAGAAGGTAATCAATAAAAACGAGGTAAGAACCTTTCGTAAGACGCGAGTACAGTTGTCATATGCGTACCCGGCTAGATCCTTTTTTAAGTTTTTTTAGCCTTTATTGACTGATAAATGTACTTGTCGATGTTTTTATTCGATGCATCGAAAACATCGATGTTTTTATTTCATGCGACATAAAACATCGATGCATCACATCGAAAAATTTTCGTAGTATTTTCAAAAATATAAGACTGAATTCAAGGCATAACCTGGTAATTCCTATGCAAGTCTAGGTGAGAAATACCATTTATTCTTCCGTCTGAAGGGCACTGATAGTTAGTTTAATTAAACTGACTTAACCACTTATGTCTAAGGGTGACGAGCGCAGCGTGGCACCACAGGGAAATGTTCTGAGTGACACAGCATTTGTTATGAGCAGACGCTGCACTTAGCATCAGGTGAACGATTTGCTCGCCCCATCACTTTCTTGCATATATAAAAAATCCACAATTTTCAGTTTACCTTGCGATCGTCCGGTGGTACCTTTAAACCACCCCACGTGCCCAAATACAACGAATACAAAGGCGCAACGACGGCAGGCTGAGACCAATCCACAGAACTGCGAAAGAAATTAAACTTATCAAACAAGCCGTGCAATCGATTTCGAATTCATGTCACTAAAGAAACTTTAGAGATGTTACGGTGAGCGAAACAAAGAGTCGATGTTTCTGTATATTGTCTGTGCAAATTTTAAGTCAACACTATGAATGTTTTATGTTATGTACTATTGTAAAGGAGAGAAAGTTGTCAGCAAATTAACTTTCTCTCCTTTACGATGGATGAATACTTTTATAATGGATTTCCGCAAAGTAACGCCTGATTCTATTAGTTATGTACTATGTTATTTGTTTGAACAGACAGTATATGTATATATTGATTTCATGATGTTCAGAATGGTGATAATAACGTAACTTTTTGTATGAACAATGTTAAATTGATTGGAATGTTATTATATTAATAATTGTTGCATCCTATTAATAGTACAATATAGCGTTAAGAACTTTTATAGTATTATTCATTACGATGTCTATATCGAATTTATCTTTCATTATTAGTTTAACTGTCTGCTAGTCCACCGATGGACCGAAGCTTCTACCAACAGTCAGACAGTCTACAACAATCAGTTTAGTTCTTTATTTTTTTGAGACGATTCTGCTCTCATCTGCCAGTTTCCACGAGACTTTTCAGCATTTCACAGACTATAGCAATTGATATGATATATTTTTAACGCTGCCATCACATGAGCCGTCAACTACATTTTACCTGATCATGTGCAGTGACGAGATTGGATTTAAGCAAATAGGCGACCGGGAGTATCGTAACTCTTAAAATTTAAGTAAATAGACAGCGCGATAACAAAACGGAACATCAATGGAATCTAAACAGAAATGGATAAGCATTTAAGGTGCCAAGGTGAACTATCGAGTGCCGTGGGCATGATAATGAGCCTTTTGTAAGCTTTTTATTTGTATAATATTGTATAACAAACGACTCTCTCCTGTTTCGCTCAGTTGCTAAATCTTAACACACAATGCATTTGAGAAATAAACGTCTATAGACTTTCGTTAAGAAGCTATTCTGTTATATCCAGAAAAGAGTATTTGTGCATCTGTCTAGTGAAACAATTTTCTACAAATAATAATTATTCCCAAATCCTCAACCCACAACATATAAACAAAAACCAATTCCAATTTTTTTTATCATCATAAAAAATCATCATGATCATCATATAAACTTTTATGTTAGCTTTTTAAAACCCAAATTATTCTACAATACCATAACATATACTATAGGTGTGTGCATACAGACTTACCTGTTTACTCTAATCAATGGACTGTTCGCATGGTTGGCAACACTGAACCTCGAGTCGGCCGCGGCCACTATTAGCGTCACGAGAATGTCATTCATATTGAAAATGTCTTTACTAATAAAATTAACTATTGACAACTTCATCTGCAAACAATAGAAATATATTTGTAGTAGAAGTAGGGAATAAGCAGGTCACTTCAACATTTATCTACGCCCTTGAATGTCTGGCGGTGCTTCCAGTTTGAAAACAAGAAATGCTATATGTACTAAAATTTTTATATTTTTTTTTTTTTATTATTTTTTAGCTACCTCTTACACAAACAGTGACTCATCGACAGGTCAATTCGTTGACGTTTTCACTAATGGAAGTAACTTTTGAAAAGCGTGACTTTATACAATAATATTCACTCATTATTCAAATAAATTCGTAAAATAATACATATAATTTTGATTCTTTGAGAAGTCTATTCATTATTATATATCCATTAGCTAAGATAAGGCCCTCTGATTAAGTTTTAACGTTTTTAAAATGAATAAAAATATTAATCGGAACGTCACGTAATTTTAACCATGCTACATTGTTTGGACTGTAACTACTACAAATCAAATGTTTCATTAATGGTGCAATACTCACCTCTTCTAACTGATTAGGGTTTAGTTGATTTTTTTCTACAATCCTCTTGTAGGTTTTCATGCTCATGCCTGGTGGAACTTGGAATTCGCTTTCTCCGGCGTTTGGTAGAGCTCTGCAAAAAAATGTATGTCATGAGAATACTGTTAAATGAATTGCTATAGAAAGTTTCTGCCTATACTTATAATAAGTTTCTATTGTGTTTGCCGTGTGATGGCGGAGTGTAAGTCATTTTATCTCGTAGGAGTAAGAGACGTTAAGGAAAAAAAAACTAACAACATTACTGCAACTGCTTCTCAGCCTACTAAGCACGCCTATGGTAACTATACCTCTATAGATTTATGTATGAGGTAGGACTTTTCCGTAAATATATGGTTAGACAAGGCAACACTTTTGTTAGACTATGGTTTGCAATAATACACTTTCATATCTATATAAATAAATTTTCATATCTGTTCTTCATGTATGTCCTAGACAAAATTTTACGAATGACAAGTCTTCAGAACTATAGGTGCGGAGGGCAAAATATAAAGCTGTAGCGAATAAGTAACAAACAAGTGCTCAAAACAATAGCACATTGATCCTGCATTACACTACCAAAGTTTCATAAATACTAATTATACTCGTATATAGAAACTCACCCAGATCAGACTACCGATCTGGCTGGTAATTATCCCTACTCTAGCAATAACGATGCTTATTTAAAGACAAACAAACTTAACCTGTAGGGCAAAAGAAGTACATCCGTAGCAAACTTCAAAATCAATGAAGATACTTTAGGTTTTTCCTTCAAATTCAGATCTGTTTCCTTGACGTTGCCCAGTAAAGGCATCACAAGCATTAATATCCTGAAAAAAATTGTTATACAATATTTCATGTGTTATCTAAAACATAAATAAGCATGACTCATTCTTCGCAATTTCTGAGCGATTGTCTTCAAGTTTGAGTTTGATTACTGCACCCACACATTTATAATAAATAATATTATTAATAAAATATTAAAATGTAGCAAGTTCATACTAATTTAATACTACCAACAAATGAAAAAGACACCCACAAATAGTGCAAGAATGTTAGACCTAATTTTTTTCAAGTTACCCAAAAATACAAGAGAAATGACACATTTCAAAAGAGCTCAAGAAAAATATTTTCTCAATTACTCAAATTAGCACAAAATATGTTGACATACCCATCTTGGTGACCCTGAGGTTTGTTTTCTATGGCCTCGAGCAGGGAAGGCGTCAAGCTAAGTTGTTGTTCCCGAGGTAGTCGCGGAAATCCCATTGTTATATATATAATAGAAAAATTCTAAAAAGAATAATGAATACTAATCAATATTTGCTTTCATCAATCACACATTACATGGTACTGCCATTCAGCACTGTATGAGACATAAGTAACAAATATCTTATTTACTTCACCAACTAAGTTTGACGAGTTCTATTTTGAGATGGTCCATGATAATAGTTGAAAGGCAAAACCAAACTTGATTACAAGTTAGCGAAAAAAAATATACTATTTAAAGAACCAATAACGCTGGTGATAGGATTTATATGCAGGAATCGGTCTAGGCGCCAACGCAGAGACAGTTATTCTGCCGTGAAGCAGTAGTATGCAAACATAACTGTGTTTTAGTCTGAAGGGTACTGAGAGTTAGTGTAAATGATGATGAGACTTAAGGACTGATGTCTAAGTCTAAGTTATTGTAAAGGCAGCCCTTATTTGTACATAATAATGCCATAATAAACAAAGCTGGCACTATACCGATTGTGGGAATGCAATAGGGAGTAAGAATTTTTTGAATCGTACCAAAATTGCGGCGAGGTCCTCGTGACGTCTCGTTTCCCTTGGGGATGAAAAGTGGGCTATGGGTGTGGTCCCTGCCCCTTAATTGGCAGAAAGGCATGACTGTATGTATACACGTAGATTTTCTACTTACCACCAGATTAATGTTTTGAGCTACATTAGGTTTTGCTATAGGTACCCTAAACCATTAGGTCACCGACACTTATCATTCCACCTGGCAAGACATCAAACCACTAGAAATGTTATTAATAATGATTTAATTTGAGATATTCCTTGATATGCAAAAATCACTTTTTAGTACACTGAAGAATATGGTAAGAAAAGGATCATTATCATCATCATCAACAAGCAATGTGCGACGTCTCAAGCCTTAAAGGCTGCTGCTCATGACTGGAAACTTTTATTTGGTGTATTAGATATGTTTTTAAGCGTCTATCAATGGATATAATGTTTCGGGAATTTTATTTACCTAGTTGTCTTTCATAGCACCCTCGGGATAAGAAAGGGTGAAGAAATTTTTTGAAAAGTAAATTAAAATGTATAAAATAGCACTTACAATAATAAAACTATTGGCAGTGGGCTCCCGATACAACTGCAGCAAGGTCTGCACAGGGAGCTGGACTTCGGCGCGGCATTTCACTCGTTTATTCACATGAACTAATAACTCCATTACCTTTGTGCGAACCTGAAACAAAAACAGTTTTAATATGGTATCACCTAGTGGTCAGATCTGACCTTCTACGCTGCCTACAGGTCCTGGGTTCGAATACCAGCAAGAGATAACATTTGTTCTGAAACACAAGTTTTGGTTACCAGGTTGGGTAGTGTTGTGATTGTCCCTGTGTTTCTGACAATGCATCTAACCTACCTCCGATATTATCGCATCAGCATTACATCCTAATATAACCTACTGTGATGGGTCCAAGGTGTGTACTACTGTATCTAAAAACTCTTATCTTTGAATAATAACTACATGATCAGGCAGTAGTATCTAAATTGCAAGGCATCTGATACTGCAATCACTAATCCACATACCATGATCATTATGCTATATTCTCCCTTACTAGAAGTGTCTAGGAAATTATACTAGCTAAACTCTGCATCTATGTCTGTGTAGATTCAGATTTTTTAAAATTACCATGGGAACTTTGATGTTCCTACAAAAAGTCCTATGTCTGTCTCCAGGACACAAGCTATCTCTATGCTGCATTTTGTCAAGATCAGTTCAACAGTTGAGCCGTGAAAACGTATCAAACAAACAGAGCGACAGAGAGTTAATTTTAGCTAATCGATAATGGTAGATAAAAGTAGACAGATTCCTGCATAGGAATCACCCCAGTTATGTACCGCCCCAGTTATGTACCACCCCAGGGCCAGTTATTCTGCCGTGAAGCAGTAGTGTGCAAACATTACTGTGTTAAGTGTGAAAGTTATGTACACATGTTATAAAATATCATACTAAAAAGTTAAGTTTATTCTTTTGTTTTATATTTTTGTACATCATTTTATAACAGCAAGGTATGAGCTAAACATTAAAATTTTAATGTCATTTCTAAAAAACTGTGGAATAAAAATGGCAAAATGACTTTTATTTAAACATGGTAAAAGTGCATTATTAAGAAGATTGGAACAATTGCACCTGGAACAGTGGTAAGTTCCAGATCAGTGATGTTTTATTTAGAACACTATATCAGAGTAACAATTTAGATTTTATGACTCAATGTAAGGCAATGAATCATAGTGCAATACATCTTAATTCTTTACAATTATTTGTATCTATTACTGCTATTAAATTATCATTAAATAAAATGAAATGATAATCATTCACCTACTATGAATAATTATCATTAAATTGTTTTCTCAATCAATAATTTTATGACTATTTTATGCTATGTTCATTTTTTTTATCATGGATCACATTGTTTCAGAAAACTGAACCGGTTCACTATAGAGCTATAAATATAAGTGTTATAAATTGAACAGCTTGACTTGTAAAGTACCTCACTCTTACAGTATACCAACATATTCTCATTCACACACACACATTCTGTGAGTGTGGTAGCGGCTAAACAGAATTTACCACCCCATCTCATCCCATGGGTGTCTTAAAGTCGACAGAGAGGAAATAAAAACCAGGAGATGAGCAGGAGCATCTTCCTGGAACATAAAAATAAATAAACTGTGTTTGCCAACTTGCAGCCAAGCATGGCAACTGTGGCAAAATCTATTGGGGAGCTATGTTCATAGCATAATATATGCTATGAACCACAAAGTTATTTACCTACCTAATTATTAACCACAAAGAAATGGTAGCGGTTTACCAAGATTCAGCACCTTCATTATCTACTATTAAGAAGTGGTCTAGTAAATTCAAATGGGGTAGGAGAGTATTGAAGATAAACCGGCGCCGGTGGGCCAGTTAGTGCCACTACTGAAGAAAACATCAAAATTGTTGAGAAACTTGTACTCCAGTGTCCATGTAAGAATGAAATCATTAGCAGAAAGGACAAAGCTATTTGTGGGTACCATTCACACTATCCTTCATGAGCATCTGAATCTGTCAAAGGTCAGTGCAAGATTGGTGCCGAGAATGCTCACAGTGCTTCAGAAGCAAGTGTGAGTTGAGTGTTGCAAGGAGTTTTCGGAGGTCTGTGGTGAAAATCCGCATATTATTTTCGACCAAATTGTTACCAGTGATGAAATATTCATTACTATTATCCTGTGAGCAAGCAAGAGTCCATGCAGTGGCATAAAAAAGGAACAGACCCAACAAAGTCACCCCATCCGATGGAAAACTCATGGCTCTAGTGATTTGGGATCTTACTGATTGAGTACATAAAAAAAGGTTAAAGTACTACTGGCCCATCTTACGCAAAAACACGGTACGTTTCTCGCCTCAAATAAGTGTATTGAGGTGATGGGGGACTACATTGAAAAATAAATGTTATTCAGAATTTTCTGCTTATTCTTTCATGCCTATACAGAGAATAAATTTAACGCCCCTCGTAAGGTGTAAGCCCCAATTTAACAAAAATACTAGTGTATAATGTATAAATCTGTACATAAATACTTAATACTTTTATAACTAAATGATATACAACTCATAGTGAAATAAATAGTGTATACAATACATAACCTGTTCGAAAGGTGAAGATAATTTAAGAATAACAGGTGGTAGAAATCTGCTGAGACAACTCTCCAGCTGTTCATCTGAGTCAGCATTTCCAAGCCTTAAAAAGACGCGATCAAGAAGAACTGCAAGGAAAACAAACTGCCGGTGTTAATGACAATATTAAGAATATTAAATTATTTTTTAAGTATAAAATGCATAACTACTTACGTAAATCGTTTGAGCAATCATTGCTGGTTTCTGATACTTCCATTTCAGACATTTTCTAGCATTTATTAACAATTTTTTTGTTAGTAATAGCTATGAAAATATGTGTACGACAATGACAGACAAAATCCTTCTTGTGTGACGTAAATTTGACGTTTTGTTTATGTATTTATTTTTTTACTATCCATATTGTTTGTGACTTCAAAGGAACACACAGTGATACAGTCCTACTAAAGAGTTACATAAAACAATTTTTATTTGATAATTCGAAATTTAGAATTAACAACTTCTCTAAGAGATTTAGCCCACCAAACAATTATTTTTAAAATTTAGAAATCACTTCCATCACTGAGGTACTAAACATAATGAAAGAACACTTCCAAAAATCTCTAATGATAGGTCAATTAATTCGCTAGCTGGACTTTTGGCGCCAGCTCGTAAAGTGGCGGTGGTGTTTTTAGCAAATTTTGTAATTTCTGTGTATATTTTGAGTTTTGACGTTTATTATTGATAGTTCAATAAGCAGCAAGAGCTCATTAAAGTATCAGTGATTGGATTATTCAATTCAAGATCAACATTATAATTTTCGTTTTGTCTCGATCAGTCCAGCTAATCTTCATATCCATCATCATTCATCAGTCCAGCAAGTTTTTAGTAAAAGTCAACTATTATTTTACTGTCGATCGAATGAAGTCTTTGTTATAATCAAATTGTTACTCGACATTGGCAAAAATGGCTCGATTTGGTAGCTAATTGCCATGATGAAAAAAGAAGATGAAGAAGCCACAAGCCTAAAAGTACTCTGTGCTGTGCGCTGGCCAGACAAGTAAACAAAACTTGGTACTCAGCAAAATGGCTCAAGTAAAGAAACCGATTTACACACGATACACCCACGTTCCAGGGCGATTCACACCGCCCAGAGTCAACAAGTCAGCAGTCCGAAAGGAGGCCTTTACCTCCCTCAGATAGTCAATAGATGACTTATATTCAAAATAATAATAAGACGAACTATCTCTTTGTTTATTTATTTATGTTTAAAACAAGCCCGCAGGCTCTGGCTGCGAGAGTAGTTGTCCGATGCAAAAGCCAATAAGGCTACTAAAACAAAAACTTCACCTATATCTAAAGTAATATAATAAAGAGGAAAGATTTGATTATTTGTATGTTTGGTTGTAATGAATAAACTCAAAAACTACTGAACCGATTTTAAAAATTCTTTCTGTTATATACAACTACACTAACACCAACTAACATGAGTTATATTTAATTAAAAATAACCGAGATCCCTACGAAAATTGCTATAATATAACACAAGATATCAAAAAGTTACTCATAAAAGTCTTTTGTTGGCGTGCGCTGCAAAAATTATTGATGATAAAGAAAATAATGTAAGTACTACATTTTCATAGTACTCATCATTACTCACCAAAAAGTCCGCGAAGCTATATGTCTAACTATTATAGTTAAGTCGCTATAACCGCTTTTTGTTCAAATTAGTCTATCTAAACACGGGTAGAATCGAAAGATGATGACATTCGTATCATGATGTTAATCCTTATCCTACTAAATAGTTTCATAGTCAAGGTTGATTATGTACATGTAAAGTCCTCTTTGAATTATTCGAATCGGACCTATCGTTTAGAAGTTACAAGTATTAAAATGCTAAAAGTGAGAAAAATACCGCGGTGTGAGCAAACAACCCTACACTTGCCCGCGCTACACGCGAATTGACTAAGTTGTATCAATTACTTACCTACTCATATTATTTTTTGTAAACTAGAAACAGTGGTTTGTAATTTTATTATACATTTTAATTAATTTAAATCTTTGAAACGCTCTATAAAAAATACAGCGGCCGCTGTGTCTCTGGAACGCCGCGCCGCCGCCCGGTTTCATCCACCTTGGGCATCACCGAGGAGCGCGGCTCCCTTTACGCAGCGGTCGAGGGCGGTAGTTTTATTTGGCTACCACGACATCAAAAATTGGCTATATTGGCTTATGTTCCCTAAAATAAAACATTATTTTGGTAATATAACGTAATCTTAGCTGACTAGCCGCAGAGCTACCTATGAGATTAGTCACTACAAAAAATGTTAGTGTAAGGAATTGTCGCTGTTCTATTTGTGTGTGTGTGTTTCTAATATCTATCTACCCGTGCGAAGCCGGGGCGGATCGCTAGTCAAAAATATTATAATATATTTTAAGCTGCCATATTATATTTGACGATGACACGGCTCAGTGTTCAGAGTACCTTCAAAGTCCTGGGTTCGAATCTCAACGTAAATGAATGGAAAAACGATGCACAAAAACTTTCGGGTTTGTCAATAGCGGTCATCCTAAAAAGTAAAAAAGGGCCACAAGATATTTACAAGACAAGTACTAGAAGGGATTAACTTTTAAATAGACAATTTTGTAAATATACAAAGTCTCCTTCACTGTCAGAATCAGTGCTGTCGCATTACCGATTACTGCAACGACAGACATTTTGTATCTTGTCGTTCCTTTCACAATTTGGATCTTATACCAACCATTAAGTATAGCTTCCGTAACATTGTACAGGGCTTTTTGGTATTTAAACTGATAAAAGATTGACTTTAATATCTGGGTTCTTAAACGCATTTTTTTTAAATACTCGTATATATTACTATTTCATATAGCGCAAAGTCATGTCCTCCTGGTCAACCTTTCAACCATGCGACAATTTCCAAACACTGTCGGAAGCTATCGACTGCGCAGGAGTTATTATAGTGCCGCAAGTATACAGGCAAACACAGAATGCACAGGGCACTCATTCGACCTTAACATACCAGCCTTACATATCCTTTTCAAATCCTTATATTTCCTTACATATCAAAGGACATCAATCAGTGACACAGGGACAATCACAATCAATCACTCATTTATTTGTGCACAATACAACCAGACGCGAAAACAACAATTTGTGTTTTCGCACAAATATTTGTTCCGGCTAGAATTCGAGGCCAAGCGGCCTCGCCACTATCTGAAAATGAGTCTATTTGAGTAACCTAAAATAGCTAGTAACCGAAAATGCTGTCACTCAGTGTTAGAGTTTACATAATGCCGTAATAGTTGCAGTCGAACGGAGAATTTTCATCATCTTCATATAAAGATAAATAATAAATAACATGAAGTGAGAAATTGTATTTGATCTACATAATATGCAGCGTGTGATTACATTTACGAATGCGGTAACCCGAGTAACCAAGGTAAGTAACAGTAAGCTGAAGTGGCAATTGGCCGGCAATATAACTCGTAGAACTGATAAACGTTGGGGGACAAAGGTTCTGGAGTGGCAACCTCGTACCGGGCGAAAATACTGAATAGTATTATTTTACTTAATACTGATTATGCAGTCAAGCAGTCGTTGACCGACTAGCTAAACTGGCAGGAACAATTCTGCAGACTATATAAATATTAGTTCCGTGCGGGAAACAATCTGTTTTTATTGGATAAAGTGAAAATACGAGCAAAACGTTCACCTGATGGTAAGTGCAACGTCCGCCCATAACAAATGAAGTGTCACCCAGAATATTTCTGTGTGGGATCACACTGTACCCATCACCCAGAAACATCTTTTCTTAAGTCTCATATACCCAGCGTATTACACTAGCCAGTGTCCTTCATACTTAAGCACACTACTGCTTCACGTGAGAATAACTGGTCCTGGGTTGGTACCCACCTAGACGGATTCCTGCATAGGAATCCTACCCCCCGCAGTTACGATACGTAGCTGCTGATTCGTCAATCCGCCTATCAAGCGATCCATCATTATTTGTAAAGTTATGTGTATGTTGTTTTGCAAATGAGATAGACTTCGTCATGACGACCACACGACATCTGTTCAATAATGTATCTGTGCTATCTAGGGTGAAAACCGGCAGTGATCACCGAATGATAAGAGGCACATTGAACTTAAACATTAAGCTGGAGAGGTCTCGTCTGGTGAAGTCTACGCTCCGTCCATCTCGAGCCCTTATTCAAAACCCCGAGACCTTCCAGCCCGAATTGCATAATCGCTTTCAGTGCCTAGATAATGATAGATGACGATAATGCCCTCTTCTATGTGCTGTTCGAGTTTGAGTCATTACGAATCGTCTCGCAAGCAGACTTGACGACTTCCAGACTCCCGAACAAGCCGGATTCCGAAAAGGCTTTACTACCATAGACCACATACATACCCTTCGCCAGATTGTACAAAAGACCGAAGAGTACAATCTCCCGCTATGTCTGGCGTATGCGGATTATGGAAAAGCCTTTGATTCCGTTGAAATTTTGGCGGTGCTTAAGTCACTTTAGCGGTGCCGAATTGACTGTCGGTATATCGTAGTGCTGCAGTGTTTGTACAATAAGGCTACGATGGCTATCCGAGTACAGAACCAGAGTACAAAACCGATCCAATTGCAAAAAGGTGTAAGACAGGGCGATGTCATATCCCCGAAACTCTTCACCGCTGCATTGGAAGATGTCTTTAAGCTACTGGACTGCGGGGCTATTACATATCCAAACTGAACATTTTATTAATATTCAAAATTAAGTAGTGGTAAGTTATATTTTAAGAAAAATTTTACCGCTTTTGCACGTAACAATCTGTTCCGGTGTTCTTCGTATATAAGACCAGCTCCGCTAAATAATTGCTCACTGGCGACGCTGTTGGGGTACCAACAAATAAATATTGGCGCACTAATGACAAAAGATTCTCAGCCGTCGTAAACTTCCGATTGTATCTCCGTTATAAAAGTAGCGGAAACAGAAGCAGAAACGAATGATGAAAAGCGCGCGGAACTTCCGCACTTGCGGAAACCGAAACAGAGATCCGTTGCATCACTATTAATCATAACCAGTATGCAGACACTTATTTAGCACATATTCGTTCAACACTTTTATAAATGATCATCACTTTGGATACGCAATAACCCCGCTGAAAAGGATTCAGTATTAACATCAATGGCGAATACATCACTCACCTTCGCGATTTGCCGACGATATAGTCATAATGGCAGCGAGGAACTGGGCACTACGCTCAATGACCTTAATAGTGTCTCCCAACAGGTAGGTCTTAAGATGAACATGGACAAGACGAAGATCATGTCCAACGTCCATGGACACGTATACCTAGGACAGATTGACCGACTAGGAAGGTCCAACTTCGACCAAGAAGAATCGACGGATTCAACTCGGCTGCACAGCGTTCGGGAAGCTCAGTGTCTCAAAACCAAAGTTTACAACCAGTGCGTTTTGCCAGTGATGACACGAAATAGAGACGTGGTCCTTCACTGCGGGTCGCATGAGGAAGCTCAGAATCGCTCATCGAGCTATGGAAAGGGCTATGCTCGGAATTTCTCTACGTGATAAAATCCGTAATGATGATATCCACAGCAGAACTAAAGTACCGACATAGCCCTAAGGATTAGCAAGCTGAAGTGGCAATGGGCTACAAAATGACTAACCCGATTTACTTACCGATGAACTGTAACGCCATTCTTTATGTAATTTGATCTTCTAGACGACTTCTCATACCATTTAATAGAAAACGTAGCCATATTAATCTATTTTTTTAAAATCAATTAACGATACTAACGTAATAAAATTTGAAAAGTTCGAGTTGCACACGTGGTCTACTCGTATACTGAAGTGAAGACTTGTTTCTTGGCGTATTTTCATATCCACGCAAATACACATATGCGTGCTGAGCGTCAGTTTCATTGTTTGCGGTATCTATTGGGGGGGTAATCTGTGGATTGTAGGACCTATCCATGAAATTGATAATATGGTAGAACATAAAACAATTTTTTTTTTTAACAAAGAATAAGATAATTTATAATACAATCAAACATGTTTAATCTACGTTTTTTTCGTTAAAATTATTTATAAATTAGGGTTCCCTATAATAGCTTTAATTAAGGCTTAAACAGATGAAGGGCTTTTGGATAGATTACCCAGTTGATTGGATAACCAATTGATTTATATGGATAACGAAATGAATAGGTAATCTTATGAAAAGCTTAATCAAATAAATTGCTTATGCAGTCCCTGATCGCAACACAGGGCCAAAAACTATAATTTGTAAAACAAACTTTGGAAGGATTTCAAATAAAATGAAAATATTAAAAACTGATTTTTATTCCAAATTCAAGTTGAGCTAAATACGAGTATATTAATTTTTTTTTAACAATTCGAAACTTAAGAAGGAGGGTAAATCCTCTCCAGTAAATATCACATAGGTAAACATTATGTGCATTCCGTTTAACTATACTATAGTAAAAACATTTACACATTAATTGCTTTTCCTGGTTATAAAATTAGGGATTAGTCACCACGAAATAGTAATATTTACATTGCAAATACCAATGTAATGATTAATTGCAAAGTTAAAATATTAAATACGTAAGACATTTGTCTCAATGGAGAACTCATAATCAATATTGCTATTAATTACTGTTAACTTTACAAATTATTGTATCTAGGCTAGGGCACACTTTATGGGGCTTCACGCACCTAGGCACTGTTTTGCAACATTGCTTCCTAATAATGAAAAATTAACTAGACCAAAAGCATACAAAAGGACATTATTTACAACAGTATGCCCAATTAAATTTGACAAAATGCTGTCAAGTCTTTACAAAAAAAAAGACATCCAAAATGTCAAATATTGCCATCAATGACTTTTCTCATGTTTGAAATGAATTTTCTGGTGACACATTCCAAATTAAGATACTACTGAATCACTTCTGTTGTACCAAAGTTGATATCACACAGCACTCAATACTTAAATAGCACATAATAATTTTACCACTGGCATCACGGTTTTTATGAAGCTGACATATAGCAATTAAAAACAATAATACATGTGTGCAACTCACAAGCGGCGGTAAAAGTGGAACCTTCAGAAAACTTAACTCCGAGAGAATGAGACGAATGTAGAGTATCAGTAGTAGGCAAGGGCGTCGCCGAATGAGAGTAAGAGACTCGATTCATTTACCTAATTCCAAGTCAAATTACAACAGTACTAAGTAATTGTTGCCGTGGTCGGAAATCGGCCCCTCCTGACCCATTGGCTGGCGACGCTATTGGTAGTAGGATAATTGCAGGGTTTATTTATTATAATATAATATAGTATTTATTGTAATATTTTACATTTTATTCTTCATATATTATTTACATATTAGACAGACTCCAAGTTTTCAATTCCAACAAATGACACAAGTCACTTATGATAACTAAAGTATGAATAAATGATTCGGTTTGGATTTGATCAATATTATCTTTGAAATACAGCGTCAATTACAGTTATTGATCTTGTTGTCGAGGTAATGAGAAATGAGAACAAAATCTAGAAAGAAATCGAAGATTTTGACGAATTCGAAAATATAAAAGTAACAGGAGACACTGTATACTATTCTATCTCATTCTCTCGCGGGCTAAATCCTATAGATGTGTTTGTCTCTTTTTAGTGTTGCTTTTGCTCGTTTCATCGAGTTTCAAATCACAACTATTCTAAAGAAGTTAACACTTCAAAAATTCTGTTTTCATCAATTTAGGAATGTTTAATCCGAACAAACAAAAATAATACTTCAACACACAAATACGTTTCGCTCAAACACAAAATTAATTGTACAAATATTAATGATACTTATTTCTGAAAAGATTAACATTTTTTGGATATAGCTAACCAATAATGCCGTTAAAAATGTTAATAGTTTCGAATCAACAAAATCACCCAATTTAGTCTGTCACAAATGTTAGGTTCTCTCAATTCATTTATGTCTCGTCATATATCATCATGTTCACACAGAGTATATATTAATTGAGATACTATTATTCGATGCCATGGGCAAATATCATCACAAGGCCGGGTTCGACCATCATATGCTCGTCGACGTGCGTGTTATCGCACTGTAGGACCAAAACAGCCTGCTTCCCAGGCACTCTTTTGCACACATACTTTTCATATAACCTGAAAAATATTTTCGATAAAATTAAGGATTTAATTTAACATAACCTCATTGGTGCTTTACTGTCTTACAGTGTGTTATGTTACTGGGTTACAGTGTGTTATTTTTTTGCCTAACATATACTCTTTCGTCTACATGTTTAAGTTCTTGATAGAAAGCTTATCAATACTGTAGAAGGCTTAGCTGCCATTGTCCCAGACGCGGTGACAGTCACCCCCAAATCAAAATAATTTCAAGCAATAATTTGTGTACCCCTACTTAATATTTTTAACTGCGCAACTCCAGCGATACTTCTATTTATAATATTACTAGGGAAAAGCCGGCCTGATATGCAGTGGTAACGCGAAAAAGTTTGTTTAATGTGTCCTTGTCGACGGCGAGGCGGTGTATGATAGTGATTGTGATGTGTGTAATGATGAGTAGAGCACTTGGGCCCTAGAAGAGCTATGGTAGGAAGCCCAATATCGATATGGAGGTTTATATTAAGCAGGAACCACGATACTCACGTGGCTTTGAGCATGAACCAATTCTGGATGACCTGAAGTCCGTGAATATGACGCGGGGAAGCATGTGCAAATACGGGTCTTGCGTATGACATAGGGACATTTTGCTATTTTTAGGAAAGGGTGTGATCAACCGAGGACGACAGCCGCTCTGTTCCTTACGCGATTAATGCGTGGACCGAAGGTGAGTTTTGAGTTGAGTAAGACGCCTTTTAATTATTTGACTGTCTTTTCCCAGGGGATTCTATGATCAAATGTCTCTATGGTAGTAAGATGGGGCTTTACACGCCGAGATAAGTACATAGCAGCACTTTTGGTGGGGTTCACTTCGATCTTCCATTTCCGAAACTAGTTCCCTAGGGTTCGAGCTGCGGTTTGGAGGAGCTTAGTGATAGTTTCTGGAATGAGTCCAAACGCGTATAGACATATGCCGTCGACGAATAAGGCCAGTTTCACACCGCGGGTTGCGCGGTATGATATGTCATTGGTCAACATATAGTATAGAACGGAACCTAGGACTGCGCCTTGAGGTACACCGGCTCGGAGGGGATGTGGGGAGTGCACCCCCTCGACGCGATAGCGAAAGGTTCAACTGCAAAGAAAATCTCGTATGATTAGTACGAGTTGATATGGCACATCAAGCTCATATTACTTGTATATGAGCCCGTTGTGCCAGACCTAGCCGAACGCTTTCGTCACGTCGAAGAAGAATGCTCCGGTATGGTATCCGTGAAGAAAATGGAATTGTATGGGCTCCGTGATGCGGTGAACTTGTTGAGTAGATAAGTAGTTGGCTCGGAATCCAAACAGCTCGTGGATGGGGATCCCCTGAGATTGCATGAAGTGTCTTAAGCGGGCGAGAAGTAATCGCTCATAGATTTTGCTTAAGACCTTGAGGAGGTTAAAGGCCGATAAGCGGTAGGATCGGACGGGGATTTCTTAATATTTCTATTCGAAGATTTGCCGGGTCTGGGTGTTTATGTATGTACAACTTTGGTCTGTAAAGCGCACCCACTATCCAAACAGTAATCCTAGATGAGGACATCTATGAACAACTACTTCTTGTAGTTTTTATAACAATTAATATTTTTTCTACTTTACAAAAAGTTAGGTACTGTAGAGTACAGCTTATGTATTGATTTGATTGATTCCATGATTACACTCAACTGCTGATTCACAAAATCATTATACTAACATGCTATTAATAAACTTAACAGTATCAGAATGGTTTTTTAGCATTCAATGTGATGGATATTTTGGATAAAGCTTTAGAATTAAAACTTTAATATGGAGGTTTTGTTAAAATAATCGAATTATGACCGCGTGGACTAGATGTTGGAGTACCTGTCTTTTAAGCCGCGAGTCCTGTGTTCAGACACTTGTGCAAAAACAGAAATTGTTGATTTTTGAGTCCGGTTGTGTTGTGCATTTCAAATTTATGTGAATGCAAAACGCACCCACGATACAGAAGAAATCCTAGAGTTTCCATCTTTTTTAAAAAATAAAATATATGTGCCAAAACAAATGGTTGGTTTTTGAGGACTCTGACACTGCATCTAAGCCTCTAATCTTATCGCATGTGCATTACTTGGGGAACGGGTTGTTTAGAATGAGTGAATGTACACATACTTGTGGCACTATAGTATCTCCTGCGCAGTTGATAGCTTCCGACAGTATTTGGAAGTTGTCGCCGTGGTCATAAATTCAGCCACGACATCATTGCACAAATAAAATAAATAAGTACCGTCTGTTGTTTTGTCTAGTTTCTAAAGACGAAAGCCCAGGAGGCCACCTTCTTTCATGGCAGTTCTCCATCAGATCATCAATGATATGAGGTGGACAACCAGATTCTGATAAACTTCGTTTGATCATATTCTACAATAAAGAAAAGTTTTCAAAGTTTTTATTCACGACTTTTTTAGCAAGTAATAAAATTACATTATTATAACAGAAAAGAAATCAAAAACTACTCATGCACTATAAAAATAAATAAAAAAGGTTTTTTTACGAAAATCTCGTTACAGTTAAGTCTATTACCACCTGCAGGACGTCATCAGGGGTTGATATCATACCACCCCATCGCGTGACGCGCGCTCGAGATAGTGAGTTGGCCCAGCGGACTACTTCCTCGCGTTCCATTTGATCAGCAAGGGCGCGCATTGTTGGGTTGGACACTCGCATTGCCCTCATAAATTCCTTAAAAATGTATGACATTAAACTTAAAAATTACAAGATGAAGAACAAGAAGAACTAGCTCATACCCAAGAAGTTTTCATCACTCACATATTAAACCTAACTTACATGCAGTGTGAATACAAGAAGTATATATGTATGTTAGTGCTTATTTATACATGGCTGTGACTCCCACAACTAAATGACCTCTGACTGATGAAAAAGTAAAAATCTCTAGAAGAGAAAGTGTGTCTGCACTTATTGTAGGCTATTTCTGTGACATAGATGTCTATACATACAAAAATACTTAAAATTCTTGTACCATGACCATGATTGTTGAATATGTATTTCATGTCTAGCTCATTTTTAAATCACATTTCTGAATTACTTTTTCTGAAGGCAATGTTAAGTCTGTAAGCACCATTCAGAGTGTTCATATGTTAGCATATTAACAGCAATGTGGCATCCCCTTTATCACCACCTCATCTCAATGACTTAGAATCCTTAGAAAGCTTAGCTATATTGCTTTCTTGCAAGGATATGCATTCCCAGGAATTTTTGTATGAATGAAAGTTGTATGCTACCAGATTTCTGTGTTTGTGTACATCAGAACATAAGGAGTAAGAAAATAGGACAGTAAATCAATAATCCAGTTGCAAATAATTTCAGATAGAAATCAGAAAATAAAAAATATTACTTGAACCATCTCTTCCTCTATTTTTTTTATCCACAAAGCCAACTTAACTGAGCTAATGATAGTTCAGTATTATATATTACAAAGAAAGTTGAACACAAGGTTATGAATTAATAATTATAATAATTTTTTAATGAACTTGAACCGTGTGCTGATGCAGTAACATGAAACTGATTGGCTTCTTTTCACTTAAACTGTTGGTAGGTAAGATGTTAATAAAATGATAAAATTACAGTTTCATATTGCAAATGAAAATGTTTTGTATATGCAGTATGCTATACAGAAATTCCTCTAGGTAGGTACCACCCCTGTGCCCAGTTATTCTACTGTGAAGCAGTAGTGTACAAACATTACTGAGTAAGGGCACTGTGAGTTAGCTGAACATATGAGACTTAGGATGTGTGGTAGCCCATGTTCTGTGTGACACAGCATTTGTTATGGGCAGAGGTTCCACTTACAATCAGGTGAACTTTTAGTTTGTTTCATAACTTTATGTAATAATAAAAAAATAGCTCTATCAAGCTCTATCACTTGTACATTCTTTACATCTAAGTAAATAGAGTATAGAAAACACAAAGGTTGTTGTCCCAACAGGGCATCTATATATACATGGGCACACAGATTTTAACTTACTAGTAGATGAATACTTGCATAGTAATTTTTTTCTTAAACTATGACACCATGTAATAAAAAAGTTATAAATCATAAAATAGTTATTGATTGTGACAGAATATATAAATTTTATTATCCATGTGGAACATAGTAATACCAGTAGTTGACACTATTGAATATTAATAAAGAGATTCCATAAACAGTAAACCATTTTAATTCAAACTTTTTTTAAATCAATAATCATATTATATTAATAAAATAAGAACTCAAATGTACATTTACCTGGCTGCTTTAATTGTGTATCACCAGTTAACAGATGCCATTTTGTTATATCAATTATAGTATTTACATTGTACATAGTATTAACTGTAGATGGCAGTATTGAATATTAATAAAGAAATTCATTAAAAAAAGCAATAATTAAATAGTTTATAATTAAACTATTTTAATTTTAACTTGATAACTAGAACAGAATTATCTATATAATGAACCAAATTAACTGTGTGGGTTTTGCTAAATAGGGATAAATAAATTTGATTTCTTATTGTGTTAACATATGTGATTACCTTGTTGTATTACTATGTGTGCTAAACACTCACAGAACAATTATCTGTAGCCATACAAAAATTTGTTGTGTGGGTATTAACCCTGCAGTTATACAGCTAATCACTGCTTCCACCAAGCAGGTGTTACTAAGTATAAATATGTTTGTTGTTAAAGTTTGATTATCAGTTTCAAAATAGGTAATGACCCGATGCAAAGATTAATAATATTAAATTTTAAGTAAATATTTAGCATATCCTCAAAAGTGCCTATGCTAATTAGTGTAGCCAGTGTTTGAATGCTTTAATTTTTTTATTCAACAATGTGCAAAGCAGATCTATGTGAAAGTTTATATTATTAATGTGAATTATACCTTGAGCAATGCTAGTTCCCTTTTGTGTTCATTTATTATAAGTCTCTGTTCTGTCAGTTCCTGTTGATAGTCAGTTAGTTTGCCCTGCTGTGTGGTAATCAGTGCACGGAGTTCTCTGACACAATTATGCTCTGCTAGTTCATCTTTAGGTATCACAAGACCGCATCCTGCTTCACATGGCATTAGTCTTTTAGGGTTATATTCACCTATAACATTACAAAAATGTAGGTACTGAACAAGATTAGATTAGAAATAGAAATAATTATTTTTAAGGTTGAGCTACTAAGACATTAATAAAGTTAAAAAAATATGAAAGTCATGTGGGTAATAGGAAAAATTTCATAATGTTAGACTTAAAATTAGGTGTTTATTATAACTGTTATGTATTTTGAAAACTATTATTTAACCTTTTCTCTACTAAAAATTTTGAAAAAATATAATAATTTGTACAAACATTCAACAAGATGTGATGCTAAGGAGTCCAGTTTTAAAACAGCATTGCAACCATGTGGTGCATTGTCACAGCTTGTACATAATCTGAAAAGTGACAAAAAAGTTCATAATTATTCATTAATTTAATAATACGCTTGAAATAATAAAAGTTTTAGAAATGTTCTGTTTTAAATTATTATCAGTTAATGAAATACTTTATTTGTAACATATGATCATAGAAGATGTAACTCCAATTTACCCACATATTACACTAATACTAATACTGAATACACTATACCCCTTCCTATAAATAACCTTGAGCTCCACTACAGGAGGGGAGTTAAATAAGTGGTGAGGCAATCATTGATAGCTTGTGTAGTAGAGAACACATGAAAATTAAATTAATGAACTGAATATATATTTAAACATAGCCTACATTTCTTCTGAAATCATAAGGAAAATATCACAAAAAGTTTTATTGATATCCATGAAATAGATTTTTAGTGAAATTGAAACTGGAAGTGTAGATAGATTGAAAAAGAAAATGTATCGTACACATTTGATGATTTCTATTTATTTTTTGGAAATTCAACACAAAATTATTGGGTACAATTAGGCTATACAAATATTATGTAGAACCAATAAACATTATTTTTTTGTTTGTAAAAAATTGAATTACCTTAAATATTTTTAAACCAAAAAAACACTGAATCTTAGTGAGTCTTAGGGAGAGTCTGGGTCTTAGGGAATATGGTCATATTAATGGTAATTTTGTGATCATTGTGATTTATTAAACCATTTTTGTGATCATGTGATCATAACTTTGTTTTTATTTTCTTTACAGTAATAAATATTCAAAAAGTAACATCTAAATCTAATAAATAGATTAGATTTATTCATAAATCAAGATGTGACGATGATGAGTAAGTAATACTAAAATCAATCGTATTTTAACGATATAAGACTACGATTTTACTCACAAAATCAATCAAAACATAACCTGTTGTCTATGTTGTAACTGAGTGATCATATAATAAGAATTGCGAAACAAGCTCACCTGGAAAGTAAGTTGCGCAGTATTCTTGGAACAGGTCTAAGCTGACTTGCGGTAACAGCCAGTCGGTCAACAGGGCAGGTGGGCTGCCTACTAATCCATTCGGTTATACATGCCCGACAAAATGCGTGCTCACAAGCTGGTGCCTAAAATACAGTATACAAGTCTATACCTTAAAAATGATATTCAAAAAGCAATGTAGAAATAAGCCACACCTGCAAAGGATCCTCTAAAACTCCTGAACAAATAGGACAAATGAGTTCCTCATCTACGTCACCTTGAAATCTTTTGATATCAAAGCCCATTATTGTTTTTGAGATAAATAAACATTAGTTTTTCATTTAACTATAATCTATAAATAAATTCACTATTTACACTAGAAAACTTTTATTGTTCACCATAGGCTATCACAGTTACACTCATCACTCAGTCCGATTGGTGTCACCAAAATTACCGATACCGATACCAACAAAAATTAAACAACTCGCATGTGTAGGGTATTCAAACTATTCAATTGCACTCGCTTGTCGCTTCTTGTTTACAAGTATAGTGTATAATATAAATAATATTAATGGTAAAAATTTCCGCTGTTAAAAAAATTATAAACTTTTTTGAGTATATTTTATTATTTATGTATTGAATCATATAAAAATAAGCTGATAATTTGTTTCGTAAGATATAAAAATCAAACTGATGGAATTATAGGCAACATCCTAAAGTGTTAACAAATTAAAATTTAACCAGTAATAATGACACTTATTTTGTAATATTCATATTATTCTCATTTATAACCTCTCATAAATTATATGAAAACTCAGTGGCGAATGCCTCCACTTTTGTAGTACATTATCAGGGCATTAAATTCGTATTCCACACGTGCCATTAAAATACATGAATTGAAAGTCTAATAGCTAAGAATCTCGAATAACAAAGAATAATCATATTTTTGTGCTTGTAGCCCGTAGTAAGACAAAGGGAGTTACAAACTGTAACTTCCCATAATTAGAGGAGACTTGTGTGAAGTAATTAAAGAGGCTGATGATTATTATATCTTTTAATTTAAGCGGTATGGAATAATAAGAAATATTATTAAATTTTTAGAAGCTTACCCACATTTAGTAAGCCATTAGGAATATGAAGTCGATATATTTTTATTGTAACTCGGTTTTATATTATTTTAATAGAAGAGGAGGCAAACGAGCAAACGGCTAACTTGATATAGTTAATAGAATCAAGCGTTACTTTGCGGAAATCCATCATAGTAAAGGAAAGAAAGTTAATCTGCTAAGATCCGCATGCAAAATTTAAAATGGTGTGTTACCTAGTTTTGAAGAGCTCCGCCCGCACTCCCTCAACAGCGTGCACAAGAAAACCAATACCGCCACCAGATACCCTCCACCACTACAACACTACCACTAGGCAATACACACCACTGAAGTCGAGAACACGACACGTGTTTCATCTCAAAACGAGGCATTATCAAGCGATATTTACTCTACGACAGTCAGCCGCCGAGTCTCGGTGAGGGAGGGCGAGCGGATCTTTTCAAAACTGGATAATACACACCATTTTACATTTTGCTTGCGGATATTAACAAATTAACTTTCTCTCCTTAGGCTAACTTGATTTTAAGTGATCACCGCCGCCCATGAACCAGATTAATCGCGGTTTCATTGCAGGCCTTTGAGAAAGAAAAAGGATAACAAAAAAAATCTAAAGCGGCCGGTCGCTGCGCTGGAGAAGTTGCTCCATGTATGATACTGCATAAAATCTGATCTCACAGTTCGATAAAGCTGTTTCAATGCGTGGTAGTGCTTTGCTTGCAAAATGCCAACATCAACAGAAAGAAAGAAATAGACCATTTTTTGTTTACTTAGGTTGCTGATACAAAACAACGGCGGTCTGTGGGATTAAAAATCTATTATGCCAACGTTTAAATTATTGCGATGCCGTTATATTAAACGACTTGAATTTCAGAAAAATCGGAAAGTGTATTTATTTCCATTTTTAGCATACGTAAATGTAGTAATAATACTGTCTGCAAAAACTTACAACTATACACATATGATACAACTCTGCGAAGGAGCACTACTGGCCGCCTAGCTGAACGCCGCGTCATTAATCACTCGATGGGGCAGCCGGCAAGCGGTGGACGGAATTTGCAGGACGTACCGGGCGTCCTGCAACGACTTACTCTGTATGAATAGCCATATACAATCCCAACTACTTCTTGGCAGCATCCGACATGCATTCTCAGCAGGACCGTGAATGGGCTGATTTAATATCAAAAAAAGAAAATATTAGTAAATATATATAATTTATTTTATTCTTGTTTCTAATTTGTAATAATCATTCGGATTATAGATAAGTAGACATTGACTATGATTTTGAAAGAAAATAATATTACGGATTTACGATTTACAGACAAATTAATGAAGGAAAATAATTCTGGTAACATTATTAATTACTGCCATTGCTGGCGGATCTAGCGATTAATTTTTCTTCTTGTCTCGCCTCGCTTTCTACATTTATTAAAATGGCTCTTTGAAAATGGTTTGATGTTCGGAGGTGTTAAGGTGTTTAGTTAAATTTTATTTTACTACGAAAAGCTTAAAAGTAGAACATAAAAATGAGTGTGTTTAAATCTGCTATGGGGTACTTCAGTTCTGGAGGTGCCAACGGAGGCAGTGATAATGATTTTGTTGGTCAATTTGTTGAGATCGGGAACATGAAACTGAGAGTGAAGAAGGTAATTGCAGAAGGTAAGTAATATCATACTTGTATGATAAGTAATCATTAATTTCTTAACATCGATAGGGCCTTCAAAGGTCTTGGTCGCCGTTCTCCACGTAGGATATTGGGGGCGGAAAGACCAAGATGTATTATATTTGATAAATTAGTTGTTTTACCGAACCTAGCTTGTAAATATTGATTATTTTGAAATATACTGTGAAACTGGTAGTAAATAAGCAATTGAAATGTATATACTGCTTTTACAGACTGTACCTCAATCAAATGAATTTAAAATTTTCAGTTATTACTAGCTATTAAATTCGTATTCATATTGATCGTTTACAATTAATCTTAACTGTTTAGTAGGGTATTATTTCAATTTCATTTGATAGCAATTGTAGTATATGTAAAAAATAATAATGTTAAGTTGTCTCTCATTTTAGTTAAATTTTTCTTATTGCATAATATATGTTTTTGCATGAATATAATAATCAATATCAGTTCAAAAACTGTCTAATATTAGACAGAGACCTCTTTCAAGATAGATGAATCTGCTGTAATTACTATGCTTGATAGCAATTTCTGTTGCGGTCTGAAGGGTAATGTTAGCTAGTGTAATTACTGGGCATATAATACTTAAGAACTGATGTCTCAGGGTGACGTGCAGTGTGGTGTATTTAAATTTTTTGATAATTTTTCATCATTTATCTATAGCCAATATAAATTTGCCAGTAGTGTATATAATTTTTTTATTTGAGTGTAACAATATGAATAAGAATATGATGATTCACATTTAATTACAGAAATATATAAACTAATGATATTTTATAAAATCTTAGTATAGCAAATTAAAGGAGAGTTTTAGTAATTTTGGTATTTTGAAAGAATATTTTTAAATAAATTAATATGAAATCATAGCTTTTCTCACGATTTTCTGTTATAGATGTGAAGAACTATCCTTTCTTATATACAAGGTGTAAGTTAAATAGGGTAACAAACTTAAAGGGGGAGAATGTACCCATAATACAAGTATCATTTACTGTAGGATCAAATACTAAAGGCAAAAAAAAATCAGCTACTTAAATACCTACTAAAATCAACAAAAATATATTGAGCAGCTGAATTTTTATTGTGATTTTAGTGTTTGTTACACTGCCAAAGCATGTATAGGTTGAACATGTATGTCCTCCCTTAGTTATACTATTTTCCAAATGCCTTGTATATTAAAGTTGAAAAGTATATAAGCAGATCATTCTAATAAGCCAATAGGTGTCCGTCAGAGTAGAATAGTACCTACCTCTTTACCGTTTCTTTCTGAGCTGTTGTAGGCGACTAAGGTACTGTATGGACAGCCTTGACTTGTGCAAAATAATACCATAATATGCAATGCTGTTGCTATACTGTTTGTAGGAATGCAATGTGGAGTAATTTCTTGATTCATACCAAATAGGCAGCTGTGTGCTCTACTTGTATATATGTATGTATGTAATCAGCCTGTTACATACACTGTTGGAGATAGTCCTACTGAACAAATTGCTATATTCAACATGGTTGTCAAACAATTATGCTAAGGAAATGGCTGTCCACTGTCAGTATATATTTTCAGTTTTTTTGGTAACTGTGTTACTGTTTTGAAGTGATGAGATCTCCAGGGATTTCCATTAGTTGACTCTTACAACCCCCATGAGATGAGAAGGGAGGGCAATTATTTTACTCACTACTTGGAAAGTAGATAGTTACATAATTTTAGAACATTTTTTATTATGTATTAAAATTACATTACATGTCTATGGTTTTTATTGTTTTTGTTTATTGTTTTTTGTTGTTTTGCATTTTTTTTGTGAGTAAGAAAATAGTTCTGTATGTATAAAAATGTGATAAATTTTATAATATATAAACTTTCTTTTTTAATTATTGGAGTGATTGAGGATATCTATGATAATTCTTATTTTGCTAATTGTATCTGCATGGATTAGTGTTGTCTCATTACAGTATTTTATTACAGGTGGTTTTGCCTTTGTGTTTGTTGCTCAAGATGTCTCCACAGGCACCGAATATGCCTTAAAAAGGCTTATGGCAGCTGATGATCAAGCAAATAAGAATATTATACAAGAGATTAGTATATTAAAAAAGTTGTCTGGCCATCCTAATGTAATCAAGTATATTGCTGCCTCTTTTATTGATAAGTCAAAAACTTCCCATGGTATGGGAGAGTATTTGTTGTTAACTGATCTATGTAGTGGAGGTAGTTTAATGGAGGCACTACAAAATAGAGGGCAAGCTTTCCCTTTGCAAACAATTTTAAGGGTGTTTTATCAGACATGCAGGGCTGTGCAACATATGCATAACCAGGTGCCACCAATTGCACATCGTGATCTCAAACTAGAAAATTTTCTAATATCGAATGAAGGTAATTATAACATTTATCTATTTTCTATCCTCTCCATAGTCTGTGTGAATTTCATGTAAAAGGTTCTGCAATATTTAAGTAAAATCTAGTTCCACACTGTACCACAATGCCAGTTACTTTGCAACCAAATTGTAATGTCTAAGCATGAATATGTTTCATTTTATAGCTAGAGCAATTATCGGGCTTATAATAATTTTAAAAGTATACAAATTCTAGGCATATCGCCTTTAGATAAATAAACGAATATACAAAGTGAGTGCTGATCATTTTACCCTTATATTAAATTACCGATCTCTGTAAGGAGTAATGTTTGTAAAGGTCAGAGCGTTTTTAAACGATTCCCAGTAGCTTATTTTGTCTTTTGATCTGCGCTGCGAAATTTTGTGACGACTCGACAGTATTTTTAACGAGACTCATCTCGTCAGATATTTGAGACCTAGGCAATAAATGATTAATATTAAGATTTATTTTTTGAACTAACAGTACCCCGCGGTTTCACCCGTGTAAAAAGCCGACCCCGATCGGATTTTTGGGTTTTTGTATAGATTATTACTATTATTATAAACGAACGTTCATTTTCATTTTGAACATATTTTTAATACAGTTTAATTATCGCTCCTTTTTAATGAAAAGAACGTTCAACAGACAACAGATGTTCAAAAAAAATAAAATAATGAAAAGTTGTTTAAACTGTAAAATGATTTCTTATATTTTCGCGAATACTATACATTGTAGCAACAGCTTTGTCTTGATGCAACTCTCACGTAATGTCGGGAAAATACATTTAATTAAACGCGATAAAATCCGATAAATTATTTTAATTCAATGTTATTCAAAGTCAGAGACATACAATACCCTATGTATAAAACGGTATATTACACCTCGATACCTCATTGCTGAAATATGATTCCTGATTTAAGAATTACATAATTTAACTATGAACAGCATGGATTTGCAAAGAAATTGGGCCAGTACTGCATACATCATATCCTAAATATTAATTTTCGTTTGTTGATCGTAAATCGGATAGTCGTTTTGACCGATTTTGATCTGTTTAACATTTTGAACTTAACTGTTACTGAAAGTACAGAAACGAATGTACACGGTTCAGCGATTCCTGTGCAGGAATCCGTCTAGGTATGTACCACCCCAGGGCCCGTTATTCTGCCGTGAAGCAGTAATGTGAAACATTACTGTGTTCGGTTTGAAGGGCACTGAGAGCTAGCGTAATCACTGGGCATATGAGACTTAAGAACTGATGTCTCAGGGTGACGGGCGAAGTGTGGTGACACAGAAATGTTCTGGGTGACACAGCATTTGTTGTGGGCAGTCGTGACACTTACTATCAGGTGAACGTTCTGGTCGTACACTCACTCCGTCACTTTTATCAAATAAAAAAAACCGACTTTTTGGAATAAGATCTTCATAATTTCTTCCGGACACTTTTCCGAGTTTCACCATTTCAACATTTCACCGGACGGTCTCCGAATACCCTCCAAACTAGGATAAATCTGGGAAATCGTGGACATGATGACAACCCTGCATAGGACGTATATATCTTAAAAAAATATTGTAACTGAAGGGTAATTTAAAGTACCTACCGCAATATAGCAAATAGCCGAATGTTATAGTACCTACTTTGTTATATCAAGGGATTTGGCACATTCGCTGAAAACATTAAGTAAATCATAATTTGCTCATTTATTCTCTTATGGTTTGATGCACCGCCTATCATATTATGTTTGTCTCTGCTTTGCCTTATGATTGACTGGGAGAGAACGCTTTTTGGCATTAAGTCCACCATATCTACTACTAGTGCATAAAAGCTTAAATAAGTAAATCGTTTAATTAGTGGTATTTTTAAACGTTTTTCATTATTTATCTTTTCGGCCTATCACTAGTTCACTGCTGAACATAGGTCTCCCCCATAGATTGCCACAAAATATGTAGCTCTCATTTTAGGGAATTTTGCCATACTTGCCACGATTGGCAGGCGGGTTGGCAACCGCAGTTTATTTATTCAGATGTTCCAGGAAGATGCTGCTGACCATCTCCTGGTTTTTATTTTCCCTCTGTCGACTTTTATGATACCCACGAGTTGAGATTATTCAAATTACTAAATCAAGCTCGTCATCGTTTTACCAGACGAAATAAATAGCGCGAGCTATAAAGTGCTGATTTACCACGTGCTCAGCGGTGAAGGAAAATATCGTAAGAAATGTCTGAGAAATAAAAAAGTCTGCCAACCCGCATTGGAGCAGCGTGGCGGACGCTTTCCGACTCCAAAGCCCTCACAGAAATGAGAGAAGAAGGCCTTAACATAGGGGGCATTTATAAGCTGTTGCTTTATTTTTTTTTACCTTAGACGTTCCTTCTTTTTACAATTCTTTGAAATTTCTCTACAAAATGTTAACGTATTGTATCTTTAATATTGTATAGTTGGTCGATGGAATAACTATTTTATAATCGTTATGTGCAGGGGCACCGGTTTTTCTTTCTCACTGGTCTTAATATCCTTTGCAAAGCGGTTGCCTGGTAGAGATCGCTTGTACGCGATAAGGCCACCAATTGTACCTTTAATTTGTTAGCATTTTCTGCTTTCTTTTGTATTTTTCTATGTTTGTTTATCGATGTACAATGAAGTATATTTCATTAATTCATTCATTCACCATTGAATCCCATTGGGTGCAGGCAGACTGGTGAAAAGCGATGTGAATGCTTTTTGGAGTTTGCTTGGTTTTGAAATTCGTAGCGGAGGCTACAATATGACATGAAATATGTACCAGTGCAATCATAGATTAAGTTGCAATACAGTGCAACGTAAACCGTCAAAGGTAGTGTAGGGTGATCTCCACTAGATGTAGCGACGACCTACTGTTGTGGGAAGTCAATGGATACAGGTGACTCAAGACCGCGTTTTGTGGTACTCTATGCCATGGAGATGCGCATTTTTTAGAACGATGCCCCCACAGTAGGTTTTCTCATGTATAGTAGGTGAGTTTTGCAAACATAAATTTGTGCTCTTCGTCGAAAATCGGCCATTTTCGACTACAGCGACAACTTCCGAATACTATCAGAAGATATCAACTGCGCAGGAGATATTATAGTGCCACAAGTGTACGCGCAAATTCACTCGTCCTCAACTACCCGCGCCCGATTTAACGCTCCTGATATAGATCTTATCGGAGGTAGGTTAGGATGCAGTGTCACAGACACAGGGGCGATCACAACACAATCAGACACGAAAACCAACAATTTGTGTTTTTGCACAAATAGTATTCGAACCCAAGACCCGCAGCGTAGCTGTCAGGTACTCTGACCATTAGGTCACGCGGTCGTCTAAGACATAAATACCACATGCAGAAACATCCAGAACCCGGAACAACTATTTGTAGGCTATAGAAATATTTGCCGCGTGTGGGAATCAAACCCGCGACCCGTGGCGCAAAAGTCAAGCGGTCATCCATTACGCCTACCGAGCTGACGAAATGAGGAGTTTCAAAAAATGTGGGATGTGACTTGCACTTGCATCGTATGCCTAGACTAGACTCTAGTGTCTAGTCCAGTGGTTCTCAAAGTGATAATCGGCGCTAGAAATGTAGGTACGTAATGTAATGTTTGGTAATGTACTGGGGGGTGTTATAAAAATGTATGCCCATGAAAGTGAGCGGTGGCGGTGGTTCGAAAAAGTTTAAAAAGCTATTATCTAGTTCTATTCGATAGATGTTAGGGATTAACGAACAGATGCAATGTGTATTCGAATAAATAATTGTAAATATGTTTTAGGTACTATTAAGTTATGCGATTTCGGTTCAGCGACAACCGATGTCTATTCCCCTAACCCTTCATGGAGTGCAAATCAAAGAAACATGCTTGAGGAGAACGTAAGTGATATTTCATACTTTTTTTCATATAAAATCCACGAGATATGAACAGTTTGTATTTTAGTAGAGTTTTAACCATGGCGCTTGTTATTATTTCCATAGATTAAAATCTCTTATACTTTCTACCAAGTTAATCCTTGAAAATAATATAAATACAAAGTATATTTCAAATTCTGAATCATCTCTGAAAGTACATATTTCTGTCAATGTGCAATGTTTCTGTCTGCAGCGTTCATAACTATAGCCAATTGGAATCAATTATTCGAAAGTCGCTCTGCTGGTTGCCTTTGTTCCACAATTGGCACAGATGTACATGAATTATTATTTTATTATCTGTTGAAAAAGTATATTCTTTCTCCGCTGATTAAAAATGTTTGAAATGTTGTTTAAAATGGCGGTTCAAGAATTTAATATTATAATTGAATAAATATATTCTTTATATATATATTTTTTTCTCTAATCCATGGGCAAAATTCTGCCAGTAATGTTACAGTCTCAAAAAAAATAACTTTTTCGAACTCTCCAGAAGGGGTTATAGACAATGATATTATAAAATAAAAGATATAGTTACTAGCGTTCCGTAAGTGTAGTTAAAAAAAGACGACAGTTGTCGCCTTTTCAAACGTCGCAAGAAAAGAGACAACCTTACTCCGTTTACAACAAGAGTGACAAGGATAAACAGCGCTTGATAATGAATATGTTGTCACTGCGTTGCGTATTGTAATATCATTGGTTATATTATTATTTAGCGCACCATTAACAAATGTATTTACAATGAATATATATATTAATATTTATTATATTATAACAATCTCACAGTGCGCGCATGTTTGTAGAGGCAATCATGTTACTAAATCAATTAATATGTAAATCGTGTATGAATGCGTCGTCTAACAATGATCAACTGTTTTATTTATTCTTATTGTTTTTATTTATGTGATATTTCTTAAAGACCAGACATTTGCTTCGACTAACAAGAAGTACATTAGAAATTCTTTAAAATGTACCTTAGTTTTCTCTGAATCCTCGGTACCTTAGTTGTCCCTTAATAAACATGACAGAGGCAGTTGCCGGCCTTTGTTTTGATTATTTGGTCAAAAATTGCTGTGTTTCGGTTTAAAGGGCACTGAGAGCTTGTGTAATCACTGGGCATATGAGACTTAAGAATGATGTCTCTGGGTGACGCCGGTAAGAGAAACCTGTTCTGATGCTAAAATCAAACCCGCAATCAGTAAGCGGATATCTTCGCCACTGGGTGATCTAGGTCGTATTATTATTTAATTAATATACACCCGGTCAAGTATTTTGCAATGGCAACGTTTATATAAAATATCGTATAGATCAATAGTATCATACATCCAATTAAATGAAATTGTTTTTTTATTGGATAAAATGACGAGACAAGCCAAACGTTCACCCAATGGTAAGTGCAACGTTTGCCCATAACAAATTGTATTGTCACTCAGAACATACCTGTGTGAGATAACATTTGTTACTCTGAGACATCAGTTCATTAGTCTAATATGCCCAGTAACTTACCCTTACTCACAGTTCCCTTAAGACCGAACCAATAATGTTTGTACACTACTGCTTCACGGGAGAAAAACTGACCCTGCGATGGTACCTACCTAGACGGATTCCTGCGTAGGAATCCCACCACCAGCGATATTATATTTGTCTTGAATTTGATTGTTATAATGTCGTTAGCTGATTTTGATATCGATTGTGAACTTTTTTTTTTAGCCTGATTTCCCACTCGACTCAGTTAGTGCTTTTGTTGCCTAGATCTTATCTTATAAGTGAAGCACATCTACATAAAATGTCGTTTTCGATATAAAACCTATAGGGGCAATGGGTTTAAGCCCAGATTGTAATCTGCTTAAGATATAGCACTGTAACAGGGTTAGCACATACAAATTCGTTATATCATAAAGAGCCGGGGATACAGGTTGTTCTTCATAATGATGAAAGCGTGTTTGGCGGATGATATTGCCAATGAAAAGAGTAGCTACCCGCCAGATCGGGTGGTCTCGTGATCTGGGGAGGACGTCTCCTCCAACTAGTAATATTTAGATGTTGTATATAGTTCGCATCTCAGAAAACTTTCATAGCGCGATTATGGAATGTATGAAATATTTCTTCAGCTTCACGTAAGGCGACATAAATGTTACATCACGCTACACGTGTAAATTTACTCACCAATTTACGTAATTCCAAAACAGAAGGTGAGAGATACTTAGAGTAAGTAATGTAAGTAGTTGCGAACTATGGTACTCATAATCTGATGGTCTGAACTACAAACAGATCACTAGGTACTCAAATATATTACATGAACTGAAATAATGATCAATTACTGGTGGTAGGATTCGTATGCAGGAATCCGTCGTGAGTAGGTGCCACCGCAGTGGCAATAATTTGATCGCGAAGCGTGTAAACATTACTGTGTTTCGGTTTGAAGGCCATTGAGAGCAAGTGTAATTACTGGGAATATGAGACTTAAGAACTGATGTCTCAGGGTGACAAGCGCAGTGTGGAGTCACACAGAAATGTTCTGCGTGCCACAGAATATGTTATGGGCAAACGTTGCACTTACCACCAGGTAAACGTTTTGCTTGTTTCTATGTCTTGTGACCCTAATAAATTCACATATGATCTTATTATTTCAGTTGGCTCAATTCACAACACCGATGTACAGAGCTCCAGAGATGTTGGACACCTGGGACAACCGTAAGATAGACCATTCCGTCGATGTCTGGGCTCTCGGATGCATACTATACACTTTATGCTATATGCAGCATCCCTTCGAGGACTCGGCTAAGCTCGCCATTTTGAACGGCAATTATAATTTGAATCCGAATGATCAACGATACAAATGTTTTCATGAGATCATTAGTAAGTATAATACCTTCTCCATAATAATCAGCTATTTGTTAATTGATTTGCTGAATGTATAAAAAATATAAAAAATGTATTTTGTAGCAGTGCTGGAAAGGAATCCGAATCCTGAGTGACCCTGAAAATGTAAAAAGGAGGCAGATAGTGGTCAGTTTTTCTGCATGTCTAGTCATTAGTCATGGGTTCGAATCCAAGTCCACAAATTATTGATGTTCGTGTCTGGATGTATTTCGATTGATACGAGCCTCTAACAATGCACCTTCCTTCTTCCGATGTTAATGCATAAGAGAGAAGACGAGTGTTTGCGCGAATACAGTACTAATGACGTCTTGTCTGGAATTGCGATCGCCAATTCTCCTGCCTTTCAGGAGAGACCGATGTCCTACAGTGGACTGTCAAGAGGCAGGTGACGAAGTGACATCTTCTGGTTATTGACAGAATGATGTCGCTGTCAAATCACTTTTTTTATTTTTTTATTTCTGGATAAAGTGAAGAAACGAGCAAAACGTTCACCTGATGGTAAGTGCAACGTTTGCCCAAAACTAATGCTGTGTCACTACAATATTTTCTGTGTAACACCACACTGCATCCTTCACCCTGACACATCAGTTCTCAAATCTCATATGCCCAGTGATTACCTAGTGTAATCACAGTGCCCTTCAAACCGAAACACAGTAATGTTTGCACACTACTGCTTCACGGCAGAATAACTGGCCTGGGGTGTTACCTACATAGACGGATTCCTGCATAGGAATCCTAACACCAGTGAAACAGTAGTAGTAGTGTGGGCATCTTTTTTTAAAACCATAAAATAACAATTTATTACCTATTATTTCGATTCTACAGTTCAATGTTTACAATCACTGAAAATTATTGATAGATTTTCAGAGAAGTTGCATGCTTAGTTTACATGTGTTAATTTGTCTGCAGGTGGTTGCCTCTCTGTGAACCCCGAGGAGCGTTTGGCGATAAGCGGCGTGCTGGAGCGGCTGGCGGCGATAGCGGAGTCCAACAATGTCAATCTCAAGCAACCACTCAAATTTGAGCGTAAAAAAGTTGAACAATCTGTGGCCACTAGCTCGCCAGGTAATAAGAAGTCAAGTAAATATTACACTACCATATCCTAAGGAATTGTCCGTCGCGGCTCATCTTGTATTTGTGATAACTATTTAAAAAGAAAGCTTCATGAAGCCTGACACGTTTGGAAAACGCTTCGGTTCGAAACCGACGCTACGTTCCATTTTTTATGTTTTGCAATTAAGAATCGAGCTAACAATGGTCAAGTATTTTTTGACTTTTTACACTCAAATTTTATTTCTCACATTTTTTCTTTCGATTTGATTTTCTTTACAAATTTCTTAACGAAAAAAAAAACATTTAAGATGTTTAAACATTCCAATGAGGTTTTGCACCAAAAAAAAAATACATCACCAAAGGTAAGGCAATTGTTAACTAAATTGTTCTCGGAATGAATTAAGGTAGTATAGCATTTATTTGACTTTATTCATATTATAATATTATTCTCAGCAACTAACAATTTTTTCCACAAACAGGAAATCAGTTAAAAAAAGTTACATAAATTATTTCAGTGCTAAATACTGAATACGCTTTTTTGGTAACCATTACATGTCATATTATGTCATTTGTCATATACAAAAAACTCAAGAGACACAGTCCCATATAAAAATTACTTCAAAAAGCGTCCTCGGTGGATCAAAACATAAAAATAAAGACAATGATCATAAATTCCGATTAAATTAACACAAATTTAATTAAAAATAAAATTAGCTTTTTAAAGGAAATCTTACCACGATGCTTTGAAAACCCTTGCGTTGACACGGCTGCCGTGATGCCAATCCAAATGTGCACATTGTGGCTCATTTTTTGAGGACGTTTTTCAGTAACTGACTGTGTATAGGTTTTTTGTATATCAATTTTGTCAGTAAATAGATTTCGTGGCGTAAAATGCCACAGGTGCAATACAATGTCCTGAAAAGAACATAATAATCTATGGAGCTTTAATTTCATCATTAAGTCTGAGAAAAAAGAATAGCACGGAAAATAGTAGAAGCAGAAACTTCATAAAGTCAATAAGATTGTTTTAAAATATTTCTTATAGCTTTCCATCAAAAAGACATTGGGTATGCGCTTAAGAAGTGTATATTAATTATATTATTAGTCATATAGGATTATCGTCGCTAGATAATGTATTATTATTAGTATTAACTAATCTTTTGACATTCCTTTCTTACTAGGGGTTAGTATAATTTATACGTACGAAATTAAACCCCATTTAATACAACAAAATAAAAAAGGCTCTATGCTATCTGAGATAGGTATTTTTATAAGATTAATTAGGTGCAGAAGATGTGTATGGGCTATCCTTAAACTTCCTTTCCATAACTGTCCCAATTTAAACTGTATGATCCCAAAACTTTAAAAATAAATAATAGAAAAACGTTATTGTTGTCTATCTAAGCCGTCAGTTCTCAGTGTTCTGTATGCGTATAATCTATGAACCCCCCAGGACTCATTTTAACTTTCTGTCCATGGGAGATGTAAGTACCGGTCCACATAGTAGTAAAAAAATATAATAAATGAATTTGAACATTAATAAAAAAAATACAAAATTATCTACTGGGCAAAAAAGTTTGACAACCCTTGATTTATACAAATCTCGTACATACTCATACAGTTACGCCTTTTTCAATATAAAGGGTAGGCAAAGACCAAACCCGCAGCCCACTTTTCTCCCCCGCATGAAACGGGGCGTGACCGGCGGCGAATCACGTAGCCGCCGTTTTGGTACGAGTTAAAAAATCTTACTCTCCGTTGAGTTACCACGAGCAGTATAGTGACATAATTGTATATTATGCCATTATTCTGCACGAATGAAGGCAGTCCATACAATACCTAAGTCGCCTCTTACAACACATCGATAAGAAAGAGATGGATGCTATTCTACTCTGACGGACACCTATCGTCGGGGTAGGTCTTATGATATTTGATATTGATTAAGATTACACAATCTTGAACAATCAGCACCGGGAAATTATTAAGCCGCGAAGGATTCTCGTAACGGAATTTTTTTCGTTAAATTTACAATTATTACGAATAAATAGAAATGTGTTTCTGTGCACAGTCCTCTCATTTTTTAAGGAGTAATAGACCATCTATGTGCAGGTGAGACGTTTTAGTCTCGGAAAACTTCACAAGTGCACTGCTGAACATTCGCCTCCCCACCCCGCGTTCTATGATGGTTTTCACCGTCCATTGTTACCGATACAACAAGTATGACAGCTAGAAAGGTCCGACCCCCTCGAGCGGCCAATAGATGATGATGATATTCGAAAAAAAAATAAGAGAAGCGCAACAGAGTGACATGACTATGATCATTAATTAACTTCATTTATGTATCTGTTGGGTAGGTAGTCCTACGAAACTAAGCTCAGTTGTCCGGTGAAGCTGTCAAAGCCAAGAAGGTTTACAGCAAAAACTTCATCTATACTGTGTATAGTCTCTGTAAATTATTGTTTTTTTTATTGTATAAAGCGATGAAACAAGCAAAATTATCACCTGATGGTAAGTACAACGTCTGCCCATAACAAATGCTGTGTCATCCAGAAACATTTCTGTGTGGCACCACACTGGGCCCATCACCCTGAGACATCGGTTCTTACCTTTCATATGCTCAGTGATTACACAAGCCCTCAGTGCCCTTCGGACCGAAACACAGTAATGTATGCACACTACTGCTTCACGACAGAATAACTGGCCGTGGTGTGGCACCTACCGAGACGGATTCCTGCATAGGAATAATACCACCAGTATAATGGTTTTGAGTATCATAAAAATAGATTAGTTTTCTGATGGGTTGATATTTAGAAGTGCGATCATTTGTTTATCAGTAAAAAATTGGTTATGTAGGTAAGTTGAAACATGTAAAAAATTTTACCACAAGCCTAATACTTTTTCTTATTTCTAAGGCAAATTAGTTTACATTCGATGTAGAATGACTCATATTTTTGTTTGAATGGTATAATCGGGGAATGTACGTCTATTTATAACAAAAATAAATATAGTCTATAATACTCGTACTTCAATTAATTGTAAATGGATAGCCCATACACACTTATACATGGAACTTATTCACCCATAACCTAATGCTAGCCAAATCTGTTAATAATTGAAAAAGGAACTAAGGGAGAAAAATTATAGGCACATAATTTAAAATGTATCATTACTAACATGATTTGTTTTTTTAAAGTAATTAGATATACAGTATATGCACTAACTTAACAGGTGGCTTCATAAACAGCACACTGTGTGATTTAATCTGGTGGGCTATTTAACTATAATACGATGTGTGTTGCTAGTCTTGAGGCTTAAACATGTGTTACTAGTTACAACACATTTTTATAATTATATTATCTTTCAAATATTATTGTAAAATAGGTAAAAGTATAATTTCTTAATTCCAGACAATACATAAAACAAATAAATGTATATCAATTTTATTAATTTTTTTTTAAATAGTATTTTGTTTAATATTTTATTAATTTTTCATCCTTTATAATTTAAAACGAAAATATATAATTTTGGTGAATGTTTCCATGCCTATATCTGTTTTTTTTTTGTTTTTCTATGTGCATTATTTATTTAGACACATGGATGTGTTTGTTTCAAATAAACGAGTATTTTATCATCATTCTTGGTTTGTTTTTATTTTCAATACAGTTTTTGAAGTCAGACATATATGAGGAATACTTTCAAAGTGATGGGACTAATCGTTACATGGAAGATGTGGGTAAAATAAAATCATTTTGCTTTATTTCACTAACAATTGCTCTCTGTTCACTTTACTAATTACTAATTTATCACAGCTAACAATTTTCTATTTCACACAAGTTGATTACAAATGTGTTCATTCATTGGTAGTACTTATTGCAATACATATAGTGCATTGTTAACACGATATTGTGTTTACGGTTCGTTTATTGTTACTGGGTCATATATATGTATATACAAAATATTCTATATAATTTTTCAGTAGTGTATTATGTTTGCTAGTATGTGTTTATGTGT
This sequence comes from Luehdorfia chinensis, assembly GCA_019845155.1. NCBI lineage: Eukaryota > Metazoa > Arthropoda > Insecta > Lepidoptera > Papilionidae > Luehdorfia > Luehdorfia chinensis. The sequence goes on from JAHVAK010000052.1 coordinate 2,892,095, forward strand.
GTATTCTAGGTTTTTGATATGCACAGACGTATTTAAATCAAAAATTATTACTTTGATATGAAATATTTCGATAATAATTATTAAATCAAAAATCCGATTTTTATGCAGCAGCTCCAAACATGCTTATGCTAATTTAAGAGTTTCATGATTTTCTTAGCCATCACTTGACCAAATTTATATGGGACAACCCCTACGTTACTCCTTTTCTAATAAAAAACCGATTAATAAACAAAGAAGTTACATACACAAAAAAAAATACATACGAATTGAGAACCTCCTCCTTTTTTTTTAAAACAATAAACAATAATTTAATATAGATCCGCGTGGCTCAGTGTTTAGCATACCTGTATTCTGTGTTAGAGCTGAGGATTGAATCCCATCGGAAGCCTGTATTTGCGCTACACATAAATATAAGTTTTCTGGTCTGGGTGTTATTATACATTTTTTTATGGACGGTTGTGATGAGATAAGTTAATCGTTCATCTGATGCAACGACTGCCCATAACAGTTGCTGTCACTCAAAACATTGCATATCAAAGTTCTTGTCACACCCGATAATTTAGGTCTATCATGTAGTCAGAAAATACTTATTCTGTTGTCTCTCAGGAAAATTCTTTAGTGACTTTTACGACACTCATGAGATGAGACGGATTGGTAGATCTTTTCTCCGTCATTAAGTGAAAAATGTTTTAACGTCTGACTATTGTAACATGATAAATGATGAAGTTCGTATTAATTAAGGATTTAAAATTTGTCACATTTAATTAATGACGCCCAGACACCGTTCTATTTAGTCCTCGTGGGTGACCCACACCACCCACACTTATTTACTGTCTGGTGGACTCAGTGATTTTTGGTCACCTTACCATGTGAAGCCAGGTAATTACTATTAGATGCTTATCTATTAAGTGACCGATTTTCAACGAGGTTATTTTGGGGTCAATACCTTCGGTTCTAATTCGAATTTCAAAATAAAAGAAAATAAATTTGATAGCTACGATATTCCTCAAAACAAGTATTTAATTTGTTTTTCTATTCTCAAATTCTGTAAATATATATAAATCCAAAATTCGTGCTCCGCTCACAATATCAATAGTGTTGTTCATAACATCACAAAACGGTGAATTGAATCTGAAATAGCAGTGATTAGGGCTTTTGAAAAACGAGATTTACGTGAGTGGCATCAACCAACTGCCCGCGAAGTGGCAGAAATGAGACATAAACCTGAAAACAAATATTGATGTATTCCACAATTCGACTGGGATACGAATCCACGTTCAGCAGGCAGATACGAAAATCGCAGAGATACTTGGTTGTTGCTTGCGTAATAAACTATGAACGATGGTAATCTAGATAGTTGAGTTGAGTTACTATAAGATAGCAAATAGCGTGGGTATCTTTGTGTATACAATAACATGTCAAAATATGTAAGAGAAAAGACAAAAAAAAATATTTTGAAGAAAACATCTGTCTTTCATATATTTCTTAATGTTCTCAATTTTCGTTTAATTCTGTAATTTCTTTACAATATAGTAGAAATAACAAAAAACTATACAATATCGTTACGTTATATGCAGTACCGGGTCGACAAAGTTTCTTATGAAATTATGCGGAACTGTCATGTTCACTGAGTTGTTCCGTTACTTGATGATAAATAATTAATTTTAAAATAATAAAATAAAAAAAATCTTAATCGACAATCAATGGTATTTAAAGGACGTTTTATGGATTTCTAGAGGACGAAATCTAGCTAGATCGATTTTTTGACATTCAAAACCCAGTCGACAATTTCCTCGACATTATTACGTTTTCGCGTTGCTCATTTATATGGTGGAATATAACATCAAACAAACACGTATATCCTATAGCCCGTTGTGTGTTAATCGGTATTTAAGGATACTTTAAATTGACGTGCTTTTATTGTTTGCTAGGATTAAGTAGCGTCTTACAAACTTGCAGTATTTCCGAGTCGACTTTAATTCAACTATAGCCAAGTCGAAATGGGTCATGTATTTTATATATTGATAATGTTCATGGGTCCTCATAATTTCTAAACCATTTCGTTAAATTTTGACAAAAAAGGTATCGTTTAATGCATCTTTATATTCCGCGTGTTGTAAGCTATGTAATGCTTATCTAAGAAAATAAATGTTACAACTCTTTAGACGTTTTTGGGTTTGTTTTATAACTCTTTTGTTAAATATTTGTAATCAAAAACTTCAATAGCAGACTTTCGAACACGATTTGTTAGAAAAATTAAATTCATTTGTATAGAGTGATCGAAGAATTTGTTCCACTTCATCAATAACTAAGTAGATTTAAGAAATTTTACATATTTCATTCAAACACTATCCAAACGCTGAGCATTAATCCAGTATGCATGCAATATTGACCTACAGTGCTTCCTTCTGTTTCGTTAGAATGACCATACTTATATCATAGCATGTTTGTGTTTACCGAAGTTTATGGAACTAAGTCACGTGTCTGTTACTACCAACAACACAACTACAACAACAACAACACATGGTTCAATTATGGCCTGGCATTGAATTTTATTTTATTAGTTTAACATAATATAAAGTTAAACAGTTTAACAAGTTTAATATTTCAATACGCGATTATAGCTTATGCAATATAAATTTAAAAAAAAACTATAAGCATGTTCGTTAAGTCTGATGCAGTATACCGTTAAGTCGATATTTTGTTTGACAGCGGTTGTAACCATTTTTAAAAGCTTTTATTTACTTTTTTTGTTGTCTGACTGGGGTCTTGCAAGTCAATTTGGACCAGGTTTAAATGTGGCACACCTCTATAAGTCCGCCGACAATTTTTTTTATAGGCTTGACATTATGCTTCAGTCAAGATCATCTCTTCACGAAGGTACTATCCTAGTGCTATTCTTATTGTTCCGGCCATACGAACATGTAATATTATGTATAACAAATACATAAATAATTAAGGATCTACTTATTAATGGAATACTTATTTCATATTTTTTTATACGTAAAATTATGAAACGATATTATTCTCTACATAGACACGGGGCTTAGTTTGATAAAATACCAATTAGTTTACTACACATACATATCACGTTTTCTTTTTCATTTTAGGTGTTTTCAACTTTTTCGGGTGCCCGATTGTATTCTCATTTAAATGACCCGTGGCGCTAGCATGAACCTTTGCATCGGACTCCACCCACACACTTTGACCGCTTGTGCTAGACACATTGGATATGCTCGCAATGATGAGTATTGTTTTTTATTTATACATTTATCATTCGTTTTACACGCAATTGTTAGTTTTATTTATGATTTTATTTAATACACCTAAATCAATACGAGGATTTAATGGGCCTTTATTATATTTAACCTGAAAGAATTAAGCTTTTATATTGTATAAAATATTGTAACTTTAAGCCTACTTTTATTTAAATTAATATGTAGGTGGTGCTTATGGTCGCAGGCTGTCTTTCTCTAATGCTTAATGCATCCGTACAGATTTTTAATCTGTGTAAGTTACCAAGAGATTAAGGGAAATCCTAGACAATAATTGTTGTTATTTAAATTAAAAAAAAACGTAATTAAGCGTATAAATATGTAAAGGAAGTGCTGTATACATTCCAAAGAGGAAATATTTAAAAATTAATGAATAATTGAATTGGATACAAAGAAACTATAAATTTCATAATTTATTTTCTAGTACGCGGTACATATTTTCGTATTGTTGTTTAACGCTACTCTTTATGATTTTTTATATTTAATATGCGTTTTGTCATTTAATCAGAAAATACAGCTAAACACTTTAATTTGTGGGCGGTTACAAAGGCTTTAAATTAACTCAATTTTAAAAGGTGATAGTTAAGAGACATTCCATTTATTTTTTCACATACATAACAATTACGCCTCAAGCATGAAAAATCGGTTAAACACAAAATACTTACAGAAGCCTGGTTTTATTCTATTGCATGTTACGTCAACATGATACACAACCCCTTTAGAGCCAATATTTGTCGGTACTAATAAGGAATTATCAGCTAATAACGAAATGAAGTATTCTTTATAACGTATATGTAACGTATGGTTGGCATTGACATAAAAAAGCATTTGGTTTTAAGTTGAAACAAAATTTTCTTGAATTTAATTATTGCATTTTCTTTAGCATTGCGTAAAGAAATACATGCAGAATTACGCGAAAAATTACTACCAACTCTAATTAGATAGCTAATTAGAATGCTCATTATCATCTAATGTTTCATTTCTGAATTAATTCAGAATTTTCTGATTATTAAACCTATTTAAGAGATGCAGAAGGAATAATACTGGACTACGAAGCTAGATCATTTAGGTACAACTGGATTTCTACTAAAAGTCAATAATTATATCATTGAATACTTATTGTGGTACTTGAAAATGCCAATTATATTAGAGGAACCTCCGATTTTTTACACACTATAACAGAAAACAGCTAAAGAAAGGCGGAAAGACGAGAAAATTGTTATCATAAGCTAATAAGATTCTCCTGTTGCTCTAGTAGGCAATCCTTTCCATACAAATTTATGTATGAATTGGTGGAATAGTTTCAATGTCGTTTTTACAGTCTTTTGCATATGAGTTTTACTATCATTTCTTACATGTTCTGCACAGATATAAATTCCGTTCCACTCGTAGAAAATTTTAATTTTAAGGTCATTCCAAGGTGCTCCTTTCACCTGTTATGTTGTAATTTTACTTCAAAAAAATAATATGTATTTTACCTATTAACTTCCAAAAGAACTTTAAGAAATTTTGTTAATATAATATTGTTTAAGTATTTAAAATTTTGGCGTCGTTTGAAAGTATTCCTGACTATTTTTATTTTGACGATGTCAATTATAGTTTTTTATTAATGGCTTAATTTTATTATTTGAATTTTTCTGCTTTTATATGGTTTTGATGAAACATTGTGATACTTCACGTATATAATAAGAATACTTTTATATGCAATAAATGTATAGGCAATTAAGAACTTTGATTTTACTATGTAATTTTAATATTCATTATTCGGTTTTTTTGTTTAATATTTTTTCTTTATACAGAGTCTATCGGAAATGAACATTCAATTAACGATATGGCCTAAACGACTGGATTTTGTCTTATTGATAGTTTCTTAATAACGCCTTTTACTGATAATGTAATAAATGTGGCAAATTTATAAGCCATCCTTTCTGTTCTCCATTTATAGGCGTATAATTTTATAAAATATGACTTACTAACAATGCATTACTTAAATGCACCACAGAAATTGCCTATATACGAGTACTATGCTAAAGACTAAGGAATTCTTAGTTAGCTTATAAACAATGAGTTAACTTAAACTCCTGCAAGACCGTAAATACTTATAAGTATTAAAAAAACCGCCTACCTTCTTGAGTTACCTTACCTTTTTGATTAAAATAGTTATATTTGGTAAACATTTTCATATCGACTTTTCTTTTAATATTCTTTATGATTATTAATAATTTGCTGAAATATTTTGGAGACTCAACCTACAATTAATTTTATTTTTCACAACAAATAATAGCGTATAAATACTTGTAAATATACACTTGCAACGGAAAAGGTGAGTCCTAATGCTTACGGTTTATATAACTGTTATTATTATTTTTTTGTTTTATGAAACAAAGATGTTGATTGAGTTTGTCAACCTGTATTAAAACTTATAAAATATGCGTCTTTAAAGCTCCAATTATATACGTGACAATATTTTTTTTGATCTGTTGTGCATTTAAGTGAGTTGTTGAAAATAGTTTACAACTTTTTAACAAACAATCTAGAAATAGTTTCAAGTAACGTCACTTTATCGGTACTCCATCACAAGAGTAATATTGTATCCTTAGGTGGGCAATACCTATAATATTTAACATTTTGTTATATAGTTTATAGTCGAGCAATATTTTTGTTACTATTAGATTTAAGTAAAACATGTAAGATATTTAATTTTAAAAATAAACAGAAATTTAAATAATATCTATGGTTTTGTTTTTGCGACAACTATCCATGACCCATTTAATGTACCATTTTATATATTAATATTATATTAGATTCAGAATACTTGCAATGCATATTTTAAAATAAAGGTGCAATATTACTAATCTTATATTAATAATCTTAAATTGAATTAACCACAAACATTGTTAAAGATAATAAAATATTAATAATGAAATAAATCTAAATCATCATATTAGAAGTAGTCGTATAAATTTTTCATGCAATCGAATAAACTACGTAGTCTTGCTACTCTAAATTTGACTTAGCGCCAATTTTATACTTTTTTTTTCAGCGGCCAAAGATATCACATCAAACAGTCAAGAAACGCCCAACTCAAGACCTCCGGAGCCAACTCGGCCGCCCCCACCAGCAAGGCCACCCGCTGCACAATGCCATCAATACCATGCCCCTTTACCACAAACGCCAGCAAATTCCGGTGGTTTATTCTCGTCCATTAAAGGCGGCGCAGGAAGTTTCTTAAAGAACTTAAAGGATACCTCTTCTAAAGTAATGCAAACTGTCCAACAGTAAGTGATCTTATATATTACATCGCCATGATTCAATTACAATATTAACTTTGAATATAAAAAAATACAATTTTGTTTCAGGTCAATAGCAAGAACAGATCTAGACATAAGTTACATAACTAGCCGTATAATTGTGATGTCATACCCTTCAGAAGGTTTAGAAAGCGCATATAAAACTAATCATATTGATGACGTGCGGGTGTGTATGAGAATAAATCTAAAATTATTTCATAAGGTGTGACAGATAAGATAGTGTTCCTAACACTGTAATATTATAGGTACAGAATTTGATTTTGATTTGTAATTATCGAATTTAAGCAGTTACAGTCTGACACTGCAAAAGTACATTTGGTAGGATTCCTATGCAGGAATCCGTCTAGGTAGGGACCACCCCATGGCCAGTTATTCTGCCGTGAAGCAGTAGTGTGCAAGCATTGCCGTGTTTCGGTTTGAAGGGCACTGTGAGCTAGCGTAATCACTTTTGGGCATTTGAGACTTAAGAACTGATGTCTGAGGGTGACGGGCGCATTGTGATGTCACACAGAAGTATTCTAGGTGACACAGCATTTGTTGGGGGCGGACGTTGCACTTACCATCAGGTGAACTTTTTTCTCGTTTCGTCACTTTCTACAATAAAAAAAAAGTACACTTTACCTAACATGCATATATTAGTATCGTTATAGCAACACAAATAAGTTTTAAAGAAAAATCATATTTTTGTTACAAGCTTTTATTTGTAAGGCCCGTAACCAGCAGTGGGATTCAAATGTTGCTAGGGCTATGGTACTTGTCCCCGAACAACATGACGAATCAATCTTGCTTAGTTAAGGAGTTCGTATGACCAACTTCCGGCTTCATCATCATACTCGCTCCATGGTACCACATTGTTGCATTGTCACCGAACATAGGTATGCCAATCTTAAGCTCAATCGGGCATCGGCCGCCGTGTGGTAGCGTCTCTAATGACGCTCTATCTATGGGGATCTTCCACCCCATCCCATCCCGTGGGTGTCGTAAAAGTCGATAGAGGGAAATTAAAACCAGGAGTTGGGCAGCAGCATCTTCCTGGAACATCTAAATAATTAAACTACAAAATGTTGTGGCTATCTATGTGGGAGGCCTATGTTCAACAGTGGTCTTGTGATAAGCTGAAACGACGACGGCATCGGAAAGAAAGTCAAATTTGGCTTGCAAGACTTGAACTTCATTACATTGCAAGTTTAATAAAAGCTTGTAAAAATACATGTGTCTCTTGTCTGTCCGAATGGAAATGACTTTAAAGCTCGTCCTCAGCCTGTTAACAGTCCACTGCTGGACTGTAATCTGTGGGACTGTAGTAGAGGTCTATATATGTCCCTAGATTGAAGATTTACCGTTGTTGCCACGCTTGGTTAGCGGAATAGCAATCGCAGTACCGTACGCTTTGTACCTTAGACGTTGCTTCTCACCACGGCATTAAGTATTTTAGGTTGCACCAAATCTTGTAACTACTTTTACGAATACTTTTTAGGGTTCCGTATCTCCAAAAAAAAAACGAAACCCTTATAGAATCACTCGTGTGGATCATGGCAGATGTAGATTGACTATTCCCGCCGCCCATTTCCGAAACTACTGCTAACCTAACCCTTTAAAAAAATACATAAAATAGTTGATTACTTCTAGATTACAGAAAAACCTGTACGAAGTCTAAGGTTTCAAAATAACATAATAAATTTCTCAATATTTGTGGGTACATTACATTTAATGTAGTAAATGTAGATTACATTTGTAGCTGGAATGTACAGCGTACTGCGAGAGAGGTGGTGGTATCGAGTTACCACGAACAAATTTGAGTCAGATTTAAGAAAACGTGGTAGGTGAACAATGTACGGAACTCTCTTCACGCGAGTTAAACAAGCACTTGTAGGTTTTTTAAGTAACTTACTACTATTATTAATAACGCATGTTGTGGTTCTATCACGGGTTAATGATTATGCAGATTCTTCTAACCTGAGAGAGGCCTCTGACCAGTATTTACGGGACGATAAGTGCAATATTTAAATTTTGCAGGCGTTCCTTGAAAGTCGCCATCCCGGTGGCAAATATTGCGTGTATAACGCATGTCGGGGCGCCAAACTCAACTTTCCCCGTCACGTGCTCGTTGCGGACGCGTGTCGCGCTCTGTGGCCCACGCCGGCGCACAAAGCGCCCTTACTGTCGCCCTTCTACGCCTTGCTGCAGCATATGTACCAATATCTGGGCAAAGACGACAGGAATGCTATTGTTATAACATGTCAAGTAAGTGATGGCGATCTCAAAGTACGAGTCGCTTGATCAAGGCTGGGGTATAAACCGTTGTCAAACTGTTTCCTTGTGGAAGCATTATGGAACAGAAGACCGACTCAGAATGCTGTGCGCACTTGTTCACACCGGCTTGGTGTATAAAGTACTGTACAGCCGATTTACACTGTAACACGTGCGAATATGGAGACAGGTAAGGGGAGGGGGGATACAGAGGGAAATAGAGAGAGTATAAAAGAAAATGGTAGAGGGTAGAGTGTGAGAAAGATAGAAAGTGTATAGGAGAAGTGGACGAAATTAAGTTCTACTACTTCTGAGCAACTTTCTCTAGTACTTACCGAGTTCCTTGTTCTATTTCATGAACGTTTACCCTTGTTCTTGACATTATATCTTTAGACCATTAAGGCTAAAACTGGCCTGCTTTATTTCAATGAACAGAGGAGTCAGAATTTATTATGTTCACAAATGAACTTCATTTTGTAATTTAATAAGAAATTTAATTTATACCCTAGAATGCTTATGCAATGGGTCGTATTTGATAACATATGTCGTATTTGATGTCACAGTTGGCCCATTGCACAAATCAGAGGACAAAACTACCCTAAAATTTCTTGCCGGTTCTCCGTTTGAGGATTCGAATTTTGTGGTTCATGATAGCTTTAATAGACTTTACCGAATTGAATTAATGAGTTCTAACAATGCAATGAATTGTAATTTACAAGTGATTAACAGATTATAAAAAACGACAGGACGGCAAACTGATGTCGTGCATGCTCCTTTGCGGGCTGCTGCTTTACGCGAAGCTGGTCACCGTCCCTGAGGACGCGTTACAGATTTTCGCGGTGAAGCGTTCGCCTGTCAACGTGCCACCAGCGCAGCTCCGATATTTGTACTACTTGAGTGACATTGTACGGTTAGTCGCTTTATTAATAATTAGCTGAAATGTCGTGGCGGCTTAAGAGAATCTACCAGCCCATCCCGTGTGTCGTAAAAGTCGACAGTGGGAAAATTAAAACCAGGAGACGGGCAGCATCTACCTGGAACATTTGAATAAATAAACTGAGGTTGCCATTCCGCTGGCCAAGTGTGATAACTATGGCAAAATCCCCCCTAAAAGGGAGCTACAAACTTTTGTGGCAATCAATGGGGGGGGGGGTCTATTGTCAGCAGTGGACTAGTGATAGGCTGAAATGATGATGATGAACTTTAGCCCGCGTCTACGTGTCCGCGTGGTTTTTTTTTTATAAATATCGTGAAAACTCTTTGATTATCCGGAATAGAAAGTATCCAATGTCTGTCTACAGGATTTAAGTAGGATTTCTTCTAGATCGGTTGTACAGTTGAGTCGAGAAAAGGTAGCGAACAGATAGAGGGACAGATAGTTACTTTCGCATTTATAATATTAGTATGCATTATGTCCGCCAGGACGACTTGGTCCTCACAAACCCAGACATTCACTTATTCCCGTATGCGATGGAAAATCTATCTATTTTAGTGATCTTAATTTTCTTCCTTCATTTTGCATCCCTTTTCAACCAACATAAGTATTTTACTATTTAATAGTACGCGAATGTGACGCGCGGGTTCTATCTCCGGTGCATGCATCACAGAAATAGTTATTTGTAATTTAAAGAGCAATTTTTTCACGTACTTGGCTAAGACAAAAAAGATCTCAGAGAAACAGAGCAGCGTGGCAGAGTCTTCCCGCCTCTTTTAGAAGTTGTGGTGATTGTAAAACTATTTTCAAATTGTAGTGGACGAAAAACTTGTTTTTGAATTATTTGTAACATAATGTCCGTTCAAATTTGTATCAAAAATTAATTAGTTATTCATATTTCAGACCTGAACCAGTACTTCCACACTTCAGACCCGTTTCTCTGGTCTCTCTAACAATTCAACCCGTGCCATTATTTACTAAAGCGAGGCAAGTATATTCTTTTACCATGTTTACGGACCCATGTGATAGTTTTTTATGTTTTTTGAATGTATTATTTATAAATATTTAATAATACCTACGTGACCGCGTGTCCTTGTCCGAGTACCTATGTACTACGCAGTGTGTCCTGGGTTCTAATCCCAGCCGGAGCCAACATGGTCATGTCCAACATGTAAAATTTATGTTTGTAAAACGCAGTCACGATACATGAGAATATAGTATCCTATATAGAAGATGAAAAAATGAGCGTTGAAACAGAAATATTCGTATAAAATTAGCAAAAATTAGCAGGCTTGATTATGTAAAGTAAAGAAAAGAAGTAGCACAAGGTCAGTTTTTTAAAAATCTAGAGTGATCAGTGATCACTCATCATGATCACACTGCGTGGGGTAAGGTTCATCATCATCTTGGACATTACGTCACACACAATTAGAAAAAGACAAATGCCCTGACCTCACTACTAGCGATTATATAATTAACTAGCTCAGATAGTTTGTCTTTCTTATAGTGATTAAACAATCGGGGGTGAAAAAGAGAAAATACTATTTGTATTTTGAAAAATTTATTCGAATTTTTGTATTGCAGTGTTGGTTGCATAAAAAATATTTTTCTATATTTCAGGGACGGTTGCAGGCCATTTATCGAGATATATAACGAAGATAGGTTGATTTTGTCAACAGTACAGGAATACGACAGGATGCATTTGTACATGATGGCTGAAGGCAAGGTAGAGGGCAAATTATAAATTTGAATACAAAAATACTAACTAGCCTTGATACGTGCAGCTTTAGATCCGTAAAATTTAGATAAGATTCAGTATTTTTGTTCACGAATTCAAAAATGTTTTGCAGTCACGTACAATAGTACCAGCCCTTCTAAGTATTGTTAGAGTAGTCCAATTTTAGTTAGTATTACTATACGTCTTCTAGAAAACCCCAGAAAAAGCCAGCATTTTATGGGAGAATACTCACCAAGCGGGGCTGGCGGGTTAGTGAGGGCAGTACCCCGTCTAGTGATGCTTTTCTCTTCTAGTCAGTGGGTCAGAGCCTCGTTTGTTACCTGCAAGGGTGCACCACGACCTGGATAGATTATTGCTCCTCATACCCAATTTAAGGACATATTTCACATTTTTAAGTTTATGGTATTTGATGCTTTCTCAGTTGTTGGCCTGCTGGTTGGAATGATTTATTTCGTGTTAGTTAGTATCCTTTACAATTAAAAATTATAAAGTTGTAAAGTAATAGCTTTAATAAGCGTTGGCATTTAAAGTTTCTACATTTCGAAAGGTTAGTAACTAAAACCACAGTGTAAAATGACACTCGTGGCCAACTTAAGTAAAGGCTTTCCAAAAGAGTCCTTTGTAAAATGGCGCTCGCGGCCAACTTAACTAAACGCTCTCTGTAACAGTTCTGTATAAAAGGGGCTTATGACCATCCAAACTATAGGCTTTTCATCATAGCTCTGTGTAAAAATAGCACTCGTGGGCAACTTAACTAAAGGCTTTTCATCACAGTCCTCCGTAAAACGGCAGTCGGGTCCGACTGAACTAAAGGCTTCCCATCATAGTCCTGTGTAAAATAGCACTCGGGGCCGACTTAACTAAAGGCTTACCATGATACTCCTCTGTAAAATGGCACTCGGGGCCGACTTAACTAAAGGCTTCTCATCATATTCCTGGGTAAAATGCCACACGGGGCCGACTTAATTAAAGGCTTTCCATCATAGTCCTCTGTAAAATGGCATGTATAAAAAATATATTTCTCTGCATTGCGTCGTGACAGCATTGCGTATAATGGTTCTATTATGCAGGAATAAAGGCTGTCAGTACAATACCTTAGTAGCCTCTTATGACACCTCGGTAGGAATGAGATTAGAAACAAAATATTTTATTGGATAGAAAGAGGTTATTTTATTAGATAAAGTGACGAAACGAGCAAAATTTTCACCTGATGGTAAGTACAACTTCTGCCCATAACAAATGCTGTGTCACCCAGAATATTACTGTGTGACACCATACTGCGCTTGTCTACCATGAGACTTCATCTCTTAAGTCTCATATGCCCAGTGATTACGTTAGCTCTAAGTGCCCTTCAAACCGAAACACAGTAATGTTTGCATACTACTGCTTCACGGCAGAATAACTGGCCCTGGGGTGGTACCAGCTTGGACGGATTCCTGCATAGGAGTCCTACCAACAGTAAAGTGCTTTTCTACTCTGCCGGAATTTCTATGCAGGAATCCGTCTAGGTAGGTACCGCCCCAGGGCCAGTTATTCTGCCGTGAAGCAGTAGTGTGCAAACATTACTGTGTTTCGGTTTGAAGGGCACTGTGAGCTAGCGTAATCACTGGGCACATAAGACTTAAGAACTGATGTCTCAGGGTGACGGGCGCAGTGTGGTTATGGACAGATGTTGCACTTACAATCTGGTGAACGTTGTGCTCGTTTCGTCACTTTATACAATAAAAAAAAATCATGAAATAAATAAGTAATGGTGGTAAGGTGACGCTGCCGCTGGACAGCACGGTGACGGGCGACGTGGTGATATCGGCGTACCACGCGCGCCAGCAGCTCGGCCGCGTGCAGTCGGTGCCCATGCTGTCCGTGCACTTGCACACCGGCTTCCTCGCCTACGACCAACACGCCATCAAGTTTACCAGGTATATATTTACTAGCGAAACCCACCAGACATCGACCTGCCTGTGTTTATCTAATATATGATCATATGCTGCCGGGCCATCTAGTGGAGAGTTACAACAAAGGGGATGGCGCGAATATATTCTCTGTTTACCACTTCTATAGCGATCGGTTGAACGGTATAGAAGTTGATGTGCTGCAGCGCCATCTAGTGGCAAGCTACAACAAAGTGGGTAGCATAATAACCTTCATGTGCCAATTTTCATGGTGATCGGTGAAACGGTGTAGAAGTCTATTAATCTCAAACAGATATATCAACGTCCATTTTTATATATGTATATTAGAATTATGGAATATGTATATAAAACATACGCGTGTTCGAATCCACGTTCTGTCAAAATTTCGAACTTTCTGAGATTTAAGATTTTGAGCAAACGAACATTTATTTACATTGTCATTTATATAGATGGCAACACTAGTAAACTTTTTGCCAGTGTAAAAGAAGAATATTCAGGTATAAATACATACACAGTGTCACGCCTCTTTCCCACTGGGGTAGGCAGAGACCACATCTTTCCACTTTCTACGATCCTGACACACATCTTTCGCTTCTTCTACTTTCATTAGTGTTTTCATACAAGCTCGTCGGTTGCACTTTTGATGTGGCCTTTTCATAAAACGACTTAATCTGATCGTAATACCTTACCGGCATGCCCATTCACACTCGCCTTATAAATCTGTTTCGTCAATCTTCTTTCATCCATCCTCTCTACGTGTCGAAACCATCTAAGCATTATTTTCTCTTTGTCACTACATCTTCTATTATACCGCAACGTTCCCTTATCATGCTCTTTCTCAGTTTGTCCATCGAAGTCACTCCAGCTATACTTCTAAAATTTTTACACATACAGCAATAATCTTATTATCATGCTTCTTCTGCCAGACCCAACGTTTACTACCGTGCCAACGTTCACTATCGTAAATATATATAATTTTTTCAGTTTTTTTCCCTTAAAATTTTCAGATCAGAAATAGATGGAATAGATGAATCGGCACCCATAAACGACCACTTTTCGTCCAACATATCGGTGGTGATAAGTCTAGTGGTGCAGAATGGGGAACGTCGCAAACCGCGTTGCGATCTGTGGGAGGAGGACCACTCCTTCCCCATTCGGACTCCTGATGTCCTATTCTCCACTAATTTGGAGAGAGACGAGACTATTGATAACTTTGGTAAGTTTAGTTTAAGTTTAAGTTTTAGTCACGAATTAATTGTGAGAAATTTGGTGATTTCTCATAATTATTTCGTGACATATGGACTATTAAGCACGAGTGCATTTTCTCGGTACTAGTTTGAGTCGGTGGATATAGTGTAGATTTGATGTCAAATCTGCACTATATCCACCAACACGAATCTCCCCAATTGTATGACCATGATTATGGCAATCCATGGAAGAGGCCTCAATTCACCTCAATTCATGCTGTCGCATGACCTCGATGATTTCTAGCCTCCCGAACAAACCGACATCCGAAACCTAAAGCACCATTGACTAAATACAATATCATTCAGCATATTAAAGACAAAGAGTATAATGAATAGCAGTGTCTGGCATAAGTGTATCACTAAGCTTTAGATTCCGGGAAATAAGTATTTCAGTCTATTCAGCGGTATCGGATTGACATCCGATATATATAAGTGCTAAAGTGTTTATGCAGTAAGGTGTTGATGTATATCTCCGGATTACAGAGCCAGATTACGAATCCGATCCAAGAGCGAAATGTGTAAGATATTGTTCTATCTTCAAAATGTTTTAATGATGCGTTGGAAAACGGTGTTATTAGACTGAAAAGAATTTGTTACTGACATCAGTGTCGTATACATCATTCAAGTTCAATTTGCTAATGACATAGTTATTATGACAGTATCACCGAGGAGACCTCAGCTTAGTAACTTCAGCAGTTTCTATTAACGGGAAGAAGACATGATAGACGAAGCAGTCTTTGTTACCTATACCGGTCGTTGTTGAGAACACTGAGATCGACATTATCAATTAGTATAAAGAGAAAGAGAGATTATATTGCTTCGGGCCATTTGAAACATAATAAAAATAATATTTTTATTTAACCAAGTAAAAATATTGTGAATGTAGAATTGAGTGTAATGACACATCTGTTTTACTATAACTCTTTAAACGCTTTCTCCTGTGGCAGGCCACGTCGCTATATTATGCTTAATAGTAAAATAAAATATTTCACATTTTACTAAATTAACAAGTAATGTGCCGTGTGGTAGCGGTGCCGTATGGTAGTGGCTTAAGAGAATCTACCACCCCATCTCATCCCGTGGGTGTCGTAAAAGTCGACAGAGGGAAAATATAAATCAGAAGATGGGCAGCAGCATCTCCTGGAACATCTGAATAAATAAACTGCGGTTGCCAACCCGCCTGCCAAGCGTGGCAACTATGGCAAAATCCCCCCAAAATGAGAGCTACAACTTTTGTGGCAATCTATGGGGACTGAACATAGGCCATGTTCAGCAGTGGACTAGGCTGAAAAGATGAAAAGATGAAGTGCCTTGTTTGCATGTGTACTACATCCTTTTTATTGAAATATTTTATTTTGATGCAGCCAATCTCCGAAGAAACACGACTGCAATTCCCCCTACAAGTATGTAGCAGTAGTGTTTGTCGTTTAGAAATTCTGTATCTGCATTTATTCAACTTGTTTTTTTAAAACACCTTCATTTAAAAAAAATTGTTAATTTTACATGTTGATACTATTTCTCCCGTGTGTTTCTTTATAAATTTTTTTCAAAAGTTTCATTACTTAATTATGGACAATTAACATCATGTGTTTTTAATTTCAGCACATCTGCTATTAGTTTACTTATTTATCTTACCGTCTCTACGATTTTCTGTTCTACTAACGACTTTTGTACTTTTACGCAGTAGATATTTTTTAATCATCTGGAACCGAAAGGTACTAACTTCAGTATTACTTAAAGATTAATATAATTAAAATTATGATACGGTATTTAATGAAAAAGTTTAAAATTATAGATTTATTTGCACTCTTTCCAGTTTAACTTAGTAACGCACTGACAGTTCATTAACCCTCCGCTGGTACGCATCGTGCTGTGACGCAAAACAGCCGGTACCTACACAACGGTCGGTTACAGTGATATATATATGCGCACCAATTTTATTATTATTTTGTGAGTCCCATCTTAATTAATGTTCCAAAGTGTCCCAGTGGGCCGGCGGGGTACAAGATATTGATTTAACCGTTTCTAAATCATAAATTATTACGTAAATCTGTATTACAATATTCACTTTATATCTTACCTATACTATAGCTATTCTATAACATAAAAAAAGCGTTAGTAGTCCTCGGTTACAGAAAGATTAAAAAGTCACAGTACATAAATGTTACATGATGGTAACCACTGAATTTTCTTAATTATTTTTTTGCTTAAAACATTAAATTATAACCATTCAGTTTTAACTATATATTTTTATATATTTAAAGAACTGCATATTTTATAACAGCAATATTGCACACTGTCACACGTTATATTTCCATTGAGCTGTGCTCTTGACTTTATAAGCGTTGACTATAGATGCATGTGAATTTAGAATCTTTTTAGATGTTGCAATGAATGAAACATTAAGTTAGTTCCAAGGTTACTATCGAATTGCAAATTTCATGTCCACGGCTTTAGTAGTTTTCACTTAGGTATATCTGTTCGGTGTGACAGATGCGAGAAGTCGCTTAAATATTTTATTTATGTGCATCTATAATGATTTGTAATTTTCAGTAACAGCAGAGTACCCACCCAATGAGGCGGAGAAGAGGCCGCCGTCCCGGCCCGCGCCGCCCTCGCCGCAGGTGGCGCCCCCCCGCGCCGCGCCGCGCCGCCCCCCGCCGCCCCCGCAGTCCCCGCAACCCCCGCAACCCGCTCAGCTCGCTCAGTCCGACACCGCAGACTTCCTCAACCTCTCCAACACCGAGCAGAAGACGGTGAATGCAGAGAAAAAGTTGAAGAGCGATGACTCCTTCGACTTCTTCGGCATGATGGAGAAGCAGACTGAGGACACATTCGGCGACTTCCTCAGTGGTAAAGCCACAGATAATACACAGGTTAGTGCTTTTTTCGTTATTAGCACAATAAGCTCGATACAACAAATGTGTCCGTTTTATTAAATTGTGTTGCAGTTTGTTTGACGTATACCATGTAAATATTTAATTGTGTAAATTGATAATTATCCTTGCAAATAGCTCTATTTTTCAAGTAGGCCTACGATATGCAGTGTGTATATTATGTTTATTTATTTTTTACAACAGCAAATGCATAAATAAATTGACTCGTCGTTTATGTAGAATATATTACGAGATTATGAAGTATTTCCGACGTTTCTAAATCCCCGAAATGTATAAACTACATAATTTGCATGATGAACATGATTAACTACGATGTACCTATACATTGTAGTTAAGTTGATCTCTTGAATCCCGTTGATTTGGTACATACGTATGTTATACCAAAGTATGATAGAAAGTATGCGCATAGCAGTCCATCCATTGCAGTCGCCGATTCGACCCGCTATGAATGACAACCCGCCGATAGAATGAAAATAAGTCTGAAGAATCATAAACTTTTTTGGTTGACTCAGTTATTTACTTTAAGTTAAGCACCTTTTGATTCTTTAAACATCAAAAGCTGTCTAACTATAGCCATGCCATGGAGACTATTTAAAAAAACAATTATCAACTTACCTCATTGTTCCTTTTTTGATATTAAAAAAAATGTTCATGAAACCCTTATATATAAAACTGGTTGGCCAATGTTTTTATAATACAAACTTAGTGCATCGAGTATGTATTCCGACTACTAAAACGAATTAGAACCAAAATTAAGTATACATAGATATAGATAGGTGCTATGCTGTGTCAGGAAAGAGTTATTATTAAATATAATTTTTGCTTGCTTAAATAATTGCCACGCATAATTAATTTTGGACCATGTTCTGTTGCAGCAGTTTCCATCGCAATCAATATTCGGCGACCTACCTGCGCCGTCTACGGAACCCACCGTTACACGAGCCAACGTTAACTCTAGCGATCCGCTCAATTTCGACCCCTTCGGGCTCAATGACCCCCTGCCTAAACAGGAGCCGTTGCTCACCCCGCAGTTAGTGAACGATGAAGGTGAGCAAGCTTGCCACGATAACAATAACATTAAAAAATTAGCTAGAGAATTAAATGATTTGATTTACTACTTTTTACTAGTTTTGTATCAGAGAAATTAATGAGACTATATTCCTTGCCAAAAGACGGAGCCAAAAATTTAATCCGCTTACAGGTCGGTCCCAAAGCGTACCACTAGATCAAGCGCAGCCGTCCAGGAAGGACCCGTTCGCCGGCTTAGGTTTGCTGGGGAGTAATTTGCCTGCGAGCTCCACTCAATCAAGCGGGACTATTGGATCCTCGGGGTCTGTGCCTCCTCCGGGATCGATGCCGCCCCCAGGGTCCGCCGCGCCCGCAGGGTCAGCTGCTCCCCCAGGGTCAGGTGCACCCCCAGGATCTGCTGCGCCCCCGGCATCTGTGGCGGCGGGCAGCGCGCGAGCGTCCCCCGCGCACCAACCCCACACCCCTGCCAGATCCCCGGCTCATCAACCTGACTACAGGTATTTTATTATATCACTATTTTATTATTTAATAACTACCCCTAGGTTCACGTAGCCTTATGAAGTTTTTCGACAGGTTATTAAAAAAATCTAAGTGAAGTATAAACATCCATATTGATATCGTAAATGTGTAAGTAACTCTCTCTGCTTATATGTGTTATGTGCTATCATAATAGTTGTAGGGACACGAAGTGTCGATAATTTTGGTATGGAGAATTTTCTTTTCGATACCGATACTTTTACTTCTATTAGTAATTTTTGACAAGTATCCTATCTATATATATATTACTACTAAGCTTAAGGCAAAACTACTTCTTTAACGGCGTTCTGTGATTCTGCTCGAAAAGTTTACTACTCATGGCCTATGACACAGTGGAAGAACTTTTGGCGCCAACTCGAAGATTGTCGGTAGTGTTTTTAATGGAATTTTGTAATTTCTGTGTATATTATGCGTTTTAATGTTTTATATTGATAGTTTAGTATGCAGCAAGTGCTCGTGAAAGTGTACAGTGATTGGAAAGTTGAATTCTAGACCAAAATTGTACCTTTCGTTCTGTCTCCATCAGTCCAGAAAATCTTCAGTTAAAGTCAGTTATCATTTTACTGTTGATCGAAATGAAGTCTTTGTTATAATTAAATTTCTACTTGACATTACCAAAAATTACTCGATTCTAGTAGCTAGATTGCCAGGACCTGACGGTGAGGTCCTCACCTAACACCTCAGTCTCCTCGTGACAATTGTGCTGATATTGCTGGAAACATCGGGAAACATATTTTTTTATACATAATTGATAAAACTCAACAAAATTCGTAAAGTTTAGTATTGTTAAATGTATAATATTCGCGTAAATATAACAAGTAATATATGTAAGTATGTAGGGAAAACAAATAACACATCCCGTTTTGACACAGGGCGGGAAAATTGATTTAGTGACTGGGCGTAGCCCCTGGCGTGTAATGTCTATAGTCCAGTATTTGGTAGTTTGGTAGCCTGGTCGTCATTTATCTTCACGCCGCCCTCAACACGTATAGGCAAAATAAACGATTATTCTTGATAGTTGTTGTTGTTGTTGTTGGTGGCAGCTCGTTAAAAGAATACTACCACTCCATCTCATCCAATGGATCTCGTAAAAGGCGAGTAAGGAATTAAACTGCACTGTGCACCCAACAGCGCATGGTGGCGATGGGCTCACCACCTATCACACCAAGTGCATTATATTGTTTTGGTGAAACGTGGATTGTGGAGTCATCTGCTCTTTGCAGTGAGTGCCCAGTCTCTGACTACCCCTTATGGGATACAGTCGTGATCTTATGTATGTATGTATGTTTTCCTTTTCATAATGTCTTGATGGCTATTATAGTGCCTGTTCTCCCCTTGTTACTGTTGTCCTCCCACCTGCTATTATTGCTATGGCAATCATGGCAATGGCAACCCAGCCATTTAACCTGTATTTAATTTAACTTTTGCAGTCGGACGCATTTCGAAACAACCAAGACACCCGCCGAGGATAAGTCCAAGAAGTCCACAGACATATTTGGCGAGCTTCTAGGAAGCCAGGGCTACGACTTTGCAACTAAAAAAGACTCAGGGCCTAAGACTATAAACGCAATGCGAAAAGTGGAAATGGTAAAAGAAATGGACCCCGAGAAACTAAGGATACACGAATGGGTGAGGATTATAGGAGATTATTAGTACGAATTTTTACCTACGTGAAGATAACGTCTCTCGTCCATTTTCGGTTACTGCCAGAAGTTCACATCTATGCAGGATAAATAATGGTCTTACTCTGCACTTTCATGACCCATAAATACTTAAGCATACAAATATCGTAATACATTGTAATAATTTAAAAGAATTTATTAAATACATTGTGTAATATAGCATTGAAGAAAAAGACTCGAAGAGTTTCTTGTCGATCGGTATATATTTTGACGTCCCATAAGATTCTTGACCAAGGCTAAATTAAATAAAAAAAATTGGACTTTGACTTAGTGTCGCTAACGACTGTGCAATAATGACGACTGTTATGATTAATATACAAAAAAACTTGATGACTTGTAACTCAAAAACGTCCTCTAAAAAAGAGCGCACAGTGCGCTCATTTCGATTAGCACACGTCAGCCGTGTCAACCACAAAACTTCGTGAAACGATAGTTGATTTAATTTAAAACAACTTCTTTATGTCGTGGGCGTCAGATTAAATTTGTGGTTATTTAAACGGGTTATATTAAGGGCGCATTTGGAACTGATTTTGTATAGAACTGTGTATCTGGGGTTTTTTGTATATCAATGACGGTTATAAAGAAAAACGACAGTAAATGAAAATATACCATAATTTGTCCTGTCCTCTGCCAATCGTAGGCCGTAATACGGTAATTATTATATTACGTTTTGCATCGCTTGTCGGGTCGATTGAACTGCAATTTCAGCCTTTAGTAACTGCAATTTTATGCCATTTTCTTGGTTGAATATGGTACTTAACAATTTTGGTTACATACGCAAACCGTTCATATTAGTCTTCCTATATTAGTCCGCCTAGTCTGTCGCGGGGGCAACTGTTACACTTTACATCTATGAACCTAATGTAGAGGGAAATCCCATATACAGCATTTCACCATAATTTGTTGAGACTCCTGGCGATGAGCAAAAATACTCTAAATGATTTTTTTAAAAAGCATTGTGACGAACGATACATACATTCGCCCTAAGGAATAGCGAAGTCTAGGTTAAAAACGAACATTGTTTATCGCAATTTTTATAATGTTCTCGGCACTATAATGATAGTCTCACCAATCAGTTTATACAAGCTACAGGGCGAAACAAGAAAGTGACGAATTTATCGATTAGATATTGTTCATTTGAGTGACTGTATCTTCGGAGTGTCATTATATTAATCCAAATCAGAACCAGCGGCGTAAGAGTTTCAACTTTTTTTGTTACATATGAGGGTTATTAGCGCTCTCGCACTCTGAGATTGCGAAACTAAAAATTAAAAAAGGAAAATGTTTACTTCAGACCGAAGGCAAGAAGGCCAATATCCGTGCGCTGATGTGCTCTCTCCACACCGTCGTGTGGGAGGACTGTCGCTGGACGCGTTGCGACATGTCGCAGCTCGTGTCGCCCGCAGATGTCAAGAAGAACTACAGAAAGGCCTGCCTTGCAGTGCATCCTGATAAGGTTGTTAATACAATCCTTTTATCCATTCATTATATTACTAATTAATTCATTCATTGTTTTATGTTCTTTAGACGAGAATCTTGAATGTCATTTCTCACTCGTAACAAAGTCCTAACGCTGCATGTGATCCCCATCCGGTGGTGGTGGCCTAAATACTATATCTATGGAGACATGTTTTAAGTGGAAGTTAACCATGTTTGTATATGATAAGTGTTCAAAAATCTTTACCATAAAATTTATTATTTTCTTAGTTTAAATAAAGAAATCAGATTGATACATTTTTCAGCAAATGGGTACACCCAATGAGAACATAGCGAAGATGATCTTTATGGAGCTAAACAACGCATGGAGTGACTTTGAAAATGATGCAAAACAGCAAAATCTGTTCCAGTCTTAATGTGTTACCCACTATAAAAATAAACATTGAAAGTCTGCTAATAATATGTAACCAGCATTATCGCCAAGTGAAAGGGTTGCTAGATTTTTTTTGCTAATTAGGTTTTAAAGTTTACTCTCAACTCATTTATCATATCCAGATAAATATATAACATAACTACGATATATATAATATAACAACGAGCTTAAACGAAAAAAAAATTTTTTTTTACTCAATCAAGAAACAGATGTAAGTTAAAATAATGTTGCTGAGAGGTTTTACTTTTGGTTATTATTATGATATATATACAAGTAGATCAAAAAGATTTTTGCCTAGTAGCAAATTAGATTTTATTGCTAATCCCAGTTATATTTATAGATATCGTAAATTTATTGATCTAGCAACCCAACCAACGACAACCTAGATTATTTGGCCCATGTTTAAGATTTTATTCCATACATAATATTATAATGCAAAAAACCATTATAGCTGTTGGAATTATACATTAAC
Organism: Luehdorfia chinensis; assembly: GCA_019845155.1. Classification (NCBI taxonomy): domain Eukaryota; kingdom Metazoa; phylum Arthropoda; class Insecta; order Lepidoptera; family Papilionidae; genus Luehdorfia; species Luehdorfia chinensis. Next base: position 2,915,250 of record JAHVAK010000052.1, read on the forward strand.
AACTTGTTAGCTTTGCTTTAAAAAAAGTTTATTAATTTTTGATTGAAAATATGGAGAGCGTTAATTTTGTAACATTCAATGCATATATAGTATACATATAATTTGCAGTTTTTACTATAATATTATTGTTGTGTATACATGTTTGCATTCACACTCGCCGAGGCGGTGTCAGATTGCTTTGATCTTTGTGTAAGTCTCGATTTTTATAATATAGGAAAACATTTAAATGACTCGTAACATTTTTAAATTGTAACGTGCGCATAAATATTGATGTAAATATTTATTAAAAGTATTATATTAAAAACAAAGATTACATGGAAACATTTATTCGCATATTTAGCACATTTAAAGATATTTTTTGAAGTCCAGTAGTTTGTAGGCAGTAACTTCAAACGATACTTGCTCGAGGCTATAAAGATTGTTTAAAGACTTGTCAAATGGGGTTGGGATATATAAGGATTGGTGCACATTAGTTGTAATAAGGCATTTAATTTGTAAAAAAATATATCAGTACTGTTAGAGAATATTTAAACTTTTTCATGAATGCCTCAAGTAGATTATGAGCAGCTAGGTTTTACCTACAACAAACAGCTTTCATATATAGCAATGTTTGGGTGCTTACCGAAGCTCAAGTAGGTGTGCAATATCGTTGAACATGCCTCTTTATCAAGCATGCAATTAAGTTTGTAATTTAGATTTGCAATAAAAATAATACTAAATTTACTTTTTAAAAAATATGTTTGTTAACGGATACGACACACAACAAGTGATTATTTAATTCCATTTACTTGTCAAACATTGTCACGGTATCGCATGCTCCACAAGAGTGCATGTTAACCAATAGAAGTTATTTGACATGTTTTAACCGCAACACAGGGTTGGGTTGGTTCGGTTTTTTTAAACTTTGAACTTAAATATATATTTACTATTAAATAAATATTAGCCATCTAAGTTTCTTATAGCATTATGATAGTCATTTTACACACTTTTTTTCGGATATCATCTGAGAAAGTACTTAATAATCTCTTTTTTATTACTTCACATTAGAATATATTTAATTTGATTACATTAATTGATTGCTTTGAAATGCTAATAAAGTTATATTTTATGTATGTTTACTATAGTATAAGAATAGTATTATATATTAAAATTATTGTAGATCATGTATTATATTAACTAGGTGTTAATAATTTACTGTTCTCCGAGAGCTTAAGAATTCGTTAAGTTTGTACATTCCTAATGTTATAGGACAATTGCATACTCCCTTTGTAGATGTTTCTGAAGCATCATACTAAAACTTTATTTTACTTTATTTACAATGGAATGATTTAATCGACCTTTATATCCCATTAAAAATTTTCGCGAAGAAACTATAAGAATGGTATTCCCATCAAGGTCTCTATGTATACCCGTAGGAAAAGAATTTTGTTTATCATAACTGATTGGATATAAAGTCTAGTACATTTTTTAAGGCCCAAAGTAGACGGTTAGTTTACATTCAGCTCATAAAATTAAAAATAAATCAGTAATGTAACTTTGAAGTATACTTGTGAAGCATGGCTTAAAATGTTATATGCATTTGCCTTCAAATTTGTCAAGCATTATAAAAAACAAACTTGCTTATTAAGAATTTCACGTTCTTCGCCAAAATTTTGTTAACACCGCAAGTCTATCTATGACTACTAATATCTACTATAGACTACTTTTCCAAACATAATTACGGTATGCCAGTGAAACTGTTCCTAGTTTACATACTCTTCCATGATTAGATAGGGCCTACGAGTAAAGTATCTTATGCTTAAGTTATCGTAACAGGCGCATGGTTGTTTAATGTAACATGATGTATTTGTCGCGTCTCCTAATTTCTGTATATTTTGCTTGCAAATAGTAAACATGTTAAAACATCGAAATTGTTCGAAAATAAATTATGGCAGCAATAAATCAGCTTTTATTTAATTATATATGTCAGTTCCCTTTTTTATTTAAATATTGCAGATTGAAGCGATTAATTTATAATGTCCAGAAGTGCCAGTTTGTGTACATTGAGGTTCCAAACGATTTTTTCTGAGCACATCTTTCTGATGACCTAGAAATGTAGAGGCTGCATTTGCGTGGACCCCAGATTTTACATAAATTATTAAGAAGTTATAAAATTATCTACTTAATGAAACCACTTAAACTTAATTCACCGCGTGGCCTAGTTGTTAGAGTACCTAACTTCTACGCCGAAGGTCCTGGGTTCGAATTTTTTTTATTAAGGAAGGAAGGACATTTAATACCAAGGTTTTATTTCAACATTGGAAGTAAGTAAAACAGTCTACTAGTGTGTATATGCTTTCAAACGCACACAAAAAAATTTTAGTATAATTTTAATAAAACTAACATACGAGGGTGGATTGAAAAGTACTCGGCCTAACACAGATCCATTCAATTCTAAAAATCAAATCTACCCACATTATTTAGTTCAGTTCAGACTAGTTCATTGTGTGAAGTTCGAAACGTGTGCGATAATTAGTTGTGATTTTATAAATTTATTAACAAAGTAATCGGTCATAATTTCCGCGAATGGAGCAAATCGAGCAGCGTGCCGTCATTAAGTACCTCCATAAGAAGGGGCTATCATCAAAAGCCATCCATGATGACATGGTCAGTACATTAGGCGATTGTGCTCTGTCATATTCATCCGTCAAAAAATGGATAGCAGAATTTAAGCGTGGTAGAGAGAGTGTGAAAGATGAACCCCGCTCTGGAAGGCCTTCGACGTCAACACTACTGACGAAAATATTAAAAAAGTACTTGATTTAATAATGGGAGACCGCAGATTAAAAATTAGAGAGATAGCCGAGATTATAGGCATCTCTTATGAACGAACTCAAAACATCATTGTCAACGAGTTGGGTTTCCACAAGGTGTCTGCGAGGTGGGTTCCGCGACTGCTTTCAGTTGAACAAAAAAGGACGCGATTGACTATTTCACGCGACTGTTTGGAGTTATTTGAAGCCGATGCAGATGATTTTTTGAATCGTTTTGTTACTATGGACGAAACATGGGTTCATGTTATACCATGGTACACCGGAAACAAAACAACAATCAAAACAGTGGAGAAGACCTGGTTCATCACCCCCTAAAAAGGCTAAGTCGATTTTGTCGGCAAATAAGGTGATGGCTTCAGTATTCTGGGACTCGAAAGGTGTGATTATGATTGATTATCTTGAAAGGGGTCAGACTATAAACTCTGATTACTACTGCACCTTACTACGTCGTTTACGAGAGGAAATAAAAGAAAAACGTCAAGATAACGCCCGTGTTCACACGTCAGTACAGTCAATGGCTGGAATTCACAACTGTGGCTTTGAACTGGTACCGCATCCGCCGTATTCACCTGATCTGGCACCATCAGACTTCTTTCTGTCCCTAACCTAAAAAAGACTTGGGAGTCAGATTTTCACAAACGACGATGTCAAAGCACTTTAGAAGACGCATATTTTGCTCTAAAAAGAATCATTTTTTTTTACGGTCCTAAATTCGTGGAAGGGGAGGTGGCAAAAAGTGTATTTGAACTGATGGTGATTATGTAGAAAAATAAAATATAACTGATTTAGTATGTGTTTATTTTCTTGGTTAGGCCGAGTACTTTTCAATCCACCCTCGTACAACAGGAAAACATATTAAGAATGTAGAAAAATTTACAATGTAGTGTCCTGACACCTAGTCCCTGGACTAGGCATCGTTTTAACCAAAGTCATTGTACAAAGATTATTCATGGGGTTACTCCTGTGTAAAATGAGACTGACTACATTAGACCTCGGATCTCATTTCAAAGGCTTTCTCACAGATAACCGTGGTAGGATTCCAATGAATCAATCTCCAAGGTATCATCATAGCGTATGTTTTTCTGCCATGAAGCAATTTCGGTTTTAAGAGCACTGAAGGCTAGTAGAGTCTACTACCCTACTAGAGCTAGAGCTATTTTGTAATTACTGAGTATATGAGATATATACTTATGTCTCAGGGCAGGAGGTTAGGTACCACCCCAGGGCCAGTTATTCTGCCGTGAAGCAGTAGTGTGCAAATATTACTGTGTATCGGTCTGAAGGGCACTGAGAGCTAGCTTAATAACTGTGCATATTAGACTTAAGAACTAATGTCTCAAGGTGACGGGCGCAGTGTGGTGCTACACAGAAATACTCTGAGTCAGAAATACACAGCTGTTATGGGCAGACGTTGCACTTACCATCAGGTGGACGTTTTGCTTGTCTCGTTACTTTATCAAATAAAAAAAATTAGAGAAGCGCAGTGTGCAGGTGCATACATCATTTCTTTATGGGCAGACGTTGCAGTTACCATCGTGTGAACGATTTGTCTCGTGACTTAATTCCATAAAAATAAAGATTCAGAAGGATAACGATTAGTGATTCAACACAACAGATGCAGACACAACTCTATAAACCTTCCGGGACTACCTACTACCACGGATAGTAATATCGCTGTTTTCAAAACGGCTATCATCGTCATACATAAAAGAACCAACCATACTTTAGAAATTTATTAAAACTAAGCCTATTTCCTGGATCAGCTATTTTCCAATTTTACATCTAAGCAACCGTATCGTTCCAAGAGCTCCTGCTTTTTCCTTCTTAGTAACGCTTCTTCTACATCTTTCTGTGAGGGCACCGCCACGAGCGAGGTCACAGATGGTTTGTCTGTTATACTATCGTCATCTTCTATCCTCTTGTCCTCGGGCTGTAGGCAATTACAATAATGTATTAGTTGTATACATAGTACGACCAATTTCATGAATTAACATTCAGTAATAGTTTATATTCTAACAATTAACAAAAAAGGTGGATCACTAGATTAGCCAAGCTAATAATTATTACGCAAAATTTTGTGTAAAGATTTGGGTCTAAACTGTGTCTTATCGTTACAGTTTAGTTAATAAAGTTTATTACAATAAAGTAAAGTAAAGACGTAACTTCGATCAGACGCAGATCACTGCGTGTGATGATGACGTCCTGTTTGCCGAGTTTTGATCACGGCATCAACTTCCGAATACTGTCGGAAGTCATCAACTGGCGCAGGAAATGTAATATATAGTGCAACAAGTGTACGCGCAACCACAGAGACAATTACACGTCCTAAACTACACACCAACACAACACAACCCGAGATTAAAACCAACTGAGTTTGTGGGTTTCTGATGATGAGAGATTTTTGATGAGGAGCGAAACTTTCCCAAAAAGATCTAGTAAGATTTAGTAGCACGAGTGCTACATACTGAGGACGTTTAAATTGCACGACGGGACGAGTGAGTGCCTGTGTTTGCGCGTACACTTGTGGCACTATAATATCTCCTGCGCAGTTGATAGCTCTCGACAGTAGTCGGAAGTTGTCGCCGTGGTCGAAATCGGCTAGGAGAACATCATCATCATCATCATCACGTTTAAATTACTTTTTACAATTAAAAAAAAAATTACTCACATCTTCTGGATAAATATTTTCCTCTTCAGGTAGATCTTGATCTTTGTTCTGTTCTTTATTCCGCCTCCACTCTTCGACTGCCCGCGCTATCGCTGTAGTAAAATTTCTGACATTACTTCAGTTATTTAACAAAGGCCATCTTATCTAAACTCTACTTTAAGTAGATACTATAGTTATACATATACAATACTATAACCCGTCCTCGATATTATGACCCGACAGACGATGCTCTGATCTTTTGAGGTAATTGTCCCGATGAGTTTGATTTCTTTAATGAAATTTTAGTACATTTAAATGTAATAAACGTTGATTAATGATCAGACTTTGTGTTTTACTTGCATTAAACTAACGTATATGTATTGTGGATATGTGATTATTTCGGTCTATAAATATAGAATTTGTTAATAACTTGCCTACAGCGCTACGTATCGATCCTAGCAAATTCTAAACCATTATCTCGACAAAACAAATATATTGTATGTCTCAATCGGTCAAGTTGTTCAGAAGTTATAAAATCACTAACAGACACAATGTATACATGTGTGCATTAAAAATGTACGAATTTCAAAACATTATTGGGAACAAGGAGCCCGAATGGTGGGATCAGTAGTTTGATTTACGAAACTTTAATTTCAATCACAATGGAGCGAACAACGTGCATTTTGTGTAGAACATTTTTACAAGAACTGTGTTTCCAGCATATTTCCCTCTAAATGGGCATGTATGTAAATAATATTGTCGTTACTGGGCTGTAGAAAATCCAAGCCAAGTCACAATTTCGGCAGGGTCAGTTACAGTCACTAAGGTTATAACACTATGAGTGGTGGTAGGATTCCTATGCAGGAATCCGTCTAGGTAGGTACCACCCCAGGGCCAGTTATTCTGCCGTGAAGCAGTAGTGTACAAGCATTACTGTGTTTCGGTTTGAAGGGCACTGTGAGCTAGCGTAATCACTGGGCATTTGAGACTTAAGAACTGATGTGTAAGGGGGGACGGGCGCAGTGTCACACAGAAATATTCTGGGTGACACAGCATTTGTTGTGGACGAACGTTGTACTTGCCATTAGGTGAACATTTTGCTCGTTTCGTCACTTTATACAATAAAAAAAAAACAAGACGGCGCGACGTGCCATTCATCTAATGAGTCAGTCTAGAAGAGTATAAGCAGCTCAATGTTAGAAGCCCTGACAACACGCCTTCTCCATACAGCCGTGTATTGTTTGAAAGGTTGACATTAATTAGTATATCTCATGAATTCCTACTCCGAGAAAGGTTTACATACAACTTTTCTCGGAAAATAACTGGGCTGGGCTGGCTAAGAGCTTCTTATGTCCATTACGGTCATCTTACCGGTTCCCAACACTCTTACCTTCTTTTTCGGCGTCCTTCTCCAAGGGCAACAGCAACCCGTCGTCGTCGTCCCGGTACCCGTAGTAGTCTGCGTCGACGTCGCGCATGAGGTCGGCGCGCGTCCGTCGCGCCGGCGCTGGCGGCTCTTGCTCGAACAACTCGCGCACGCCTGACCACAACACATTTCTACTTTTAATATCTCAAATAAAGTTCTTGAAGTGAAAACGAATAGAATCGTTGTGATTTGAAACTCGCTGAAACGAAAAAGCGACGAAAATATGCATGTATACGATTAAGCCTGCGGTAGAATACAGTATACAGTGTTTTTTATTGTATATTGATATTGTCGATTTATTCGTAGATTTTGCTCCCATTAGCTCGACATCAAGAACAAAACGGAACAAACAGTAATTGTCGCTGTATTTAAAAGATATATTGATCAAATCCAAACCAAAGCATTTATTTCATACTTTAGTTACCATGAGCGACTCGTGTCATTTGTTGAAATTGAAAACTTGGAGTCTGTATAAAACGTAGAATAAAATGATAAAATAATTTTAAACTTGGTAACAATATTATAATAAATAAACCCTACAATTAGCCTACTCCTGATATTCTGCATTCGTCTCATGCTCTCGATGTTCAGTTTTCTGAAGGTTTCACTTCTACTGCGTGTTAACTGCACGCGTTTTATAGTAGAAAGTGACGTTACTGTATCACCCAGAACAATTTTGTGGGGCAACAGCACCACACTGCGCCCGTCACCCGAAGACATCAGTTCTTAAGTCTCAATGCCCGGTAATTACACTAGCTGTTAGCGCCCTTCAGTTCAGACCCTTCAGGCACTACTGCTTTACGGCAGCCTTTATACCTACCTACACGGATTCCTGCATAGGAATGTATAGGTACTCGTAGATAAGATATCAGTAGGTAAGTCCTTATTTTTTGGCCGATGTTACATATCTTCGTTAATTTTAATTTCACACGAAGTTTCCATTCATCCTGGGTTATGTGACACCAAAAATTCTAAGTGTTGTGTCTAAGGTGTATCGGGCGAACAAACGCTGGTTTTCTTGTCTTTTTTAAATTGGAGGAGAGTGACAACTGATCACTATACTATTAATTACCTGTATGCATTTATTTATTTTACCAAACTTTACCTGGTAAATCCTTCGCTGCCCCGAAGTATTTGTAGCCTCTGTTTCCAGGAACTTCCTTTCCGTCTTGGTCAAGCATCTTAGGACCGACACGAGCATGGTCCGGGCCACCCAGTGCCTTTATCTGCACTTCCCAATGGCGCTTTTCCCGCATCAGCTTGTTGATTTCATCGTTTAAGTCTCGGATCCTAAATTCGCCTAGACCAGCTGAAAATGTTTTAATGTTTTAAATGTTAATTATCATATAGGGTTTCGTTAAGTAAGAAATTACAGGAAAGATGTTCATACGTATTTAATAACATTCAAAAAACTATCTTTCAACAAGTTATTAGTATAAAGTACTAAAAAAAAAACGATATGACTTATATATAATTTATTTCAATGAATAAGTCGCGAAGAATAATGTGTCACGAAATTATTTATTTCTGGTTTTCTTAGATTTTCCTAATTTTGTTTTCCTCTTCTTTTCTTTATCTTTCTGTACCTTTTTTTGGGCTGTTCTAGATGGTTTCTTTTTTAGTTCACTTGAACTGCATTGTTGTGAAATATGGTTATTGCCTGCGACGTTATTAGATGGTCCCTTAGGGGTAACAAGTTCTATTTCAAGATCTGTCTTTTTATCTTTTGTCTCGAGCTTTTTTCCAATTTTGAGTATGAAAACGTCTTTTTGCGGATGAACCATTTTCTCCATATTAACAGGAACGGGGCAGTTTGACGGAGTTACATTTATAATTCTTCTATCTCTAGCTTCACAACTTTTTTCTTTTCCAGAATACGTATATTTAAGATTAGAAGAGTACGTGTTTTGTGCTTTGGCGGGATAACACAGGTCTCTCGGCAACTCAAATTGTATTTGCTCTCCGGTATTATATAGATTATTCTCACAAGAGCATAATTCCTGAATTTTGTCGTACTTTCCCATCCTCTCCACTTTCGTTGTTTTAGGCACTCTGATTTTTAATTCGTTTGCGTTTATTTTAGTAAAAATTTCGTCATATTTTGGCATTTCACCTGAAAAGGACGCGTGTTTAAAATTATAATACGTTAATTTTTATACGAAGGAAACTTTACGGATTTTTAATCGCATTTTTTTTATTTAATATTATTAATTTTATATTTAAAGTGACATGGTAAGTGCAACGTCTTATAAAATTCTTGGCGAATGCTTGTGTACGGACTCGTGGTCGACAGATCAAATCTGACTCTTTCTCCCAACTAGTCGTTTTAATGTCCAGCAATGGACTTCTCACAGGCTGAGGATGATGATGAAAGCTCACACTAGATTTAGAAATTATTAACAATATCTACACTGTAGGAAATAATAACTAATTTCACAATATGAAGTGAAGTATTCCTTACTTGGTTGATGCCTATATCCATAGTAATGTTTCGAGGAACCGCTTGATATTTGTGATACTGGACTTCTCCGGTCTCCTGTTGTACATCGTATGCGCACTGCGAGGAATTTCTTTTCTAGTAAGAGAATCTTCGTCTAATAGTACTTTTCCTTGACCATCCATTTCTACCTTTTGGCAGGAATACATGGACATGCCATTGTCTTCCTTTTGCAAAAGCGACGTACCCCGCTGCATAGGTGAAGCGATGAATGTGGTTGTAATCTCTTTTCCAAGGAACGACATTCGTGCCGAGATTTCTATGACCCCTATAGAATCGCTCTTTTCACTATCACCACACGTCAAATAAAATATGTTTTTGCTCATTGGCGTCGACGTCGTGCATATGATATTGTCGGTAGGTTGTTCTTCCGCCCACTTCTTGCAAAGTTCCTCGCGAAGCTCGACAAAATTTTTAGTATAATCGGCCCGAGTTTCGCCAACTTTGGTAACGCAGCTTGAACATGGCGGTTGCTTCACTATTTGTAGCTTGATAACAAACTCTTTGATACTGCAAATCTTATCGTATGTCATAGCAAACAGGGCTGATTTTCCCACATTTAAATGAGTAAAATCAATTACTTTTCCATACGACGCATCGTAAAGCACTATTGGTTGTTTACCCAAAAACGTCGCTGTAATTACTAAATTATTATAGGCAAATTCGAAGCATTCGCATTTCATGTTGATTTTATTTATTATAAGCTCGATAAGAAAGAGATGATATGGAAAATTGACGTCTTCGTCTTTCGCTGTAAGTAATTCCTTTTTGGTACGAGTAATATCTTCCGATAAACTTTTTATGGATTCCCTCAAAGTATTAGCTTCGTTAGTTAACAATTTGCTCATGTTTGCTATCTTATTGATGTTGCTGTTCAATATAGGCGAACGGGGGTCTTCTACAGTCTTTGAAAGTAATCTGACTGTTTCTTTTAATTCGTCTACGTGAGCACTTATATTTTTTCCTTGTGGTTCGAGATCGATAATTGATTGAATTATATCGTTCTTTCCCATAGTAGCGTTTAGGCTTTTGACACTTGGACTTTGAGAGTTTTCTGGATTAATTTTCGGATTTTCAATTTTGTTACTTTTGATAGATACGGACGTTTTTGCGATTGAGCCTGGACTATGTGGTGCTGTGGAAAGGTTTGGTGATGTTCTGTGTGGTGATGGCCAGCCATTGTTTTTAATAAAAACGGGTGATTGTGTACTTTGTAAGGAGCGTCTCCGTGATGTTGCCACTGGCGAAACAGACTGCACATCAGTTTCTAAGGGCTCAGTATTTTCAAAATCATTTGCAGTTACAGTAAGCTCATTCTGAGATCGAAAGCTAGTTTCTCTTGAGACTTCAACGTTCGACGGTTCCATTATATCAATATTTATAATACTTTTTTAAACATCAAACTATTAATTTTACATTGTTGTGAGTTTTTAAGCTTTAGAGCCACACTTCATAGCCTAATAGATTTAAGTACGAAATATTCGAAATTCTAATTTTTCTTAAATGGAGGAAAGTCGCGACGAACAAAACAAAAAGAATCAAGGGCCCTGCGATGGGGTAGGTACTACTCGACGGATTCCTGCACAGAAATCCTACCACCAATAAATATTGTAAAAATCGCCCTACATATACTAGTTGTTGTGGCGCGGGATGGGTTTTCAGTATGGCATGTCAATCGAAGGTTATGGTACTGTGTAAGATCGTAAAGAAAAAAACCAAAATTTATCTCGACGTTCTTAGAATAAACTTTAAAAATTTCATATTCTAAAAATGTGAAATTTTTGTTTTATCAATATTACAAATTAGCTCACACTAGAATATTCTTTTTCATGCAAACACCCAGACCCGGAACTATTATCGGCTGACAATATAAATGTATGTTCCGGGTAACGAACCTGCGAACCGTAACGTAGTAGCCGATCGCAAATAATTATTATTATAAATACTTTTTATAACATTTTTGTTATTTAGTTGGAAGATATCACCATGGACGAAATTTCCCAAGAGGATTTAATTTGAACGCTAATTATTGTGGTTGGTTTGGGAAATTACAATAAGTTTTCAAAATAAGCTTTCTTACCATTCTGTATTTGTGCGACCTTTTTAGCGATCTCCCTCACAATTTGCAGTCTCCACTTCTCAGCCTGCTGTAGGTCATTACACTCAGATGCGAGGTAGGGCCGCCGCTCTCGCTGCCCACCCGCTTCTTGCACCTGTGCTGCGCGCCATCGCGCCAGGGTTGTCCTGTATATTTTTGTTAAGTAGGAAACATACAGAAAATACATAGATACCACACCGAATACCGCTCTGACACTTTGTCGACCACTACAGTGGAGTACGGACGCACATAAGTCATTACATTATTATTTTAACCTTCTTTTTTCATATTACAGTTCTGAATCAGTGCCCTGTAAGTTATATTGTATTACTTGCTTACTTATGAACATACATATTATTTAAAAATACAAAACATACATAAAATTAGATTATTTAGAAGTGTCTGGTATTTGTCCAAATTGAAATAATTTAAAAAATACTTCAACAACATATCAGAAATTTACATAGCTGTGAGGAATAGCTAATTCTGATTTTATAATAATATCGTAATGGTTTTAGTTATAAAGTCTATTGATGCACAGAAAAGCTGCTTTTTTTATAGAATTCTAGCATTCAATTAAAATTAGTAATATTCTTGTTAACCACTCCAACTAAGCTTAAAAGCTTGTATGAGGCGATGGTTCACGACAATAGTCGAATGGCGGGCTCGATCCTGCGATATCATGTTTTCATGGCCCATAAACCATTAGGCTTATTCACGCTACTGATAGTCAAACTACTCATACTCATACTCAAATTATTCTGACTATAAATATTAAACTTCACTTCACTTATCCCAACCAGGAGGTCAATTGTGTATATCCCGATTAACCAATTAATGAGGTTCAAATGCCAACATAAAGCTGATCCCGAAACCAAACTGAGTTACACAATAGACCTCCTGTGGTACCTAAATCTTACAATTTTGTACTCTTCTAACTGTACAAGAGACGATCAAAAGTTTGCACAATGAAAAGGGTAGAAAGAGACAGGAATTTATTCGAATACCTAGGAATTATTGATGACTCAACTTCACTATAAATACCAAGTTTAGGCTAGATCTGGTCACTCATGTTCGTGTGTAAAAAATGTCAACTATACAGAAAATTGATAAAACGCCGCGGATAATCATGGAAGAGATGTCATCTGCTTACGCGGACTCTTGCCCTGGGAAAACCATGATTTACAAATGGCTTGGCCTATTCAAGCAAGACAGAGAGTCAATTAAAGACAATGACCGCCCAGGTCGGCCGATTGAAGCCACTTCCTCAGGCATGTCGAAAAAATGGAAAAACGTTCTTGAAGATGCTCGCTTGTAGAAGAAGCAATTAGCAGAAATAGTTGGGAGCATCATCTAGTACAAATTTGAACATTCTCCATGATTATCTTGGTATATTGAAGGTCAGCGAAAGATATAGACAAAGATATATATAAAGGGTGCCGAGAATGCTCACTCCGCTTCAAAAGCAAGAGCGCATCGAGTACTTACAGAAGTTTTTGTGATTATATGAGCCGAATTGTTATAGGGACGAAACGTGGGGTCATCACTATGAGCCTGAGTCAAATCAGGAGTCAATGCAGTGGCATAAGAAGGACAAACTCCCGCCTAAGATGTTTAAAGTGTCACAAACGACCGGAAAGTTCATGACCACGATTATTGGGATTCTGAGGGTATTTCTTTGATCACCGGAAAATACTACGCCAGTTTACACAAAAAGCTAAAAAATGCCAACAAGGAAAGAAGTAGGGGAAAATGGACTCGAGGTGTGTTGCTTTTGCACGACAACGCGCCCGTTCACAAGAGCCACGTTGTGATGGCTCCTCTACACAAGTGTGGTTTCGAAACTTAAAACCACCCGCCCTATAGTCCAGATTTGGCAAGTTTACTAACTGATGAATATGTGAAGTCGGCGATTTCGGCCTATTTGGAAGGCCTCGACAAAACATTTTTTTTGATGGCTTAAACAAATTGTTTGACAGATCTGAAAAATTTATTACAGATAAGGGAGAGTATATTGAAAAGGAAAAATAAATTTGAATTTAATTTCATTTTCTCTGATTGTCATTCCAAGAACTTTTTGACCGCCCCTCATACATGCTTGTAAAAAAGATTAAAAAATCATATCTATCCTAGTAAAATTATTTTAAATACCAAGACCTGAAAAATTCAAAACTTTAGTGGTTACAGAGCTGTGGTAACAGGTCCCAGGCGCTCATCTTAAAATTTTATAGTAGCCGGGGGGTTGCGGACACTTCCCGGTTCTAAAACAATCTCAGAAATAAGAGGATGCCTGTGCTCAGCAATGAGAAGTTCAATGGCTGTTACTTTAGTTTTTTCACTTTTAGATTTATATATTTGACTATAGGTGATGCAAGCCCTGTGCAGTGAAATTTGAAGTGATTCCATAAGCTGTCCCTGGAGTTTTTAAGATTCTGAGGTATCATTCAAAACTGATATATATAATATATTAAATTCTTAACCATGATTATAAATTCTCCTGAGCATTCATCACAAGACTTAAAAGTGAACAAACTAAAACACTTACATAGCTTTTTCTGCATTTCTGGCCTGTAAAAAAAATTAGCTGTACAGAAAATAATAATAGTCTCTAAAAGTAAGCAATAGAGTTAGAATAGATTACAAAGATAGACTAATCTTATGAAATCTGCAACTTAGTCGTAGATTGTCTATGAAAAATCATATTAAATGATATTAGAGTATTTGTGTTAATGTGAAATAGTAAAGAGTGAAATGTTAAAATTTTTGTTTTATTGTAATCTATGGATTAGAGTCCTATCAAATTATTGTTGTTGTTGGAAATATTTGATTTTTTGGTATAACAAGTTTTTTATGTCTGAGTCCAGGATGCAAGCTATCACTGTGCCTAATTTTATCAAGATAGGGTCAGCGGCTGAGCCGTGGAAAGGTAACAAACAAAAAGAGAAGCAGAGCTACATCCGCATTAATAATATTGTAAGTATGGATTTAAGACTTTTACAGCTTTAAACCTAAAGTTTTTTAGTGTTAGGAATCCAACTGATGGACAAGATTATTTTACATGAATAATGGATCCAGTGGTAATACTAAAGTTAAATAAATATAATGTTTTTGAATAGTTTTAAACAGGCAAAACAAAATATACCATTCTGTTAAGTTCTGAAGCAAACGATTTTCTTCCGGGCTGTAAGTACTGGGTCTATTATATGTTTTTTAATTAATTATAATGTTGATGGTTTCGTCCGACAGTTAAAAGTTCTAAATAGGTAACTGTTTTGAAGTTTCACTTTTAATTTATCTAATAAATTGGTTTTAGTTCATTCAAGGATCTGACAGCTGACATTAACAAAGTGACAAATAACAGCCAAATGACAGCAACTGATTCGCAGTAGGGATGCATCAACTCGAGTTGCGTTCAGTTCAAGTTTACTCGATTTGTATTTCCTCCAGACCCGATTTCACCGATCGCTTTGGAAACCAAGTTTAATAAAACCACGTTTTACTGAACTTAGTTCAAATGTATCATTTGTACTCGGTTTTCGTCTAACCGATTTCACCGGTTCCATTTTGATCGCGTTCAGAAAAACGAAGTTTACGTGAAATATCGTCACAATCTAAAACAAAACTCGAAGTATTTGTTATTTTGCGACATCAAACAGCCTGTTTTTATGCATAAGACACATAGGTATGCAAACTATAAACAAAACGTATTAAAATATTTATTGTGTTTACATAGTTGTGCAATTGACAATGACAGCTCTCTAAACGTGTTTAGAAGAGCTGAACGTCGAAAATTGGGCGTTCAGAATTTAAACCGCGTTTAGCTTTAATCGCGTTCAGTTGATGTTGGTGAAATGCAAACAGTAGCATTGAACTCAGTTAAACGTTTAAACTTCGTTCAGCTTGAACTGATCGCGTTTAGTTTCCGAATCCGCCTTAAATCGGGCTGGCGGTACATGAACGAATTAAGCGAGCAAGCAAAAGAACGACAGCGCGATTCGTTCGTCGTGTGCATGCCTTTCTTCCGTCCTTGTGCATCGAGAGAATGTCACCGATGATGACACTGAAATATTATAATAATAAAAAAGAAACTCAGATGTAACATCATTAGTGCAAATACGATCTGCCTCTAAATAAATTTATTTAAAAAAAATATCGTTTCAACTTTCAACCTATCTTATGTCCACAGTCGACTTTTACATACTTTGGCAAAAATAATAACAACTCCAATAGTTTTCATGAATTTTAGAATTGCAATTTAATTTCTAAGTAATTGGATGATATTTTTAGTTTTATAATATTGATATTTTCAATTGTAACCTTAATTTGTTGTGTAAAGTTCAATTACGTCCCAATTCACCCCATTTTCTGTATATGACTACGACTGTTGTTACAAATATAAAAAACACTATTGTCAGTCGTAATGTTATTTGTTTTGTAAACACAAACTACATTTAACATTTAATTTAATATATCTAAAATGTAGTGATTATATTATCTTTGATATTATCTATTTATAGGTTGTGGATGGGGGATTTGTAATCCAAATGCAGCGTTGCTATATGCACCGTAATTACGGTAGATTTGCCGTAATTTTACTTTTAGTTTTTAAATC
Organism: Luehdorfia chinensis; assembly: GCA_019845155.1. Taxonomy (NCBI): domain Eukaryota; kingdom Metazoa; phylum Arthropoda; class Insecta; order Lepidoptera; family Papilionidae; genus Luehdorfia; species Luehdorfia chinensis. Next base: position 2,931,343 of record JAHVAK010000052.1, read on the forward strand.
TGCCACCTACAGTTGTCATAAATTACGGTGTATGAAAGTTACCGTATTTTAGAACCTAAATCGAAACTGGTATCCCGTTCAAAAATTCAGAAAAAGGCCATTGTCGTGACTTCGTCGAACACTCTCTAACCAATGGTATTCAATACTGCCAATATAACACCGAAAATTGACATAGATATATCAATGGAATAACAAGTCTACTGAGTACAGGGTACAGCGCTTTACTACCAAAACATGCATACTGGCTAAGAGCCATATTTGTCTATGTTGAAAGTTTTTTTTTAACTACGTTAACAAGTTCTAAAATTGATAAAAAAATTACGTAAAAATATTTTATTGTTATTTTGATACCGCTTAGATGAATAATTAAAAATTTTATTTAACGTATTAGAAAATAATTTCTATGTCATTTTGATGGTTGTTATTTGTTTACGATAGCACGAATAATAAGTAAGCAAAATAGCGTCACATTCTAAGTTGCTATATGTAGATGAAAAATAACTTAGATATTCCAAGTGTCTAACTTTGAACTTAACCTGGATGCCAAGCGTGGCAACTGTGGCAAAAACCACCAAAACGAGAGGTACAAGCTTTTGTGGCAATCTATGGGGGGGAGGCCTATGTTCAGCAGTGGGCTAGTGTTAAGCTGAAACGATGATGATGATGAACTCAGCGTACTCGGAATTTTGATTGCCCAGAAAAATTGTTCATGTTTAGAGTCCATGTTTGTAGATTTTTTTAAATGTCATTGTTTCCAAGTAATAGCTAATTAAAATGAATAGTGTCATGTCACAATTACTATTAGTATGACATGAATACTAATAGAGTTTCTTTGTCTGATCCTTCAACATCTAAGACATACAATCTAAAAAGTACAAAAAAAGAGACTACAAACAAAAATTTCGCAACGAGTGGTTGAATCTCATTGAGTCTTCTAATTTATTAGAACCTATAACCTAAAGAGAGGGGGCTATTATAAAAAAAAACCTGAATAAATAAAAGTAAATTAAATGTTGTTTTCACTAAAATAGGCAAATGTAACACCGTAATTCTACCGTAATAATTATAACTGCTACACCGTATTTCTGGTAATTTTGGTCCACCGTGCACCGTATTATTGTCTTATCCGCTTATCTGGCAACACAGTCCAAATGTCTAGTTTACATTTTACATGGAACTTTATTCACTGTACCGAGAGATTGGATTACTCATTTATTTATTATTTTTTTTATATTATATTTTTGTTACATTTTCATTATCAATACAGATTATTGAGTAAACTAAAGCATATATATATTAATAATTTATATTTGAAACTCCTGCACAATTTGAAGCAGTTTTATAATTCATTATGGCCACGACGGAATATGAATTAAGTAAAAGAAGGAATTATCCACATTGGTCTGCATGTTCACCAGACATAATATTATTAATTTTCAAACAATTAGACTACCAAACTCTACTAACTTGTATGTCAGTTTGCAAGTTGTGGAGGGATGTGGTAGACTATATGGGGCAGGTAAAATTAGTATCTGTGTTTCATTTATTTTCTTGGTTCAACTAATTGTTATAGGTTTGGTGGAATAAAAAAAGGCATTTTCACCTTTTTCTTCCAGAACAATGGTTTATGGAGCAAACTAGCACAACTTGGCATGTACAATAAGGGTACTAGTTTTAAACAGAAGTCTTCTCTTAACTGGCGAGATATGTATTTCAATTCGTTATTGTGGTACAACATGAACACAGCTAAATTCAAACTTGATAAAAGTTTTAAAATACAGAATCTAAGGTCTGTTCATGTATATAAAGGTACCCAACCTTTACTCATTTTTCCTTTTATCACCTTTGAAGTCTATAGGACTCTTAATGCTAGAATTGTTTTAAATTATATCTGGCTCCTGACAGGCCTTCAACTAATAGGTCTTCAGCATATTATCATTTTCTGCATACTTGTACAATGCAATTGCTATCCTGCCTGTCAAGAAAAGTAAGTACAAATAAGGCGTCTAAAAGCTAAAAAAGCCTCAGAGCTTTTGAAAATGCAACCTTATCTCTTAGCTGAATGAAATATTTCTGAGTTGGGGAATGTATAGGTTTAATGATGTCAAAATCATTATTTTGAATTCGCTTGATTGTTATTCTGTCCTTCTATGTCTCATCACTTGCACCAATTAAAAGAAACAGTTTTCTCAGAATGTTATTAGATGATGAGTTCTGTTTCTGCTGATATATGGTAGAATATAGCATCTTTTAAAGCAAGAGGGCACTTATATTAGTTTAATCAGATTGATATAAAACAGGTTGCCAAGGTCTGTATGTCTCTAGGTTGGTTCTTATTAGGTGTGCAGGTTTCCTCAACACTTGGGCTACGATACTCTAGTATTTATAATCAGGTATATTATTTTGTTTGTATTGGCAAAACTATGGTGTTTTATTTTGATATCTATAATTATTTTCATTACAGATAATATTATTGTAGTTGGCGATTCGGTTGTGAGGTATTACAATGTTAACACTTGTGAGGAGACAAAAATTTTAGAAAAATCTTGTGAGTACTTTTTGATATCTATTGGTAATAAAATCTCAATAATCCATGTTCATGTCCCTAATCCCTTTTGGGGCAGGAAACTTAAAAGGTCAATAACATAGTGAACTACATATTTATTGAAACAATTTTGGTAGTATTACTGGTGAAGTTGATACTAAACATGAAGAGAGACCTTCATCCTTCTACTTCTTCTTTATTGATCCTGGCAAGTAAAGACTTGGAAAGACATGTCCTATGTCATTCAATATAAAATAATTGGTTGATTGATTAACTGGTCGGAAGGCTATCGGCTTCAGTAAATTACCTATTTTTTATGAAAATTATTATATGTCTTTCACAAGAAATAATAAATTATTCTTTGAAATATGGTGTTCATAATGTATTATTTAAAATAATATATACCAGTGCCTATTTTATATTGGTTTGATGTACTAAAACCTAGCCTTTTTTTAGGTCTAGACTTTCAGGAAAGTGATCACATGAATGTGGAGCTAACTGCGGAAAGAAATCTGTTTGTTAATTTAAAACACAATCAAAACTCTCAACATTCCTTTCCTTGCTATATTTTTAAGTAAGTGCTTCCTGCATTATTACTTTATAAACAGTACTCGAAAGCGTACATTTGTTTTAATTTCCGATTCAAATATTGCTTATACAAGTTTGAAGCGTTGATACTTGTTGTATTACTTATTTAAATACTTCAATTTGTACAGACTTAGAGATCAGATGGACTGTGTCATGTCTTTACTATAAAATAATAATGTATTTGAGGGTACTTAATTATCTTGTTATAAAATAAGGTTAACTAAAGTAGGTAGATAAATAATATGTTATGTCAAACACTTCTTCTCTTGCTACCTAGCATAATAAACGTTTATTTGCAAATACAGTGTTTTTAAGTACATAATATTGGCGACGAGTGTTAAAAGTGATTAAAATGGAGCACAAAGCAATTAAGTTTCCAGAATTTAGACCGCAAGTAGACAATTGGGACAGTTACATAGATCGCTTGAAGTTTTGTTTTGAAGCAAATGGCATAATGTTAGACAGTGTTAAAAGAGCAAATTTTTTTACTGTTTGTGGTACAAATGTATTTGAGACATTTCTTGCGTTAATTACTCCCCGCAAGGCAAATGACGTAACATTCACTGAAGTGGAAACTATTCTCACTGCTCATTACAACCCAAGACCGAATGAAATATCAATGTCATACAAATTTTATAAACGAGATCAATTACAAAGCGAATCAGCTTCGGATTATATTGCACAGCTTAGGAAAATAAGTTCTGGTTGTAATTTTACCGATTTGGAGCGAATGCTACGTGACAGACTAGTATGTGGGATGACGGACGAAAGACTACAATATGAACTTCTAAAAATAAATAAATTACAATATCAAGATGTAGTCGACGCTATGTTGTCATCGGAGAGTGCAGGGAGGGATGTTCATATGATTCGAAGAGAAACGCATGTCTCTGAGAATCCCAGTAGCTCCGCTTACACAGCGGAACCAATGGATATTAATGCTGTACAACAAAAAACTAAAATCCGTCTCTGCTATCGTTGTGGTGAATACCACGCTAACGAGTGCCGTTTTATTAATACGGTGTGCCACTATTGTCACAAAAAAGGTCATTTAGAAAAAATCTGCATTACAAAAAAGAAAAATGTTCAAAAAAAAATCAACCTTCTGAGTGAAGATACTGACGGTTATTTAAATGGAATATATTATATGAGGAAAAATTCCCGAGTACCCCCATACGAAGTGGAGGTGTCGATGCAGGGAGTGCCTGTGTTGCTGCAAGTGGACACTGGTGCAAGTTTTTCGCTCATAAATGAACGCACGTGGCGCAGGCTGCGCTCGCAACTGCCGCCCAGCGCATTGCGTGCCTCGCCGCTCACGTTACGTACGTGGACGGAGACACCAGTACAACTCTTAGGCCAAGCCATAGTACGAGTTGTCTACGAAGATGTAGTACGTGACCTTGGCGTTATTGTCGCAAAGGGCAACGGGCCTAATTTGCTTGGACGCGACTGGCTAGCACCACTTAATATTACATTAAAAATTAATTTTATTTCGGACACTGACTTGATTCAGATAGACACGATAATATCAAAACATAAAGAAGTATTTAGGGAGGGGCTTGGTACTTACCGTGGACACCCTGTTACTATACAATTAAAAAAAGAAATCACTCCTAAGTTTTTGAAGGCACGTCCTGTACCTTTTGCTATTAAGGATCGAGTAGAAAAAGAAATAGATCGCTTAGTGGGGGAAGGAGTACTTCGTTCGGTTTCCTTTTCTGACTGGGCTACGCCCGTAGTACCAATTTTGAAGAAATCTGGAGAGATCCGCCTTTGTGGCGATTATCGTAGCACAGTAAATCAAGCAACTGAATCTGACACTTATCCTATGCCTACGGCTAACGAAATATTTGCAACTATTGCAGGCGGCAAATATTTTACAACATTAGACTTAGAGCGGGCTTACACTCAGGTTGTCGTTGATGACAAAACGTCTAAACTTTTAACTTTGAATACCTGCAAAGGGCTGTATACAGTGCATAGACTTGCATTTGGTGTAAAAGCTTGCCCAGGAATCTTTCAAAGATTGATGTCATCTTTGCTGGCTGGTATTTTGGGGGTTGCGGTACTTATTGATGACGTTATCATATGTGGCCACACAATAGTTGAAATGCAGAAGCGTCTTGACATCGTTTTAGAACGTATTGAAAAAGCTGGGCTTCGACTAAATAAAAATAAGTGTAAATTTGCTAAAGAACAAGTAGAATTTTTGGGTTTCGTTATTGACAGTGAGGGTATACATCCCGCACCCAGCAAGGTGGAATCAATATTGAAAACCCCAGAGCCGGAAAACAAACAAGAATTGCAAGCCTTCTTAGGATTATATAACTTTTATGAAAGGTTCATACCTAATAAAGCTACAATATTAGAACCTCTTCATAGATTGTTGGATAAAAAACAAGAGTGGTGTTGGACTGAACGTGAGCAGAATGCATTCAATATTGCCAAGAGATTTCTTACATTTGACCTCACATTAGTACATTATGATTTATTGAAACCAGTAGTATTAACATGTGATAGTTCTGAATATGGTATTGGTGCTGTACTGTCACATGTAATGGAAGATGGACAAGAGAAACCAATTGCAATGAGCTCGAGGACTTTGCATACACATGAACGGCGATATTCTCAATTGGACAAAGAAGCAGCTGCAATCATGTTCGGTATAAGAAAGTTTCACAATTATTTAATGGGGAGGCCATTCACTATTATTACAGACCATAAACCGCTTCTTGGAATCTTTGACCCAAAAAAGCCTATGTCCAATATGATATCTCCACGATTGATGAGAATTGCAATCGCTTTGACATCACATGATTACAATATCATTTATAAACCAGGTTCGGAAATCGGGAATGCAGACGCCTTGAGTCGATGGCCACAGCCAATTCCTGAAGAACCTGAACAGCAAATAAATGAAATTTTGTTAATGGCTGAATGTCCTGAAGAATTTCCCTTCAATACTGAAAAAATTGCAGTAGAGACGGGCAGAGATAAAACCTTGTCACGGGTTATTCATTATGTGCATCGTGGCTGGCCTTCAAGAGTGACCGATGTAAATCTACGTGCTTACTGGATTCGTCGAGATGAGTTGTCTCTTCAGGATGATTGCGTGTTGTTGGGCTGCCGCGTGGTAATTCCTACAACCCTTCGTGCTCATACGTTACGCGCTTTACATTCTACGCATGCTGGTATTGTACAAACTAAAGCATTGGCAAGGAGCTATGTTTGGTGGCCGGGTTTGAACGAAGACATTGAAACGTTAGTCAATGGTTGTACAAAGTGTCTGGAAAATAGACACATGCCATCTAAAACAGTTCATAAATGGATAACACCAACGCGTCCATGGTCGAGAATACATGTGGATTTCGCGGGCCCCTTTCAAAATAAAATGATTTTAATTGTTGTCGACGCTTATTCAAGATGGCCCGAAGTATTATTAGTTAATAATACTTCAACTGCAACAGTAATAAAACACTTACGTTCGTTGTTTGCTACACATGGCTTATGTGAAACATTGGTCTCAGATAATGGAACTGCATTTGTGTCATTTGAAATGAAACAATTTTTGGATGCTAACAAAATAAAGCACATAACGACAGCACCTTATCATCCAGCTACTAATGGTCTTGCTGAACGGATGGTTCAAACAATCAAAGACAAATTGCGCAAGATGAGTGATGTTGCTTGGGACATAAAAATACCAAAAATGTTACTGGGTTTACGAGTAACCCCATGCACTGTCACTCATAAAAGTCCATCAGAACTATTAATGAATAGGCGATTGCGAACTTTACTGGACACTTTACACCCAGACAATTTACAAAATAAGAAAATAGAAAAAGAAATTTTGGACAATTCAAAAACAAAGACACGAGAAACAAGAGAAGGATGCAAGGTGATGTTTAGGAACTATAAAAATGGTCCAAAATGGTTACCAGGGAAAATAGTGTACCAAAATGGTCCATCTAACTATAGAGTGGAAACCAATGATGGCTTAATAGTAAATCGTCACATTGATCAACTAGTGAAAGTTGCTGAAGATAAATCTGAGGAGAGGGAAAGCGATATTATACAGTCTAATGATAACGAAATTCCTTATTCAGAAGTTGTAGGAGATGAAAGGAGAGAGCAACAAGCTGAAGAGAGTAGTCATGAAATAGAAGATATTATTGAAATCCCCAGTGCGGATAAATGGGCAGAAATGTTAGGAATACCACATCAAGGATTGAGTTCAACGGGGGGTAAAATGAAAAATAAATCTTACATTCATTCTAAAAGTCCATATGAAAAACCAGCTACATATAATTAATTCATGTTTTAATTTTAATTAAGAATTTTGTATTGTAAAACTTTAGATTAATAAGAGTAATTATATTATTACTTTAGGGGAAGGTATGTCATGTCTTTACTATAAAATAATAATGTATTTGAGGGTACTTAATTATCTTGTTATAAAATAAGGTTAACTAAAGTAGGTAGATAAATAATATGTTATGTCAAACACTTCTTCTCTTGCTACCTAGCATAATAAACGTTTATTTGCAAATACAGTGTTTTTAAGTACATAATAGACTGATGAACAAATCGTTCACCTGATGATGGTGCTACACCTGCCCATAACATTTTTGGTTACTCTGCACTCAGAGCTTAGACTTGGAAAGTACTGTAGTTTTTAAATCACATTCTCAGTAATTAGAAACCAAACCACTCCTTGTCTGCAGATTTATTACCACTGCGTTGGTACCGACTTAGACAGATTTCTGCTTTGGACTCCTACCACCATTATTTTTTTGTATTTCTTATTAGTTATATACTAGTGTTTTTTTTGTAGATTAACAGACGATCACTGTTACGTTATAGATAAAAGACATGTCCTATGGCTAATAAAATGTTGTGATAAAAAAAAAGAAAAGCTCTCCCTCACACGGAGCTACGGCAGTAACGGATCTATTTGTGACATAAACATTTATGAAAACTATATTTTTATTCTTACACAAAATGGCAACGTATTTCAAGGCGACGAAACAGGCATGCGTTTTAAAAACGTCTGCAATTTGGGCACGTCAAAGTTTTACCGGAATCCCGTGTTAACTATGTTTCAAATGTTCAGTGTGGTATATAGTGGTAAGTTATTTCTATTTCTTCTTCTTTTTAAAAACCTAGCTCCACAATAGAATTTCTCCTGTATCGTGAAATTTCACATGCACCAACATCCAGACCAGAAAATCAACAATTTGTGTTTTTGCACAAATGTTGGCTCCGGCTGGATTCGAACCCAGGACCGGTGGCGTAGAAGTCAGGTTATTTGTTTTTTTTTTAATTTATTTATTTACTAACGAAATACAACGGCGGTAATGGAACCGGATCGGTAGGTGCAGTGGCTAATCGATTGGCTTCTGCGCTACGAACCACTGGTTCGATTCCCGCAAGTATTTGTATGACTTAGTAGATCTTTGTTTGGGTGTTTTTTTTACGGAATAAAGAGCCGAGTCGAAGAAAAAAAAACCCAGTACGTTTCTGTGTGTCTACGCTCGTCACCCTCAGACATAGTTCTTAAGTACCATATGCCCAGTAATTACACTAATTATCTATAAACCACATATCGTCGGCTTAGAGTGTAATCCTGCTAAATCCATTTTTGACCGTTATTACGTTTTACCTACCATTTGAAAGAGAAAAATAAAACACACAAGGTAGGAAAAACAGCTACTATCAGTTTTGATTAAAAATTGATAAAAACGCGTGATGAGTAAAACTATCAAATCCAAACCGTCAAAAGTTCGTGGCTAACTCCATCTTAACCGCCATTTTGTATGGAGTTTTCGACGCCAGCACGTGTGCTCTTACAAAATAATTACTTAGTTCGGTATTACTGGCGCAAACGGAGAATTTGAGGATTGGAATATTGGAAAGGTATGTGTTTTTTATTATCTAATTGTTATTTTGCGTAAACTTAATAAGATAATGAATAATATTGATATTATAAAGTAATTTAACCTACAATATAAACAGATTGGAGTTAGCAGTTTTTCTATAAAGGGAAACACAGAATTATTTCACTTAGCAGGTATTATGTATTGTAAATAATTAATAACTTTTTAGCAATTTACCAGCATTTAGATAATTATCTCGTTTTTTATCTATCTCTTTAAATAGAATTTACATATTATTCAGGTTTAAAAAGTGGTTTATTAATTACCCTACTAATATTACTTATAAATACGAGTTTTTGTATCTAGATGTTTGTTGCTTACTCTCACAATAAAGGCTTAACTTATTTCGATGAAACTATGCAGAAATCTAGCTATATATATTAGTATATATAGCTAGATTTCTGCATAGTTCATTTATGGATATGGAAGTCCGCGCGGGTCGAGCTGTCTATTTTGTGATATTGGTGTTCGAACGTATTTTATAATAATAACATTGGATGTTCTTTAGATAATTATGTACAAATTTCTTTAAATTTTGCTTTATTTTTTAGATGTCGTTAAGGAGTCATTGGCGAGGCCAAAAAATCTTGGACTTATGTAATACAAAAAAAGACGAACAAGAAGAGAAAGAGCCGGAACTATCTGAAACACCAATTTCCGAAGAATGGTCTTTAGTTCAAAATGTTGAATTTGAATACTTACTATATAATAGCGAAAATCTGGTTTCTGAAAATACCATTGAGCAGTCTAATTCCCAAAAAAACACTTTGACAGATGTTATTCCTAGTTTGTCAAACCTATGTAATCAAATAGAAGATCTTATATCAGATAAAAGTATACAGGAAGGCTTAGTACCGTATAAATTTAATTCTGACTCGGAATCTGATTACGAAAACTACCCAGAGAAAAGCAAAAAAAGAAAGAAACGTGTTCAGGTTCAAAAATCGAATTGGTATGCTGAAAGAAACAGAAAGTTGAGAGAAAATGGAAAAAAGTATTATGGAAGAAAAAAAGAAGAAAAATGGAATTACGAAGTACCAAGGAAGCCTAGAGTAATGGAAAATAGATGCCATTGCAAGGAAACTGAAAAAGGATCTTTAAAATGTTCCACATTTACGGAAATAGATAGGCAAAATATTTTCAAAGATTTTTGGAGTATGAACTGGTCAGAAAAAAAAGTTTACGTTAATAATTTTGTGACATCTTTACCGGTTAAGAGACCAAGGGGAAGAAAAAGTGATAAAGAATCGAAAAGAGCACAATCTTTGTTTTACTATTTGAAAAAAGAAGACCAGCCAATCAAAGTGTGCAGAACTATGTTTCTGAAGACTCTAGGAATCGGAAGATGGACAGTTCTGAACTGGAAAAATAAAGAAGTACCTATTTCTAAAAGGAACAACAAAGATTCAGATTCTCTTAAAACTAAATATTCTAGTTCAAAGCCTTTTGAATTAGAACGTCAGGAGCTTAGAAGATTTTTAGAATCATTGCCAGCGATGGAATCGCACTACTGTCGAGCTAGTACGCAGAAAAAGTATTTGTTACCAGAGTGGCGATCAAAACGATCCCTTTACGATTTTTATGTAAATGATTGGTGTAAAACGCGCAACGTGCATTCCTTGTCTATCTGCAAGTTTTATGAAGAATTTGATGTACAAAATCTCGGATTGTACTACCCTAAAAAGGACCAATGTGAGATATGTGCTCTCTTTAAAGTTGGCAATAAGTCGCAAGAAGATTATTTAAAACATCAAAGTAAGAAAGAAGAAGCTCGATCAGAAAAAGAAAAGGACAAAGCTGAAGAAAGTGTCGTTTTTACGGTTGACTTGCAGGCGGTTCTGATGGCACCCAAATCAAAAATTAGTAGTTTATACTACAGAACAAAGCTCCAAATACACAACCTTGCCTTTTATAATTTGAAGAACAAAGATGGCTATTGCTATTTATGGAACGAAACCGAAGGAGGTTTAAACTCTGAAGAGTTTGCAAGTATATGGGTTAGTTTAATTGAAAACAAGATTTTACGACAAAATGAACGAGAAAAACCAAATAAAATCATTTTTTATAGCGATGGTTGCACCTATCAGAACAGGAACTGTGTAATGTCGAATGCATTGCTGTTGACGGCTATGAACCACAACTTAATTATAGAACAAAAGTTTCTAGAAGTTGGCCATACCCAGATGGAAGCAGATAGTATTCATTCCTCTGTTGAGCGGGCTCTTAAAGACAAAAACATCAATGTTCCTGCGGAATATATATCCATCTGCAGGTTGGCAAGAAAAAACCCAAAACCTTATGATGTAACCTACTTAAACCATACTTTTTCAAAAGCTTTGATGAAGTTAATTTTTTTAAAAGCATTCGTCCCGGGCGTGGTAAAGGTGACGCTAAAGTTACTGATATTAGAGCTCTTCAGTACACTCCAAACGGTGACGTATTTTTTAAATTGAGATTCACTGATGAATGGATAATACTACCGCAAAGGAAATCACCGGCTGTGATTGCCTTGCCTTTTGATTCCCTTAGAAATCAATTTGTAACAAAAAGAAAAATTACCAAGAGGAAATTTGAAGACTTGCAATATTTGAAAAGCACTTTGCCCGAAGACTATCGTCATTATTATGACAATTTAGTTCATGAATAGTCACTGCTCGTATTAATAATTGTTGAGACTGACTGGTGTGTAATCTAAGTACCTACCTAATGTGATTTATTTTGTGATTTTAATTTAGAAATATTAAGGCTATAAACTTTTAAAATGTTCCAGTTACTTTATGTTATTTTTTAATAAGATAAAATTTTTGATTTGTTACTTTTATAATTAAATTTTGTGATAATCTTCCAAAGTTATAAAATTTATTAATATTGTGATTTTTGAGACTGAAAAAGGTGTATCTAACCTATGTGATTAAAATGTTGTATGCACATAGATAACTTACCTATGTTTTGAAAATTTGTGTTTAAGTTGTAATAATATTAAGACTGAAAAATTGCTAAATCCCTTATTAACAATTTTACTGGTTTATAAAAACCTGTTAAGTCACAAAAGCGTTAATTAATAAATAAATCCTGAATGAACCAAATATTTTTTTATTTAATATCATAAAGATTAAAAAGATACACCAACTGTATTTAAGCTGTTTCTTAAAATTTATTTCTATTTTTTTTTAAATGATTTTTGTTTCTCCTGTAAATTTACCTACTATGTCGTTAGCAGGTTTACACTCTAAGCCGACGATATACGTTTATATTATTAACTTCATTCTATCATATATCTTTTTTATTTGATAAAGTGACGAAACGATCAAAACGTTCACCTGATGATAAATGCAACGTCTGCCCATAACAAATGCTGTGTCACCCAGAACATTTCTGTGTGACAAAACACTGCGCCCATCACCTTGAGAGATCAGTTTTTAAGTTTCATATGACTAGAGATTACGCTAGCTCTCAGTGCCCTTCAAACTGAAACACAGTAATGTTTGCGCACTACTGCTTCGGCAGAATAACTGGCCCTGCGGTGGTACCTACCTAGACGAATTCCTACATAGGAATCCTACCATTTTTCTATCATATATCTGTTAAATCAATTTTTTATGCATAACACTTTGGATAAAAAGCATTCATATACAAAATACCTAACAAAACAGCAATTCAATATACTATTAAAATACACTCAAAACTAGAAATCCGATGGAATACTGTACTGTATGAGGTAGTGCTTCGTAACAGATCTGCAGATACTGCTCGATTGCTGGAGAGATGTAGGCTCGGCTTTATCAGGTAAATATTACGCACTTACAGAATGCAAGCGTAAATTTCATATACTCTCACTCGTATAATCTTCGATAAATTAAGAGTTGGGTCTTCGGATATATAACTATATATATAACACCAGTAGTATTGTCTAATTGCAATTTAGGTCTGTAAATGTAAGTGATATAAGAAAAATCCTAGTCTGTGGCAACATTAGATAAAATATTCAATAGTCGTTGTTTTACAAGACTTACAGTGGTTTTTTTGGATTTTTACGTTTCAAATTATTAACTTTTTTCATATATTCGTTATCCTAACCATGTAATGCAATAAATATATTTCGATCCTGTCTGAACAGCTTCAATATAAAATGATCATTGATGGCAGTTTGTCAATAGCTTTGATAGTTTTGTAAAGGTTGTCTAGATTTATGTGGATTATAAAGTCCCAGAGTCGCGTACCTTAGTTACGTTGTAAAGGTTCTTAACCGCAATGATATCTGCAAATATTAGTCCTATATGGACTATAATACTACCTGAACAGACACGCATTTACAGCAAATATTAGTCCTATATGGACTATAATACTACCTGAACATATGACACGCATTTACAGTTTACCCATTTCCAGTGGCCAGACAAAACGGTTCAGAGTTACATAGCTCGGTTAAAGTTGGAGTAGAAAGTGAGGTGTTAATGGAGTGTCCGGGTCTGACATGCGCCACCCCGCATGGTGAAATTTTGTTTCTTGGATACGAAGACGGAAGGGTGTGTACTGATATATTTCTGATTCTTGAATGCTATCCAAGTTATAAATAATCATTTTTCGATGATAGCCGATTGTAAAACGCGAGTGAGTGATCCGGGTTCTGATTCCTGGTGTCGGTGAAATTATTAATTGCAATTTTACCACGTGCTGGGAGGTGAACGACGAAAACAAATAAAATATTTTTTGATGTATGTTGTCCGCCAAGACGGACCTAAATACGTGAGTTGCAATACTCAGCTATTAGGTACTCATTCAGAAGACCAGAAAAATATTTTTTTTTGGCTGTACTTTAAAATTTACACGCATCTATGAAGACCGCGTGGCCTAGTGGAAGAACCCAATTTCTACGCGAGACCTGTGTTCGAATCCTACCCGGAGCTAACATTGTTCAAAAACAATTTTCACATTTTTTTTTCGGGTCTGGTTGAGTGTGATCGGTAAGAATGTCCCCCTGTTTCCGCTTCCCATCATCATTCCGCTATCTATAATATAGGAGGTAACCGGATTTTTCTAGCATCTCTCTTTGTCGAGTACGACGCCTAAGGGACGAGATAGAGTAATAGATTTCCTCATTTTTGCTGACACACAGGGCCTACAATAATATGTATTGATTTCAGATACTAATATGTATTCCAAAGGAAGTGTTCAATGATAAAAATCCGCAGTTGCAGTTTAACATAAAGGATATTGCTGGCAACACTTCACTTGAGGACCCAGCTATTAAAGCCATAGACGTGTACGAAGCCAGAGGCGCACACTATTTATATATTGTAACTGAATTAGCAATATTCAAGGTTTTACTAACCCACGATAATATTATTTAAGGAGACAATGAAACGCGATTGATTGAAGATTTAATAAATGTGAAACGGAATTAAAAAGTATTTTTTTAATAAACAATTGTATAAATATAAATTACATTTTTCCTCATTTAAAAATAACAATATTTTTGTATAAACACGGCACAATCCGTTATGTTGCGATTAAAATTTACTTATAGGATAATCTCTAATTCTGCGACACTATCTTTTGACAAGGAGCGCAAATAATATACTCAACGGAAAAGCAAGGCTCTTGGCGCATCGCACAATAAAAATTGCAGATATATTATCAGACCCAGAAGCTTTAAGTCAAGTGGTTTTAATAACTTAAATACTTGTTAAATTTTACATGTACAAACAAATAATTTCTTCTTCATCGGCCTGTAAAAGTCCACTGTTATACATAGGACTCTTCCAAGTTGTGGAAGAATTTGTCTCACTTGCCGGTGGACTGGGGATCACAGTGCCAGACAATTCGACCCTTAGAGACGCTGCTATCCGTCACCAATCTGAATAATTTATTTCTATGTAATACAGTCTATTATAGTAGAGACGGTTATACATACATGTATATAATGACGCCTTTTCCCATATAATGGGTAGCCAGAGCCTACACAAGCAGTCCACTTTTGCCACCGTGGGAGACGGGTGGCAACCCGCGTCGCCGCAATTTTGGTACGAGTCAAAATTTCGACTCCGTTGCGTTCTTCGAGCAGTATAATGTCAGCATTGCATATTATGGAATAAATATATTCTGCTCGAATAAAGGCCGTCCGTACAATACCTAAGTTGTCTCTTTGGCTAAGAACTCACGGAGCGATTTTCACCCGCACCCGTCGCGGTAGCGGAACAGCTGTTGTATTTCTAAACTCACGAGACCGGATTTTCGTGCGGTTAGGCAGCCGTCGCGGTGGCGATTATCGCCCGCAAACCTGGCGGGCGATGGTCGCTAGACGTGGTTATTTACGATCACAGATTGTTTAGTTAAGTTCTAGACCGGCATGGACAGACACCAGAAACGAGCTGTTGCGTTATACTTAATTCACAGATGAATTTATAAAAGAAGGCCTAAAAGGTGGATAAAAAATGGCGCCGTATATTCAAACGCGCGTCCGCGCAACGATCCCGTGGGCGAGGGCCGCCATGGTCGCGCGTGCGGGTGAAAATAGCTCCGTGAGTTCTTAGCCTTACGACACCTCGGTAGGAAAGAGGTAGGTGCCAATTTACTCTGCCGGACACCTATCGGGTATCGGAGATGGCTATACCGCCACAAATCGGAGCCCATGGGATTTTTCTGGCATTTTTGGCGTCATAAGAGTCGACTGAAGAACTTACGACACCCCTGGTATTAAAAGGGATAGGCAGATTTCCAGACGCCGCCACCACACGGCAAATTCTCTATTTCTATTATATTACATATTTAAAATATTATAATTATTATAATTTAAAATTTATATACTTACATATTTTATTATTATTTGTTACGTTTCTTTTGGTGAGGGTGCTATAGGTCATCCATTGTAGGTTAACAAATATTACTACTCAGCCGCAGCTACAATATAGATTTAAGTGACTTAAAAAATAACTGTAATATTTTTATTTATTTATTAATAAGTGTTATTAAATTAATTATGTGTCACTCCGGACTGAGACGTGAAAGTAAATATGTGTCGTTTTCATATTACCTTTAAAAATCCTATATTTAATAAAGAAGAAATATATAATACATAATACAAGAAATATATATAATACGTTAACATTTTGGAAAAAATAAAATAAAACCTGAAGTATAAATATTTATTATATAACCAATAAAATTGTCGATCTCTATACGTATCTCGTTTTCAATATAAATCGGACACATAATATACAAAGCCGTAACGACTAAATTAATATTGTTGATAATTTATTGTACTTAAAATACAAACTCATATTTACAAATAACTTATTCATTGTATTTAACAGTTTGACAAACATACCTGTAGTTCACGTTGTACGAGTACCCTGGCGCTAGCTAAAACGTCATAGATTATAATAATTTCAGTAGCTCGCTTGCCGTTGCGACATCGCTTTTAATAGTAATTCAACGAGACGCAGAAAATTAAATGAACAAGCAAGCTTATTTGCGGTATAAAACCATAACTTCAATTTGTTCGGCCCAGCCGTTAACAATAAATAAAGGGACCCCAAAGCCTTTACAAGAAAGCAAACGTCTTCATTGAAGTTCGTTGTACTTTACCGACATATTTGTTGTTGTAACTGGAAAGGACTGTTTATTCCTAACATTTTAAGTAGATATTTGTTTATTCTTTTATTATTCCTATTTAAAAATTACTTATGTAAATATGTACTAACAACTAACAACAATTACTTCGTAAACGTACTATTTGTGTACCAGACACAATACACACAACAGTGATATGCACTTAAACTTGTTTTATGAAATCGATAGCGGAATTATCCGCAAGCAACTTGTACGATACCTTTATTACCTACTGAACTCGTGTAGGTTGAATTATATTTCGGTATCTGCCTTCGATATTTTTTACAATAAAAGTCTTTTACCCAATGTTTGCCCCGCTTATTATGAAACTTGACTGCCGCAGTCAATATTTCGGGGACTGAGTAAAGACCTGATTTATGACCAATTGGTCGAATTTAGTCACCACTCTTCAAAGTCCATCCTCGAAGTATACTTATATAATTGTCAAATTAATCGTTTTTTTTTATTCTAACGATCCGTCGCATTCGGGTTCGTGTAGGAGAATCCTCTAAATGGTTCTTGGTCCATGGAGCGCAGGACATGAGGCTCTACTGCGGTGAGACGTGGCCGTTCTCCAGTGAACGCCCTGTCGAAGTACTGCGTGTCTAGTGGATGCCGCTGAAATTTAAATTTGCATTTTAATCTCTTTATTTTTAAAAAGTTAATATTTTTTGTTGAATCTATGTACAGTTTCTTCTACTACTAGGCTCATTTGAAGTATTTCCTACAATCCCTGTTAAACATGAGCCTCCCGAGTATTGTGTTAACGTTTGCCCTAGCTCGTTTGTTTACTCCCTCTATCACCTCTTACGACACTCATGTGACGATGATGGTAAGATTTTTCTTATAGAAGAAAGTTACGAGAATAGCAAAACTTTCACCTGATGGTAATTGTAACGTCTGCCCATAACAAATGCTGTGTGATCCGGAACACTTGTGTGTGGCAACAAACTGTGCCCGTCACCCTTAGACAAAAGTTGTTAAGTCTCATGCCCGTTAATTACGCTAGCTATCAGTACCCTTCAAACCGAAACACAGTAATGTGATGCACACTACTGCTTCACTGTGTATTGTACTTAAATAATGTATTTTATGACATTATGTAATATGACACAGAAAAAAAACAATGACCCCAAGTTTCTTGACGGTTCTTCTCTGTGGTCTTAATTTTTGAACCAGAGTAGGTTTTGACATTCTGAGGAGCTATAAACAAGCATTAACTGTATAAAAAATGTTGACTTCGGGCTTGGGTGTTAGACCTTCAGCCTGAAAAGTTTTAAACGCTCAGCTTTAAAGCTGAAGGTAGTCTGGTTAGTAGATAAAAAGTAAAAATAAACGCAATAAATCCATTTAAACATTTTTAATCTAAATCCTACTGGGTACTTGCGACTATTTTTTTATATAAAAATTAAGTTGATAAAAATTAGTTGGCCACCGGCCTAATGTACTAATTAATTGTTATGTCTAGTTTCTTCGTAGGACCTTGATACGACCAATATTCACGTAGCTTTTTTTATTGCATAAAGTGATGAAACGAGCAAAACGTTCACCTGATGGTAAGTGTAACGTCTACCCATAACAAATGCTGTGTCACCCAGAAAAATTCTGTGTGACACTACAGTGTGCCCATCACCCTGAGATATAGGCTAGCTCACAGTGCCCTTCAAACCGAAACACAGTAATGTTTGCACACTATTGCTTCACGTTAGAATAACTGGCCCTGGGGTGGTACCTATCTAGACTGACTCCTGCATAGGAATCCTACCACCAGTAAACCTAATGAAAGCGATGACAAGTACATCCTGAACGGATTAGACATCGTTAAAAATTTATTACTTTTAGTCCAATTACTCGGTATCTTTTCCATATCACTCAATAAATGACATTAGGGGAATGCGACTGTCATTCAAAAACAAGTTACAGAAAAATTAATATAAGTTATCGCCATACCGTAGTACAGTACTCAAGAATACTTCGCATTATGCTATTAAACAGTAGTAGTCTTAGTTTTCTCGTCTCTGAAAATTGTAATTTCTTATGACGAAGCCTAATTTTTTAGCCTTTTTTAGTTATTTTTTCCAGGTGAGGCAAAAACGTGATTCTATTGTCCAGTAACACGTCAAGATCTCTGATACTACTGACCTCTTGCAAGGGATTCCTATCAATTTTATAGTAAAAAGTAATTTTAATTTGTCTGTCCGTTTGTACGTGAAGTCAGAAGTGGTCCTGATTGAAAACCAGTGCTCTAGTACCCCCACAGATTATCACTGAGGCGGAATCCCTTTTGACATAGCACTATACATTTTGTTATTTTTTTACGCTATTATGGTTTAATATGTTCATGTTGTACTTTTTTCAAATAAATGTTCCTGATGTTTCTTTCTTATCATTATTTTTCCTCTTCTTTCTTTTTTTCTTTTCTTTCTTTTATCACCACTACACCCCATTTTGTGAATAAAAAAGTATGAAAATCTCTCCATTAAGTAGATAAATGTAAAGCATACACATTACACCATATTTATAAAAAGCGTTAAAGTCGTGTAACGTGTGTTCGTGTATCTTAGAGCATACCAACACTTGACTCCGTTTGGGTCAAATGTACATAGTAAAAGAAATAATAATAATAATTTATTTATCTTGTATTAAGTTTGCCGCCGTCCCGGCATGCCATCTCCGGTTGTTCGGCGCTTTCTGAGGCACTTGATGAAGAATCTTGACTACTAGGTTGTCTGTGCTATTTGCTCGCTCTGAAGTACGGTCCCGTGGACATAAGTTCTCACGTTGCACTATTTAAGTATAATTAACTTTTTTTTTATTAAATTTGAAACTTAATATCAATATTATACTTAATATAACTTAATATTTTTATTCCACTGCTTTATGGTTAAGACAGCCACGGAAAACACAATGACCTCCGTACTCACTATAATGACACCTTTAGAATGGTGTTACGTTCCCCGTGTTTGTAGTGCTTCCGGCAATTTTGCAGAAGCATGGGTTTTCATTAATCGGCTTTTATGTGGTAGGTGAAGTTTTTCGCATCACTAATATTGTTAAATAAGATGCTAGCTGATTTGCCCCGACTTCCCACGGTAGTTATTATGTTAAAAAGTCTATATAGAGGACAACAACAGCGTTTACCGATTTTGAAAAAAATGTTCGCAAAATCCGTTCTTTGTGGTGTCTATGTCGGGATAGGAATATGTATGCCAAGTTTCAAGTTATTGTAGTTTTGGAGACATCGTGATGAGTCAGTGGTAAATGGATTTTATATATATAGATGGATAGATAACTACAATCCAATGCAAAAGTAACCTCTGTCCCTCAATCGGTTACCCTTTCAAGGTTCAACCTTTGAAACGATCTCACAGATATAGCATGCATCCTGGAGATGGACATTAGGATACTTTTAATTCCTGAATATCAAATACTTCCAATGTTTTTTTTAAATCTAAATCCATGGGTACGTAGCGCGGGCTTCAGCTAGTACTAGTATTATTATTATTTTAGGAGCATTTAATATTTTCAATATTAGTGTCAACTTTGTATAGTATTTCAAGTGTAAAAATTGATACCCATTTTCTCGTGCATACAAGTAGTGGAGTCACAATATCACAGTGATCTACCATGATATCATCTTTTAGTTAACACTCATTGAATTGGTTTCATATGGATCCGAAAGAAAGCCGACCGTATAATTGCATCCGAAGTAATTTGGTTGTAGGGTATGTTAGACGTCCGTAGTTGCTTCGAATCGATCCAAAGCTTCATAATTAGATTTTCGTAGTAGATCGTATAATTGGATACAAAAAATGTGTAATATATCTTATGTACCCAGGTCATATACCAGATTGCCTTGTATAACTAGATACAAAATAAGAACTGAAATGTACACTTTGCGAAAATTAAAACTTCGCTTTTACATTCCATCGTTAGTTGGCTAATGTTAAAAAAATATAACAATCGACAAAAATAAATTAATGAACATATTTCCTATTCAATGTAAAGTGTCATAAAAATATACTATATTATATTACAGGTGGTAGGATTCCTATGCAGGAATCCGTCTAGGTAGGTACCACCCCAGGGCCAGTTATTCTGCCGTGAAGCAGTAGTGTGCAAGCATTACTGTGTTACGGTTTGAAGGGCACTGTGAGCTGGCGTAATCACCTGGGAATTTGAGACTTAAGAACTGATGTCTCAGAGTGACGGGCGCAGTGTGGTGTCACACAGAAATATTCTGGGTGACACGGAATTTGTTGAGGACGGAAGTTCCACTGATGGTAATCACTGTTTCTGCCGGTGAACGTGTTTCTCGTTTCGTCACTTTATACAATAAAAAAATAATGATAATAATTACAGACTATTTCTCAAAAGTTTTGTTGGTTTGTATAATGTAAGAAGTTGGCTTTACTGGCAGCCCTGATTACACGAGCCGCGGGCGAAAGTAGACACTTGCATTTGCATACTATGTAGTGTTAGCAAGTCTGTGATTACTAGATCATCATCATCATCATTTCAGCCTATCACTAGTCCACTGCTGAATATAGGCCTCCCCCACAGATTGCCACAGTAGCTTGTAGCTCTCATTTTGGGGTGATTTTGCCATAGTTGCCACGCTTGGCACGCGTTTGCTGCTGCCCATCTCCTGGATGGATCCTTCTTTTATTTTCCCTCTGTCTTTGTCTATCTTTTAAGACACCCATGGGATGAGATAGGGTGGTTGATTCTCTTACTAGATACCTAGCAGGTACTACAGCAAGGTTTTCAATGTACTAACCACTCTGGGCTTGAAGGGCGCTTCGAGTTCGCGCCGCTCGAGGCGGTCCCAGGCGACCGCGTGGAAGAAGTCCTGCTCGCGCACGTCGCCGTGCATGCACTCCGCGCCG
The DNA here is from genome assembly GCA_019845155.1 of Luehdorfia chinensis. Classification (NCBI taxonomy): domain Eukaryota; kingdom Metazoa; phylum Arthropoda; class Insecta; order Lepidoptera; family Papilionidae; genus Luehdorfia; species Luehdorfia chinensis. The sequence continues at coordinate 2,952,912 of JAHVAK010000052.1, forward strand.
CCCAGCCGGCTGCGCGCGTCCTTGTCCAGCAACTGTCGACAAGTTATTATTTATTTATTAATGGAAACAGTCACAAACTATTTTCCAGCGTCAAAAACACATCCAAGTATACAATCATCAAGTAATCAAGCATCAAGACTTCAAAATTTTGATCGAAAGTAAAATTATAGTTGAATTTTACTGAAGATTTCCTAGACAGATGGAGACAAAACGAAAAGCTCAACTTTGGTCTTGAATTGAATTTTCCAATGACTGTACACTTTCAGGAGCACTTTCTTTTTTCACATTTCTACAATATTAGTTAGTTAGTTATAGTTACCATAGTTAGTTAGTTATATAAAACTATAACTAACTAACCCATTTTTTTGTCACGCCAACGAAGACTCCCGTCGAGTCTCCCGTGGACCACCTGTACCATTCCCCTTCAGACCAAAACACAGTGTAGCGGCATCTACATCGCCACATGGGAAGCTCAAAAAATATCTCATACGTTCCATAATCGCGCTATGAAAGTTTCTGAGATGCGAACTATATACACAACATCCAAATACTACTAGTTGTAGGAGACGAGATTTCCTTTGGCAATATCATCTGCCAAAACAGTAATGTTTTTGCACACTACAGCTTGACGACAGAATAACTGACACTGCGGTGGTTTACACCCAGCTAAACAGATCACTATGTAGACCCCTACCCCCTAGCTCCAAATAGACCTTTCAAAAATAAGTGGCCTGCGCTTCAACCGTAATTAATTACAGGCCGTTCCATTTTATAGTGAAAACTTTTATAATCGAAAAACGACGTTAAAAAGAGACAGACATATACATCTATAGGATGTAATAGATATGTTATGTAATATATGTAGAATATAAAATGTAAAATATTTTTAAACTTGGTAACTATATTAAAATAAATAAACCCTACAATTATCTTACTCGTGATACTCTGCATTCGTCTCATTCTCTCGAAGTTTAGTTTTTTGATATATATATATTTTCGGTGATGTAATTGCTGTTAGCCTTCTCGGCTTTTACAGCTTCATCGGATACCGTGCTCGCGGGCCAGGGGCCCGCGTGCCAGGTTTGGTTTGACCCAAACATAAATAAATAAATAAAAACTCCTACAAAAACCTCGAAGTTCAGACTGTGTCGCGTTCGCTGCGTGCTTTCGCGATTTCGAAAATCTTAAATATTTTAAGTCGTCTAATGACCGTCCGAAGGAGGCTGCGCGCGTCCATTCGGACTGTCGACTTGTGTGTATCGGGTGAATCTTGTGTACGCGGTGTGATTAATGACTGTTGTTGATTATTGTGTTGCGCGCCGCTCTCTACGGCGGTCGCGAGTCGTGGTGCGTATTATATTAAAGCTATTGACTGTGTGTACAGTGTGGCCTGGATCGTGACTGACAGTATCGTGGTCAGGAAGAGCTGAGACGTCCGTGTCGTCTAGCACGTTTCGCGGGCGACGTTTGCGTTCGGTCGCGTTTCTGTTTGGTCGGTAATTTGCTGCTTTAACCACCAGCGGGTTTGAATGAACCGCGGCTTTTTCGAAAAACCGCCGTGATAATTCTCTGAAGTGTTCAGAGATTAAGGGCATTTCACAGTCGCTGTGAAGATCTACATTGCGTTGATACCAACCGGCTCCGGTGGCAGTTCGCAAGAATCGATTTTGAACGGTCTGTAACTTCTTTTATTGATTGCCCGTCGCGTGATCGAAAGCGACGCAAGCATAGTCCATTACGGGTCTAATGCAAGTCTTATAGAGGCGAAGTTTGTGTCTTAAGGTCATTTTGCTTGAAGCAAGTTAATGGGTATAGACGCCTTCAGATAAAAGCCGCTCTATTGCGTATGTTTTTAATGTGTGCAGCGAACGACATCGCTGCGTCTAAAGTGACCCCGAGGTATTTGACGCTCTTTTCCCAGGGAATAGGGCGTCCGAACAGTGTGATCGTGCCTAGCTGATTGTTGCCGATTGGGTGACATCGTCTAGCGGGCTTTGAGTTTTTTGAAGGTTCCACTTCTAGCGTGTGTCAACCGCACATGTGTTTTTTTTGTTTACTTTTATAGTAGCTTAATTGTGTGAAGCAGAGACGCTTTTTATAAATTTTTTGAGGAATGAAATATTAAATCAATAATATTAGTAGAAATTTTATTATTACAAATAATTTAAAATGTCATACCCTAGTGAGTATGCTAAGAGCCTCTTGCGACAGGAAGCGCGGGTAGGACGGCATCTCGTTGCAGATGGACCAGAACAGTTCATCTTCATCGCAGCCGCTAAAAGGACTCTGCCCGATCAGCATCTCGTACAGCAGCACCCCGAACGACCACCAGTCTACCGCCTGATTGTATTTCAACCCCTTTATTATCTGGGAAAAACAAAATGGCGCACACTTACAAATTATTGAATTTAGCTTGTTAAGTTCTGAAAGAATATGAGGTTTTTAATTGTAATCATATTTAGTTTACGGGCCGAGCGCTCCTAAATTTTTAATAGTACGCTAGTGACATGTAGATCTGGCACGCAATCATTTCAACTTTCGAATAGTAAAGGTTAAGTATAAAAACGAGAGCAGCGCTCCTGTGAGCGTATTTGGACCTAAATTTCGAAGCACGAATGAAATGCACGATTCGTTTAGTAAAACGTAACGCCGCCATGACGTCGTTGTCAAGTTTTAATAAAAAAAATCTTCACCGTCAGGTAGTAGTAGATTTATGTGCCTCATTTTCTCTTTTCTGCCTTTAAGACGGGTTTCTTAGTATGTATATTTAGATTAAATTAATGCTAAAATTAAAGGTGACCGCGAGTCCAACATAATGAAAACCAATTTCCCATTCGCATTAAAAAAGTATCCTCCTCTCTCTAACATTGCACCTCACTAACATTCGATGTGAGAGAGGTTCATCGCTTTGGAAATTTGCTTGGAAAAATCTTTATTTATATAAGTGTGGGATATGCTAGTATGTCATGAAACTGCCCAGACCCATTCTCCAGGAAACAAGGCTTCACCCATTATCACACCGGATCACGACAAAAGATATTTGGTGACATGTCTTTGCCAAGCGGATGGTGCCTAGGCACGGCTGAAGCCTATCACCAGAAATGGTTAAGCACATTCCATGTAACTAATATGTCAACACCAAAACGGTATCTTTGTGTTCCCAGTATTTAATTTTAATGCTTCGTAACATAAATTATTAGAACTAGAAATTCGATAATTATTTAACAAAAACCCTGCATGTCGTTTTGGTTTTGATTACGAGGTGATAGACCATCAATTGAACACTATTCGCATATTAAGAATATAGTATTATAACAAAACGCCTCTACCCATAACTATGATCTTAAAAGCTAATTAAAAAAAACAATCATACGCGAGTGCTTAGTTTTAGTTTTAAGGTGTTGGATCACTTTATTCCCTGTATTTCTTTGCGAACCAGTGTAGCTTGAAAAATTACGTTCAATGAGTATTATGTAAATGATCTATATTAAATAAAAAATATTCTATTCTATTCTATCCTGTATTGTATGAAATGTTTTATGAAGTTTACGTTCAGAAGTTTCTGACTCACCTCAGGAGCCATATAATCTGGAGTGCCGCAGAAAGTGTCAGCCGTTTTGTCTAAATATATCTGCAGTTTGCACATCCCAAAGTCCGCGATCCGTACATGGCCATCGAAGTCCAACAAAATGTTGTCGAGCTTCAGATCTCTGAAAGTGATTTGCGTTTATCAGGGAATATTTGTCTAAGATAAATGAATAATAGTTATTATAAGTGATTAGGTTGTTAGCCATTCCCTGGTGGTCGGATTTCTATGCAGGAGGTAAGAAGGAACCTACCTAGGTTATTCTGCCGTGAAGCAGTAGTGTGCAAACATTACTGTGTTTCGGTTTGAAGGGCACTGAGAGCTAGCGTAATCACTGGGCATATGAGACTTAAGAACTGATGTCTTAGGGTGGCGGGCGCGAGGGGTGAGGCGTTACACAGAAATGTTCTGGGCAGACGTTGCACTTACCATCAGGTGACCGTTTTGATTGTTTCGTCACTTTATCCAATAAAAAAAAAGCTCGTATTATGGTGTATCAATACTTTACTTTCTAGCGGGCAACACGCAAGCAAGAAAGAATCCATAGCTGCCGTTGTTCGTTTGTTTTTAAACTAAACAACTGCATAAAGTAATGAATAAATCCAGTTCACGATCATTTCGTAACAACTCATGTAAATAAGCTGTTATGATTAGAGAATTGTGGTCGTATACTTTCAGTTTTCAAAATTTTTCTAATCTGATATTTATTTCTAGTTAGCTTTTGCAATTGTTACTAGGGAATGTAATGACACTAATGAAATCCTAATATTATATTACCTGTAAATAATGCCGCGTTTGTGTAAAAACTTAAGCCCGGAAACGATTTCAGCTGCATAGAACCTGGCTCGGGGTTCCGGGAACCGTCCGCTTTGTTGTATGTGGAACATCAAGTCACCGCCGTTCAGGTACTCCATCACGAAGAACAGGTGTGACTGGAGAACGGAAAAATTTGGAGAGATTTTTAAAATAAGATAAATTTCCGCCGGTGGCGTCTTGGATGAAATATGTTAATAGCCTCAAGCGAACGGGAGACTTTCGTCGTTCGTTAGATAAAAGCGATTACCCCGACAGATGGTATGGTTTTGAATTTAGCTTGAGGCAACTTGAACATTCCAAATAGTCCAGATGCTCTCTTGGTTGTTTTGGCGCTTGGTCAGGTGGTAAGTATATATGTACCTAGTTTCGTCAGTCTCTTTTTCGTTAAAATTATCCCAAAGCTTAATTAAATGTTTCGGTTTAAGATGTCGGGACTAACTCATCTTTTCGCTGACATACTCGTGTCGGCACTGGGATACAGTGTAATTTTACCCAGCCCGTGAATATTATTAGGGATTAGTTGCTCGCATTCACATTTTTTTTTCCAAAAGAGACCAATAAATCACTTTATTATATACACCTAGATACACTTACATCAGTCTGAAAAGTTGCAAACAGATGGCAGAGGTAGGGATGATTAGTACCCAGCGCGAGCACTTTCCTTTCTATCAGCGTGCACTCAACATCGTCATCTTCTAGAACGACGTCCTTCTTCAAACACTTCACTGCGTAGTAGTACTCCGTATCCCTCAGCTCAGCCAATAACACCTGAAAACGTTCAACCATCAATAACGCAATTGTTTATTAACGTTTTGCGGACAACTTACAAGACGCGGACAAAATAGATCTTGCGTGATAATTAATGTGATTAATGAATTATAATGACGCTAAAAGCATGTTGGACTAGATGTTCTATTTGATTATAATAAATAATATTTTGCTATTTGCGTCGAAGTACTGGGAACAAGCCAGTTTTTGTGATGTGATTATCCAACGTAAGTTTGTGTATTCTGCTTGTTCCTTTGAAATAAAACTTCGAAATAGAACATAGATTAATTTTAATTTTTATTAAAAAGAAAACCTTCATCGTTTATTTGCTTGAATAAGGTTACCTTGTCAAATATTAGGTAAAACGTCTTACAGACTTTAATTAGACTTGCCAGTACTAGGCGAAGCAAGGGCGTCGCCAAGGAGAAGCAGCGAGGGGCAGCTGAACCCCTAGAGGCTTGATTTGTTAACCTAATGCGCTCTTGCATCACATTATAGAAGTGTTATTCCTAAAATAGTGGTATTCTGCTCTAATCTTTTTCTTTACCAATATTAAGTATCATTATTACATTACTCTATAAGTATATTGTCTTTTTTTAAAAGAAGCAAATGTAGACTTAAAGCACTTTTAATTTACCATTTTTTTTAAAGTTAAAAATACCGGAGCGCTAAGATAACAAAAAATGTTTTCGATCCCGGTAGTCGACGTAAAAATAAATGGAATGGAATGCTCCTACACTACAGATTAATCATTTTTTTTAAAAACCTATGCTAGCATCGGGTATTATTCCGGTATTCTCTCTGATAAATAACAGAGAAAGCACGCTTGATAAGTACGCAATACGGAAGCCTAGTTTTCATTTAATAACTTCGATATATTGCTTTCTCCGTATTCTTGGCTCGGCGTCAAAGGTAATTGGGCCAAACGGGAACAACCAGGAAGACGTTCCTTATCGGAATCATATAACGGGTTGGTTGGTGTACATTTCGACTGAAATTATCTGACACATGTGGAAGATGCTGCTGCCCATCTCCTGGTTTTAATTTTCCCTCTGTCGACTTATACGACACCCACGGGTATACGGAGACGGTAGCATATACGGAGACGGTAGAATAGTAGTACCACATTAAATTAAAGTAAAAATCAATTTAGGTACTGGTAATTATTGGAAATGGGTGCATCGAGAATTTCTGAGAAAAATTATTCTTTCGTTGGTCTTTAATTATATCGTAGTATTAAAGTACATAAATGTGTTAACGTGTCATAATACATAAATTCATTTTAAGATTTCCTGTTCCAGTTCTTCTTCTTGTTGTGTCGTTTTTTTCATTTCAGAACGTAAACTAATGTTATGTATTCTTTATCATCAAAAATGCGCGACCGAGTTTCTTAACACTAATAAAAAAATTTAACCCCATTTTGATACTTGGAAACGACAAAGACGTTGAATCAAATAAAGGATTGCTTGATTCAACGTGAAATGGATTGCAATTTTAATGATTTGCCCTTTTAAAATATTGTTGTTATGAACTTTGTTATATACTTGAACTATTTCCAATTATATCTATTATTTTGAATTTTTCATGTCAGAAATATGAAAGGAACAGTTATAAGAGAAAATATATGCGCTTTTGCTGCATTGCTGCATTATTATTATTACTTGTGGTAGGATTCCTATGCAGTAATCCGTCTAGGTAGGTTCCACCCCAAGGCCTGTTTATTGCTGTGAAGCAGTAGTGTGCAAACATTACTGTGCTTGGGCTTGAAGGGCACTGAGAAGTAATCACTGGGTCTCATGAACTGACGTCTCAGGGTGACAAGCGCAGTGTGGAGTGAAACAGTAATGTTCTGGGTGACACAGCATTTATTATGGGCAGACGTTGCACTTCCCATTAGATGAACGTTTTGCTCGTTTCTTCACCATATCCAATCAAGAAAAATAAAATTAAGTCTTATTATAAACCATATCATCTTTTGCGATATTACGATGACACAAATTTAGCATCATCCATACTAATATTATAAATGTAAGTCTATCTGTTCCTCTGTCTGTTTGTTAACTTGCATCCTGGAGACGGACGTAGGATACTTTTTGTTCCGAAAAATCAAAGAGTTCCCACGGTATTTTTTAAAAACCTAAATCCACGCGGACTGGTATGTAATAATGTGTTAATAAGATGCACAAAATCTAGCTCATTATAAATAAGAAACAAAAAGTGGAGGCGTTATCAAGGCTTCATCCTAGAGGACTAGAACGCCATTGCTAGTAATTGGTTGTCCGGTTTTCGCCACTGATCATATGAAACGCTGCAGAGTAAAGAACTTAATGACTCTTATAGTGAGAACGTGACCTTATGACCTTATGTGATATTTAACTACTACGTGGCTCTGTCACCAAAAAAAGGATTTCCACAAACTCTTATACAGTCCCTACGAATTAGGTCGCAGGAATGTAATAAGTGTATTACAATAGTACGCCCTGCCTTAATTTTATATGTAATTCATATTTGGTTAAGTAAGTTGATAGCTTAAATCAACTTACTTAACCAAACACGATGTTGTAAAACCAGACTTACTATCTTAAAGTCTAAACTACAAAATATCTACTAATAAGATATTTATACAGATTATATATTTTAAAAGTCTCGTTTAAGGATTCTACCATTCCATCTCATCCAATGGATCTCGTAAAAGGCGAGTAAGGAATAAAACTGCACTGTGCACCCAATAGCGCATGGTGGCGATGGGTTCACCACGTGTCACACCAAGTGCATTATATTGTTTTGGTGAAACGTGGATTGTGGCAGTCATCTGCTTTTGCAGTGAGTGCCCAGTCTCTGACTACCCCTTATGGGATGCAGTCTTATGTATGTATGTATGTATTAACTTTGTATTTTTTCATCATTATATCTAGGAACGAATTTAGGCTTCGGCCCGCGAGGCTCGGCCCAATTCAAGGGACGGAAAAATTACGGAGGCGACCAAAGGACATTGCCCAAATTTGCCTAAGAACCAGCATACGTTTGACATATACCATGATTATTTTACCTTATGCCCTTTATACTAATTAAAAGGACACTTAGGATTAATAAAAGAAAATTAAATAGGCATTTCATTAATTACGACACTCCCCGTTCACCGAATAACATCTAAAATTATGGCTTCAGCCCTGGATCCGTAAGCTTTGTTTCTTGTTTCTTACAATAACCAAAGCTGCTTAAAGTGCAGAGTGCCACACAAAAAAGCTAAAAACCATAGTAAAATGACAGTGTTAACAGTGCGAGCGAGAAAAAAATTAATTTTGAATGTCGAATGACATAAGAGTATTGTCAACATTAGACAAAATCACACGCAAGCGTCAGTCTTTGAGTTGATTTTGGAGTTAAATTTTAGCGATCTTTGTGTTTGTTTGCAGGTGTTCTGAGTGTTTTTTTTTCGATTTGCTTTTCTACAACTGGATTATAATAACTGATATTTTGAAATAAACCTAAAATCGAAAAACAAGGCTACATAAAATAACCTTAAAATCAAAAATATTTTAGGTAATAAATAAATTCTGAGAAGAGTAGTTAGAGAGTTTTACTGGTGGTATGATTCCTATGCAGGAGTCCGTCTAGGTTGATACCACCCCAGGGCCAGTTATTCTACCGTGAAGCAGTAGTGTGCAAACATTACTGTGTTTCGGTTTGAAGGGCACTGTGAGCTAGCGTAATCACTGGGCATATGAGACTTAAGAACCTATGTCTCAGGGTGACGGAAAGTGTGGTGTCGCACAGAAATGTTCTGGGTGACATAGCATTTTTTACGGGCAGTCGTTGCACTTACCATCAGGTGAACGTTTTGCTCGTTTCGTTACTCTATCCAATAATAAAAAGTAAGCTCCAATACAAAGTTTTTTTTTCCTAAGACCTTAAGCCTAAGAACCAACAGTCATTAAACATTGATTATTAGTTTTAAAATAACATCTATGTATCCGAGAAAGCTGCTATTCCTCTGGTATTGTAGATATTCATGGGCGGCGGTGATCACTTACCATCAGGTGAGACGCTTGCTCGTTTGCCCACTATTCCATAAAAAAAAATTCTGTTGGAAATAATTTGACGTCTACGAATACTACATAGAAACATATATATACAATAAGCTCATTAAAATATATGTAATTAATATCTATTTTTTTCGCTGTATGGTGGCGGCTAAAAATAATCTACCGCCCCATCTCCTCCCGTGGGTGTCGTAGTAGTCGACATTGGGACAATGAAAACCAGGGGATGGGCAGCAGCATCGACCTGAAACATTTGAATAAATAAACTGCGGTTGCCAACCTCTTTACCAACCGTGGCGACTATGGCAAAATGAGAGCAACAAACTTATTGCAATCTATGCAGAAGTGGACTAGTGACAGGCTGAAGTGATGATGCAGCTAAAGTACCTAGTATAGCTTAATTTAGCTTAAAAAGTTTAAAGCTTAATCATTTAGCTCTATTAGCTTTAAACGCTGAGATCGTAAAATAGTTTAATTATAATTGCGACGGGAGAAAGCCGACGGCACGTGCTCGCTGCTAATCAGAATATGACCAATGATGTCAGGATCGAGAATAGAATGGCAGACGTAATGGCCACGAACAAGATAGTACGGCAGGTGAACCGCGGCGGGCAAAATGCCATACTGTGTTTTAGGTAACGGTCAATCTGGATTACTCGCAATAAGTGAACACGTTACACTTTGACTGCCAAGACGACGCGTCTGGTAAATGAAGCAGATGTTACGGAATTGGCAAAAATATATGAACTTAATACTTCTTCATAGCGTGGTTCTTTATGCGGTATTGCAGCTCTTCAGGAAGGCTCGGTTGGCGCAACGATTGGTCTCATCGCTAAGAGTATGGGGCTCGATTCTCGCATGGAGAAAATATTCGCATTGTCTACAGATACTTTCTCGTGGTCTGCGTGTTCGTGAATGTAGAATTTATATTTGTAAAACACGCCGCGGTACATGAGAAATCCCAGCTTCATTTTTTAGTATGAAGCTTTAGATAATAATAGTTAATATATAATTAGATAATAGATAATAAAGAATAGTCTCTATTTAGTTTTCTCAGTAGTGCCCGTGGCCTAGTGGTCAGAGTACCTGACTTCTATGCCGCGACTCCTGGGTTCGAATCTCAGCCGGAAACAACATTTAGGCAAACGCGAATTGTTGGTTTTCGGGTCTGGTTGTATTGTTATTGTCTATGACAGACACTACTTCCTAGCCTACCTCCAATATTATAACATGAACGTTACATATGGTAAGGGTTAGGGTTAGGACGAGCGAGTGCCTCCAACAATCCGTGGTCAACAATCGGCCAGGATGACTGAATGCTTCTGGTTTCTTATGGATTCCTATGCAGATCCTGATAGGATTCCTAGGCAGGAATCCGTCTAGGTAGGTACCACTCCAGAACCAGTTATTCTGCTGTGAAGCAGTAGTATGCAAACGTTACTGTGTTCGGTCTGTAGGAGCACTGACAGCTATTGTAATTACTGGGTATATGAGACTTAAGAACTGATGACTCAGGGGGATGGGCGTAGTCTGGTGCCACACAGAAATGTTATATAAAGAATTTAATGCTTAAAAATCTTAATTTAATCAATAAAATTGTCGACACTATGTGCCCTATTATTTTAAACAGTGCATACTCTTGACTCTTTATTCTTGAAGTAGATGTTTTCAAAAATGCATAATTAAATTTTGAATAAGAGAAAGAGACGAGACAACCAAATCGTTCTGACGGTAAGTGGAACGTCTGCCCATAACAAATGCTGTCTCCCAGAACATTTCACTATGACACCACACTGCGCCCGTCACCCTGAGATACAAGTTCTTAAATCTCATATGCCCAGTGATTATGCTAGCACACAGGGCCCTTCAAACCGAAACACAGTAATGTTTACACAATACTGCTTCACGGCAGAACAACTGACCCTGGGGTGGTATCTACCTAGACGGATTCCTGCATAGGAATCCTACCACCAGTGTTTATGTTTATGTGCGGGTGTGGTTTACAGCCTTAAATTGCACACGCACCATCATCCTTACCCGGATCAACGATATGTAAGCCATATGGGCCGTGTGATGGCGGCTCGTTAGAAGAATACTACCACTCCATCTCATCCAATGGATCTCGTAAAAGGCGAGTAAGGAATTAAACTGCACTGTGCACCCAACAGCGCATGGTGGCGATGGGCTCACCACCTATCACTACAAGTGCATTTTATTGTTTTGGTGAAACATGGATTGTGGCGATCATCTGTTTTAGCAGTGAGTGCCCAGTCTCTGACTACCCCTAATGGGATACAGTCGTGATCTTATGTACGATTAACAGTTCCGTGCGGGAATCCGCGACCCTTATAGCAGAAAACTAATGATATTAGTTCCAGACCTTATATGTCAATGGTAGCTCTTTAATATCATCTAAACCTATCTATTTAAAATTAACTCGTCATTGCTTCCTTTATTGTTCTAAGTCTATGAATACGATTTTTCCACGCACTACATCAATCAACTAATTCAATTTGGCATTCACTATAAATAATGTCTTCTCTCAGAACATATACAATACTTAAGCACGCGCCGTCATGTGACTCGCGCCGGTCGTGCAATGATCGTTGAAAATAAAATTCAAGAAAAAAATACATCAGCTCTAAATCGCGTGAAGATGTTTTCGTTCGTTTATTTATAAAAATAGACAAACCTTTATATAAGCCGACTATAATTATAACATGTTTAAGAGAAAACATTTTTGATATCCCTGCTTACTCCTGACTTGTTCGACAGCCCTGCGCAAGTCTTAGCTGAACATAAATCTCCCTATTATATCATAATGCACAGGTATATGTTTTAGGAATATACTCGTAACATCATCGAGTCTTACTCCTTTTAACAGCTCGAATCCATTCGGTACTCTAATTCTATACTTGGACATATCTGCCATAAGCCAAGCAGAATTATGCAAGAATAAGTATGAAAACTACATCTAAAGTGACCTCGCTGACCTTTTCCATCACCAGCCGCATTCTTGCTGGAGCGATGGCCGAGGCATTGCTTCGTAATTTTTTTTATTTGATAAAAGAGACGGCACGAGCAAACCGTTCACCTGATGGTAATTGCAACGTCTGCCCATAACAAATGCTGAGTCACCCAGAACAGTGTGACACCACAATGCGCCCATCACCCTGAGACATTAGTTCTCAAGTCTCAAATGCCCAGTGATTACGCTAGCTTTCAGTGCCCTTCAAACCGAAACACAGTAATGTTTGCACACTACTGCTTCAGGGCAGAATAACTGGCCCTGGGGTGGTACCTACCTAGACGGATTCCTGCATAGGAATCCTACCACCAGTAAATGGCTTAGTATTCTAGACATACATACAGTCACGCCTTATTCCCATATAAGGGGTAAGCAGACGTCACTTGCGTAGCCCACTTTTCGTCCTCGCTGGAAACTGCGAAAACATCGCCGCCATTTTGGTACGATTCAAAAAATTCTTAGTCCCGATTGCATTCCCACGAGCAGTATAGTGACAGCATTGCAAATTATGGTGTTATTTTGTACGAATAAAGGCTGTCCGTACAATACCTTAGCAGCATCTTACGACACCTCGGTAGGAAAGAGGCAGGTGCTAATCTCTGTCGGACTATATTGTTACATTGTTATAACCTATCGGCTATATTGTTCTAGCCTAGGCAATAGTAGTTAATATATATTTGATTAATAGTTTGCTTTAATAGGGAATTAAAAGATTTTCTTACTGAAAAGAATAGAAACATGTTTCATTTGCTAGGATCGACATATAAAATTATTAACGGTGTATTAGATAGTTTTGAAGAGCACCGCCCGCATCGATATTGTTATTGGTAAAAGTAAAAATTGTTATTGGTAAAACCCGATACAATTAAATATGTTTCACAATTCATCTTATTCTTGCATTAGTAGGATATTTTGGTATATTAACTGTAGCGTTAGCAGTAGATATAACTTTGTTTTGTGGTTTATACAAATAATTTGGCAATGGCAGATAACATTGAAAAATATATATTTTTCTGATTGCATATTACATTTCTGACGCACGGTTGACTGTTGATACTAAATTTCAGGTGATAGAAGAAAAATGTTACATTTAGAATGCGCTCTGTTTTGCACATGTAGTTGACTAGCAAAATAAACGACCGATTTAACACCGACAGGATCGCTCTATTTGTTTATTTAGCTTCTCCGCCGCATTAGATAGCTGCACCTAAATGGAGCATTCCCCCCACCCACATTTCTAAACTATTGTGAACTATAAAAAATTAAAATTTCTTTACTATTGAATAATAACGAAAATCGTAGGTTTTAAAGATCTCTACAAATTCATTTCACATACTTATCATTTAGAGCTGTAGAATGGCTTAAAGGCCGTCGTTTCATATTACGCGAGTGATATGTGTTCGATCCCCGGTGCAGGTTCCAGGAAAATTGTAAATTGAAATTTTAAGCGCTGATTTAGCACGTGTTCGACGGTGAAGGGAAACATCGTGAGGAAATCTACATGCCAGAGAAATAACAGATATTTCGACATACAAGTATGAAGTCTGCCAACCCACAGTGGAGCAGGGTTCGGTTCTTTAATTTACTAATACTTTTTTTGCGACTGCGATAATGAGATATAAAATTTAATACGGAACTCTCTACGAGCGAGTAAAAGTCGCGCTTCATCGATTTTGCTTTACTAACCGTTGTTTACTTTACGTTATCATCGGGTTGCCTAGTGGTCAGAGTACCTGACCTCTACGCCGCGGGTCCTGAGTACGAGCCCCAGCTGTGTTTTTGTAAGTTCAGTTTATGACTTTCATCATCATCATCATCATTTCAGCCTATCACTAGTCCACTGCTGAACATAGGCCTCCTCCAAGCGGGTTGGCATCCGCAGTTTTTTTATTCAGATTTTCTAGAAAGATGCAGCTGCCCATCTCCTTGTTTACATTTTCCCTCTGTCGACTTTTACGACACCCCCGAGATGAGATCGGGTGGAGGATATTCTTCAGCCGCTACCACACTGATTTTTTTGACTTTAGGAAATACATATATATACCTCAGTATTAATTATAACAATTAATGCGTAGCCAGCTCAGGGGCTAGGCGCTCGCTTTAAATTTCATAGTACGCGAGTGACTTGGGTTCGATTCCCGGGGCCGGCACCACTAAAATTGTTAATTGCAATTTTAAGTGCTGATTTACCACGTGCTCGGCGGTGAAGGAAAACATCGTGAGGGAACCTGCATGTCTGAGAAATAAAAAATATTTCGAAGACATGTGAAGTCCGCCAACCCGCATTGGAGCAGCGTGGCGGATTCTTCCTAGCTCCAAAACCCTCTCTGAAATGAGAGGAGGCCTGTGCTCAGCAGTGGGACATTTATAGGCTGAAACTTTACTTTTTTTACTTAATGCGTAAAAAACTCATAGTTTTGCTGGTGGTAGGATTCTATTCCTATGCAGGAATCTGTCAGCCAGTAGCCAGGCTAGTAATTCTACCGTGAAGCAGTAGTGTGCAAACATTACTGTATTCCAGTCTGAAGGGCACTGATAGCTGGTGTGATCACTGCGCATATGATACTGAAACTGAAGTCTCAGGGTGACAGGCGCAGTGTGGTGCCACACAGAAAAGTTCTGGATAACACAGCATTTGTTATAGGCTCTTTGCACTTACCATCATATACATTTTCGGTGATGTAATTGCTGTTAGCCTTCTCGGCTTTTACAGCTTCATCGGATACCGTGCTCGCGGGTCAAGGGCCTGCGTGCCAGGTTTGGTTTGACCCAAACATAAATAAATAAATAAACTCCTACAAAAACCTCGGAATTCGGACTGTGTCGCGTTCGCTGCGTGCTTTCGCGATTTCGAATATCTTAAATATTTTAAGTCGTCTAATGACCGTTCGAGGTAACTCTGGGCGGTAAGAAACGCCCTGGAACACGGGATTCACCCGTGTCCCGTGTTCCAGGGTGTGAACGCGGTGTGATTATTGACTATTGCGCGCCGCTCTCTATGGCGGTAGCGCGTCTTGGTGCGTGTTATATTAAAGCTATTGACTGTGTGTACAGTGTGGCCTGGATCGTGACTGACCGTATCGTGGTCAGGAAAAGCTGAGGCGTCCGTATCGTCTAACACGTTTTGCGGGCGACGTTTGCGTTCGGTCGCGTTTCCATTTGATCGGTAATTTGCTGCTTTAACCACCAGCGGGTTTGAATGAACCGCGGCTTTTTCGAAAGAGCTTAAGGGCATTTCACAGTCGCTGTGAAGATCTACATTGCGTTGATACCAACCGGCTCCGCGTGAGCGAAAGCGACACAAGCATAGTCCATTACGGGTCTTATGCTAGTCTTATAGAGGCGAAGTTTGTGTCTTAAGCACATTTTCCTTGAAGAGCAAGTTAATGGGTATAGACGGCTTGAGATAAAAGCCGCTCTATTGCGTATGTTTTAATGTGTGCAGCGAACGACATCGCTGTGTCTAACTTACCATCAGAACGATCTGCTCATCTCGCCTCTTTCTATTATTCATTTGTATGTACGGAACTAAAAAAAATATTTTTTTCAGTTCCGTACATACAAATGCATATACTATTTACCAATGTTGGTTACAATCTAATTAAAATAAATTAAATGCTATAAGCATTTAAAACAATTATGATTATGAAGAAAGATATTTAGATATTACATAATTACAAAACTGAAAAAATATCAATCGTAATGTGTCAAATAAGAGCTAAATATTTGAAAGCTGTTATTTTATAGAGGATAAAGAACATTTGCACTACAAGTTGTGCCTTATCTAGTTGCACTATAAGAGCTAAATATTTGATAGCTCTTTTTTATAGAGGATAGATAATATTAAATCCTTTTATAATAAATATAATGTATAGTTGCACTACAAGTTGTGCCTTATCTAGTTGCACTATAAGAGCTAAATATTTGATAGCTCTTATTTTATAGAGGATAGATAATATTAAATCCTTTTATAATTAATATAATGTATAGTTGCACTACAAGAGCTAAATATTTGATAGCTCTTTTTTATAGAGGATAGATAATATTAAATCCTTTTATAATTAATATAATGTATAGTTGCACTACAAGTTGCGCCTTATCTAGTTGCACTATAAGAGGTAAATATTTGATAGCTCTTATTTTATAGAGGATAGATAATATTAAATCCTTTTATAATTAATATAATGTATAGTTGGACTACAAGTTGCGCCTAATCTAGTTGCGCTATTAAGTGCGCGGAAGTTCATCGGACTCTAAAGCAGCGACATAAATAGATATCATTTGACATTTCTCAGTAAGTCTCGAAAGCTCCGAATGCGACGCTCGCTAATGATATATCTATCGTCATGGCTCGTTCCCAAACGTCGCAAACTAGCTAATTTATTTAATTTCGTTGTGTTATAAACATTTATAATATAAACAAGATTTTTATTGCGGAATAATAAAAATATTTGTAATATCTTTCAATATTTTAGGGGAATTCTTTTGAACTAAGCGTGCCTTATCGTTTGTCTCGTATGGGTTTGATGGAGCACGGCGACATCCTTCGCTTAACTATAGGAACGAGACTTAAGATACGCAAGAGAGTGAGTCTATAATCTTTCAGAGTGAAAAGGCAACTAGTCTCTACCATATTGTACCTTATCAGGTACAGGTACCAGGGATACTTGCCCTTGGCCCATGCACAGAATTAAAACTTATGAAATGTAAATACCACACAGCACTCACACACAGTGTTTGAGCGAACAACCAAATCGGTACGATGAAGGGATGGTTGAGTTGCTTTAAAAGATAAGCTTTTTCTCTGAATTATAAGACTTTTGGTTTAGGTTGCTTTAACCGATTATTAGTAGACTCTAACGACGGAGTCTTGCGGTCGTTACTTTTTCTCAACAAAACGAACTATGAAAATACAATTTCTTGTCCGGTGACCTATTTTTTTTCAAACTAATCTCGTTGATGCACAGGTATTGACTCTATTTTTATTACTATTTCGCAACAGTTCGACATACTTTCCGAATGTTCCTTTTATAAAATGTAAAATGTTTGAAAGTTTTACGATTAAGCTTTCATCCTACATCATAAACACTAAGAAACTTTATGTACTGCTTAATATTGGGTTACTTCAAAAGGATTCTATTATCTGTGTATATTTATTAGACGGTTGTCGAGGGTTACGTCTGTATTTTAATGTCATAATAAAACAATGCAGTTTCAGTTTTTATTAACAAATAGCATCGTGTGACTGTGACAGCATGCCACAGTTAAACCCCTGTAGGAAGTAATGTAATGAAATAACTATATATATACATATATAAATGTTATATAATATAAATGTTATATAATATAAATGCATAAGTATATAATTATAATGAACAAATAAATTTAAAAATATCAAAAAAAGTTTAAAAAATTATTTATATATCTATAGAATATATAAATGATTAATTATAGTCGTTCTTTAAATTTTGCCACCTTCATATTTTACCTCTCTTGGCCCGGGCCAACGAGTCTAAGCCTTAATCCTAACTCCAAAACGCCTAACTCAAAAATACGATACTTCAGATTAGAATGTCTCCAGTATCGAACGAGAGTCTAAGAGACATGATGAGACCGGGTTCCGGGTTTTGTTTATGAAACCCGGAACGACTATCTGTAGGCCATTTAAATATCGGTTTCGTGCGGCAATCGAATCCGCGACCGATATTCATATTACATTTATGGAGTGGTGTCTAATGGGTGACACCACCACTGTTTTAATCAGGCGTAGCACTTAAGCTCGCTTGAACGAATTGCTCGTCTTGTTACTTATTTCGTTAAAAAATACATTGATGTTGTTGAAGTCGTACAACAATTATTCTACTACTGAACATTGTAAACTAATAATAATAAATTATTTAACCAAAACCAAAAGAAAGCAAACTTTTTTTTTAATTTGCCCATATTATTTACAACGTTTGCCCATATCGAATTCTGGGTCACCCAGAACATTTCATTGTGACACCACACTACGCCCGTCACGCTGAGACATCAGTTCTTATGTCTCATATGCCCCGTGATTACACTAGCTCTCAGTGCCCTTCAAACCGAATCAGTAATGTTTGCTCAGTACTGCTTAACGGCAGAATAACTTGCCTTGGTGTGGTCCCTACCGAGATGGATTTTTACATAGAATATAGAACAATTTTAACAAAACCTTAAATCAAATTTTTATGTATTACATATCTTTCGCAGCCGTGTTAGGTGACAGACCTATGTTCCAGCTGATGAAAATAAGATATTTTTCCAACTCAGTTTTTGTGAAGTTTATTTTTTTGGCAATCATATCAGCCTATCACTAGTACTACAGCTGAACATAGGCTTCTCCCATAGATTGCCATAAAAGCTTTCATTTTGAGGGGCAAAATTGCCATAGTTGCCACGCTTGGCAGGCGGGTTGGCAACCCCAGTTTATTTATTCACATGTTCCAGGAAGATGCTGCTGCCCATCTCCTGGTTTTTATTTTCTCTCAGTCGATTTTTACGACACCCACGGGATGAGATGATATGAGATGGGGTGGTAAATTCTCTCAATTTTGGCAATTTATTTATAAGTCTTTATTGTTTCCTTTACAAAGAAAGGATACAAATGCGACTTAATGCCTTCAGGCATTTTCTCCCAGTCAACCTATGGAGTGGTGAGATTTTAATGTAGGTATAACAATATAAGACAAAAAAATGAAATATAAAATTATTATATGTTATTATAAAACAAAGATAAAAGGGCTAAAGATCAAAGAATTTGTATCAAGATAAGAGCTGTAGAATATTTGTAAAAATAGTCTGAAACGATAATATCAATCAAAGAGGTTTTGTTCGTCATACCTACTATATCATTGACATTATTTATTATTTAAGAACATTCATGTTGTTTTTTATGATGAGATTGGCGATAAGAACAAAAAGATGTAAGTAGGTTTTATATTATGTGGTAAGGATAGCAAGTACTATCCTGTAAGTATCCTGAGTAATAAAAGTTCTTTTTTTGTTTTATTAAGTAGGGTGTTTAAACGGAGACACGATGACAGATAGTAGTAAATGTTTACTGTAATAATATATATTATATTCTTCGATGGACAAATTTTTCTCAAAATTTTGAAAGTACGTCCGATGTTATACTGTTCGGACAGACAGAAAGACTGATACGTCGTTTGTTATTCTGCATGTACACTAAGGCAGCACATCTAACAAATTTGTGCAGCATTAATACAATATAAATCTGTAAACGTACCAAGATCAAATTCCAGAGAATTATCTATATTAGAAGATAGTTTGGTATAAATACAAAATATGAATGTTGTATTTAAAACGACATATTTCATGCCCGACAACACTTCAAAATGTGTCTGCTGCACTGACTCTGACAATATAATGGCTGCAATATATTGTCAATACCACCAAATGTATCTAGTGTGTGACTGCAATGTATTGTTTTCAAATCGGCGCGTTTGTCACTCTCGCGGTTTATAGACGCATCTTTCAACGACAAAACACTCATCTCCTGTCTCGAGTCAAAACACAGTCTACAATATATATCTGTTCCTATAACGTTGGCCAGCTTTTTTCTTGGCAAATTCCCTTGTTTCGTTTTCGTGTATTTATTTTTAGGACGACGTGTTCGCATAAATTTTTCAATTTTATTGTTGGGAAATGTTGGCGACGCGTCTATCACCAAAATATTATGATAGGAGAGAAACCAGAAGTTCCTCACGGTGAAATGCGGTCCCATTTTACATCCGTAGTTACGTCATTCTTTACGTATTACGTAAGATTAAGTAAATTACGTAAGATAATTTTTATGTTCTATGCGAGAAAGATATAGCGTTAAAAGCTTGAAGAATTTTGCTACATTCTAGTACCTATACCGTGTTCACGGTTAGCATTGAGGACGCGGGGCATTCTACTTTGCTACATACAAAATTAACATAGCTTTATTAGTTTTATAGCTTTTTAAATAACATGACCATAGGATGGATATTAGACGCATATGGATTGTAAATAAAAAAAAGGAAGTTAAATAACATTTTGAGAAATTCATGTTATTCGCCGTGTAGTGGCGGCTTAAGAGAATCTGCCACTCCATCTCATCTGCCGTGAAGCAGTCGTGTGCAAGCATTACTGTGTTTCGGTTTGAAGGGCACTGTGAGCTAGCGTAATCACTGGGCATTTGAGACTTAAGAACTGATGTCTAAGGGGGGACGGGCGCAGTGTGGTGTCACACAGAAATATTCTGGGTGACACAGCATTTGTTGTGGGCGGACGTTGCACTTACCATTAGGTGAACGTTTTGCTTATTTCGTCACTTTATTCAATAAAAAAAAAATCTCCAGTAAAATAAAAATAGGAGATGGGCAGCTGCATCCTCCTGGAACATCTGAATAAATAATCTGTTGCCAACCCGCCTGCAAAGCGTGGCGAATTTGGCAAAATCACCCCAAAATTAGAGTTACAAACTATTGCTCGACTCTGTGGGGGAGGACTATGTTCAACAGTGGACTAGTGATATTCTGAAATGATGATGATAATGATGTTATATGACAAACAAAAAAAAATCGAACATCCATCATCAATAGTCTGCGGCAGTCCGCTGTTGTACAAAGGCCCCAGCCACTTTGCGCAAACCGTTGCTCCATTTAGCCAGAGAAGCTACATGAATGGGACAGCCTCACTCTCCGTTGGCCTAAATGTGGTCTCGACTCTTTGCTGTGAATTGCTGCTGCGTTGACGAATTCCTTCATTAAGATTATTTTCCTCGAGAGAAATCCTATGTAACTTTTTAAACTTTGGAGAGAATCAGAGACGATATTAAGGTATATAACATTTTTTGCAAAAACGGCGAAATTCGCCGTTAAAGATTGTCAGTCAAAATGCGCTAAAATCAGACATCAAACGTCGTTTTATCGATGTTTCCGTCACAAAGAGAGAGACCAGTTGAATAGTAATATTTTTTGCAGACAATACTGGACATTGTTTTCCCGATGACCCAATTACATCCGAGAGGAGACGCTGGCAAACAAGTGATGCCGTTTATAACTGGCACAGCGTATCGACACTTAACAAACCAACTATTTATTTTTCGATTTCAAAATACAAGCTACGAAGCAAAATACGAATGCTCTTGCCCTACTGCTCTACTGTAACGACAAATACTGTGTTCAACTGCAGCCGCTCCATGTTCATGATCACAGAGTAAATATTTATCTTATGATTTTAAATCTATTTAAAATTTTGAGACATAAATTTATGCAATTTCAACTACTAGCTGATGCCCGCGACTTCGTCCGCGTGGATATAGTAGGTATTTTAAATATAAGGCGGGCATTATTTGTTTTTCCGGGATAAAGAGTATTCTATGTCCGTCTCCAGGGTGCTAGCTATATTTGTGCCGAAATAATAATAACAAACAGACATACGGACAGAGGGCCGGAGAGTTACCTTCCGATTTATAATATTAGTATGTATTATGCATTATTATTAACATGAATTTAGATTAAATGCATTGTTTTCTAGCCCAGATTTCCGTACGTATTTATCGATATTCATGATGGAAAAAGGTACATTTATTTATCTGAGAATATATTACCATGGAATTAGCTCTGTGTGCATTTATATAGTCATGCTACTAATGCCACTTTGAGGATGCCGAAAACCAGAAACTAGCCAGGATAATGTTACATGAACGGTTATTGTAGCCCTTTATAAAAGTAACTAGCGCCCCACTGATATGCACAAGCCTTAATTTTTTCATACAACGTCCATTGGGATTTCTAAATTGCCATACAACTCATGCCCAGTAAAAATATCTGTAGGTCATATAAATATTTCTTCCATTAGGGAATAGAACCCGCGATCCGCAGCACAGAAGTTAATCATTTAGCTACTACGCCAACCGAGCCGTAGAGTTGGCGGTAATTTGCCATTCATCATTTAATAACTTATATTATTATTATTAAATTTATATATAAAAGTGTTTTTAGTCGTACGCAAAGTTCTAGACAGGTATTCTGCCCTAATCTAACCTGACTGATCCCATCTACCTAATAAAATATAAAAGTTACGTGTATATAACTGAACAAAAATGTTTAATTACGTACGTATTTAACAGATAATTAACATAATACTCGTATCTAGGTAGTCCAATAATATCAATTGTATATCCCGTAATGTGCACATAATGACTGTGGTTAGAACATGATAAATCGTAAACCTAAAACATTTATAATATCTACTCACCTTGCCAAAGCTGCCCTTTCCCAGTACCTTGATAAATTGAAAATCTTCAATAGTGTATTTTCTGAAGCGAGGAATAGACCGCGCCGGTGGAGTGAACCGACCTGTTTTCCTAAACAGCCCGTAAGCCGTTGATTGCTCTGCAAAGATGTTGTCATATTAATATTCTGATTTGATGATAATCTCTCGAAAAATACTAAATGTTTAATTAAAAAAAAAGTGCGAGAAAGATTTTACAGACTAAAAAAAATAGTTTCAAATCAGACGTCTTGATAACAGCATAATATTAACTATTTTAATGAACCAAGGCTGATATTTTTTTTGGTATAGTGACAAACGTAAAAGTGAATATATTGTTATGTGTAATGTCGGGAAATGGAATATAAAATTATATACACATTCGTTATATTAGTGAGGTACGGGTTACTAAATTCAAATTTAAAAACATTAAAGATTATTTTCTTTCCGTATCGCAAAATCTATCAAAACTTAGAATATTCCAGCTCCAAAGTTAAGACGAACCCTCTGATTGCTGTGCAGTGATTTGTTGGCACAAATGCTTTCGCAGTTCTCATCATATACTTATGCTGTTGACTCCGCAAGGTCGATCTTAAACTTTTGTTTTGGTTGTAAAATTTATTTCGTTGCCTACTACTACCACAGTAGTAGTGTGCCGTGTGGTGGCGTCTTAAGAAAATCTACCACCCCATCGCACCCCGCGGGTGTCGTAAGAGTCTACATAAAAGTCGGCAAAAGCCTCGTAGCGTAATTTGCTTAAAACTCATAGGTGACTACCCTGTTATACAGCTGATCGAGGCTATGAACTCATAAATTTAATTGGGCGTTATTCCATTGAGCTGCCATCGAAAGAACTTGTAAGTACTAGGATAACATGAAGTTTAAGGAAATCTGTTGCGAAGTAAATCTGTTAGTATGACGCCGTATTAGGGTAACATAATTTAATGGAGAAGAAAACGTATTTTGAATTTGTCTGGTTCGGGGCAACGACTTACTTTCTAGGATCGCGTAAAGTTTTACAAAACAATGATTTCAAAGTTTTGTATGGACCTTTTTAGTATTCAATTTTGTCATTAAAGCTTCACCGTTGTGTTAATCGGACCAAGGTAGCATGGGTAGATGTCGGGATGTTACACCAATTATGAATAACGTTTTATATTTGAGAGGCCAAGGCTAAGATATTAATTTATTTAAATTTATCTTTAAGAGACACTTTGAGCAAAGATTATAAATAGCTCTCACGGCCCTCTTTTGCAAAACAAAAATCACGCCTACATCAGACGCATTTCCCCATAGCAAAATACCATAAGACATTATGCTATGAAAATAACTAAAATAAACTAATCTAGCAATTTCAAAATTAGTCAAGTACCTATTTTGTTTACAGCATAAGCTGCAGAGCGTACTCTACTTGCTAGTTTAGATATATGGGGGCTCCATTGAAGTTTTGCGTCAAGAGTTATTCCAAGAAATGGGTTTTTAACTTTTGATTTTCGTTAGGATATTTCGTATTGGTATCGTCATGATATTTGTATATCGTCGTATAATAACTATTAATATTATGTTCGAGTGCTTGATTGCTGAATTATTTTTATTAGGTACATTGCGCCGATTCGTTCTAATAATATTTTTAAAATCAGTGAATTGAACTTTCCTTCAAACTTTTTCAGGCATAGTTCCGACTACAGTGGTAATAAACTCACTAAGACAGTTTATATATATTTCCTTATTTACAATAATTAATATAATAAGTAATGCAGCCTCCATTGCAGGCAGGCAGTATTTACAAGTTCATTTCATGATTTATGCCAATATTTAAAATTATTTTATTTTTATTATAAATTATGTCACCTCCAGCTAACGATGAACACGAAACTATAAATAGAACACAAAAATCAAAAATTAAGTGAAATATATAAATCACCACTAGCGAAAATCACGGCCATATTAGGTAAATACAATTTGTAATTGTATACATTTCACTTATTTTAAATATTTGTGGTGACGTAATTTAAAATAAAAGGTTAAAAAAATTTAGCCTACCTTAAAAATAATTTTAAATATTGGCATAAATGAGTCATAAAATGAACTTGTAAATACGCCTGTATTATTTACCTTAATGATTGTAAATTGTAAAATGTCCACAACATAAATATTAACTATCTTAGTAAATTTATTATACCTACTGTAGTCAGACTTAAGCCTGAAAAAAGTATGAAGGGAAGTTCAATTCACTGATTTTGAGTATAAAAAATATTCAAGCACTCGAAACATATTATTTATAGTTATTATACGACGATATATTCGTACAAATATCATGACGATACCGATAGGAAATACCGTAACGAAAATAAAAACGTTAAAAACCAATATCTGATATCCAAAACCTTTTTATAGATCCGATGTGGTACGCCGGCAAAGCGATATTACCCATGGTACTGAGCGAGCGTTGTAATATGACGTCACACACGCATCGAGTACCGAGCCGGTGGAATCCTGAACGCGCACTCATTTAAAAATTCCATATCCCGGAAACTAATTGACGTATCGAAATAATTCTTTTCCTAGTATTTTTTATTTTCAACAGAAAATACGGAGAGCTAAAATTCAAATAAGTTAACAATCTTCATTAACTATCTCTGCAATTTATTTACTTTTATCTACTAAACATAACGCCATATGTTTCATAAATACAGCGTTTAATTCTCGATTTATTTTGTGCATAATGTTTATATATTAAAAAGAAACATTCAGGTGTTTTGAAGAGCCTCGGAGACGGTCCAACTGTTTGATACAAGCCACACGTGTTTGACCGTTTGATGTCGCTATTATGAACTCTTCAAATGAAATTTGCTTAGTTTCGACAAGGTTTAGTTGCGTGACGTGATCGCAAAACATGCCCTCAAATAAAGACAAGGCTTTCCTTGCATTTATTATAGTCATGTTGTATTTGAATAAGAAAAAAGAAAAAAAAAAGAATTTGGTCTAAGGAATGGTGCAAATTAAGACATCGCTTTACGCGTATTGTAGTCTAGGATTTTATTTGCGGTCCACTGCAATTAATAGGTACCTGCGTACCACGCGAAGACTACATACTTTGAAAGTCAGCACAGGTCAGGCAACTAACATTTGAATGACCTACAG
The DNA here is from genome assembly GCA_019845155.1 of Luehdorfia chinensis. Taxonomy (NCBI): domain Eukaryota; kingdom Metazoa; phylum Arthropoda; class Insecta; order Lepidoptera; family Papilionidae; genus Luehdorfia; species Luehdorfia chinensis. Next base: position 2,978,584 of record JAHVAK010000052.1, read on the forward strand.
ATGGTTGTTCCGGGTCTGGATGTGCAATTTATGTTAATGGCAATGTTTTTTTATTTTGAATAAACAAAATGAAAACATATTAATTGTTTTTTCTTCTATGCACAATAGAAAGTAAAAAGTAGTATAATAGTCAATACTACTTTAATCTCATTGTTTTTGACATGTTTTAATTTGAAAACTACACGACGGACAAAATAAAGTCTGTTTGTGTTTTAATTTGAGAACTTTTTATTTTACGTCTCCTTCATAATTTCTGGAACCCTGCCGACTTTGTACAGGATTACGGGGGCAACGCAATGAATTTAAAATCTTAATGCAACTATTGACTTACTATTTACTTAATTGAGGCGGCTTTAAAAAACACTCTTTATTAATATGTCATTGTTTTTCCTTCTAAGACGAGAAGACTTTTTAAGTATTCATCATTTCCTACATAATAAGTCCACTGCTGGACAACTATTTCTCCCAAGAATGCAGGATAGGTTGAAAACACCATTCTTAGCAGACGGTTTACGCAATACTAGAGGCCTCGCACTTTAGACCTTGCTGCCATTTGCTGCTCTGTGTATTTTCGGTCTGGCATTTTTTGAGATGGTTATTTAGCTAGCTATCGGGAGCTGTGACATTTTCCTCTAAGTCAGCACTTAAGCAGATTTCCTTATGGCGCCACCACACGACTGTAACGTATGTTTATGCGAAAAAGTTACAGCATTCAAGCAGGGAGTTTTTTTGCAAGCGAATTCGTAGAATTGTTTGCGATAAACGTTTTCAATTTAGCGAATAGCGCATCTGTCTTACATCTACAGCGTACTGAATGACCTCACGGAATCTAATGCATCGTAGTGTTTTACGACTAGATAAGGGTTGCGTGCAAATTTTTGTTTGTTTATGACAGCTTTAGATATGGCCATTGGACTCATAATGTGTTGTGTTGTGAGGTGATTGTTATATCCAGTTGTTCTTTTTTTCTTTAATTTATTATCATGGTATCAACAGCACTTAAAAAAAATTCATCATATAAATTAATCTTGCTGCCAATTACAGATTCCTATTTTTTATGAAAAACATGCAGATTGTCGTATGCTATGACCCGTACCATACGAGTAGATTATCAAAAGCTATAAACATTTATACATGGTTTAAATTAGTGCTATTCAGCTTTTAACCCTGAAGAGTCAGGACAATAAAATGAGTTCATTACTTAGCATAAAAATTGAACAATAACATCAATTCGCGCAGACGGTTTAATAACACATTATTTTGGTCTAAAACCATACATTTGAAAATTATTAAGATAGAGGTTTTAGAGAATAACATTGTATAAATGTCATTGAATGATTATCATCTCTTTTTGCATAATATCGTCACAATGAGATGTAGTGTTTTAAAGCCCTTAATGTAAATAGACAGCTGCTATTTAAAAGTTCAGATCAATATCTTGTACACATTGGGATACAATAAGAAAATGCGTCATTTTTTGGCAGTGTTCCCAAACTTTTGTATGTTTCCTCGTACCTAACTCTTTCAATTGTCTTTTCAGGGAGATGGGCTTATAAAAAACTTTGCACCTTTAATTAGAAGAAATCAATCTTGTTTATTCGAATATATGTTGTTTTAATGTAAAAGATTTAAGAAAATATTCAGTTTGTTTAAAAATGGTGCTCGTAAAAATATAACATAAGTGAAATGAATAAGAATGAAATCAGAAGTCTCGGAATGCGGAACCCAAAGTGGCACAAACGCGATCAGGATTTCCAGAGAAAGTTATCAAGCGCTTTCAGCATCGTTATTATTAGACATCTTGAAAACACTTTTAGCCAACTGTGTCGGCAAGCACAAATTTATTATCACAAACTGAAAGTATCTACTTGAAATAGAATTTATTGATAGCATTTTTCAAACAGAAATATATCTAGCCTGCACCTCAAAAATATACACTTACCTTGCTTTTTAGTAATCAGATAAATAATGTTTTGTTTAAGCATGATTTGTTTGAAATGAAACATAAAAGTTTTGTGACATTGGTGATTTTCTGTGTTAATGGCGGCAAACGTCAAATCAATGGTATTTGCAAACACAAAAATAACATCAAATGAATAAAAACTGTACAATACGTGAACAGGTATGAGGTATGCATTAATAATATGTTACATGTCTCACCCAGTTCTCGTTCTAAGATATCAGAGCTTATAGTCTGTGCGGGAGCATTCCCTGTGGACGTGCCGGGGCAATCTGCACCTGTACATACATCTAATGAAGCATGCAGTCTATCTAAAGCAGTAAAGTATCAGCCTACAAACTTTAAATTTTTTTATTCAACACCATATGGTAAACCAGGCCTAAAATTTAAATTGGAAATGTAAGTGGTGCCGACACTGAAGATCGAACTCTCTCGCTCGCTCCTATTTAATTTAAAGAAAAACCTGAACTAAAAGGACTTTATAAATAAATTCTAGTAATCTAAAAGAGATTTTACAAAGTAGAATGAACAGTTGATATCTGACTTATATTATGATGACTAATACAAGGTATATTTAAAAATAAAAAATATGGAAAAATGATTATACATCACATCATCTTTAGAGTCTTAAAATTCTACCTAAAAAAAGTTTTTAATTTCTTTTTTTTTCTGTTACTCGTATTTCAAAACACCGCTCCATCGTCAATTTCAAAATGGCCATCAAACAATACGCACAACGCATAGGCCCAAAGAAACTACGCCAAAGTAAAGAATTCTGTTTTATAAAAATACGTAACTTTTGAAGTACGGCCAAAAAAAATCGGCGATCATAGTAAATATCGATTGGTTAGTCACAGTAATAGAGGCTCGGGCTGGCACCCATTCTTGTGACACCAATCATTTCATTCATTCAATATATATAACTTTGTCGATGAAAAATCAGACAAATGAATAATACTTTACTTACTGTGGCCGAAAAGGCATAGAGGATACTAATGGGCATATATCTCAAATGATGGATAAGGAAAGTATAAAAATACAATGATGTCTTTTAATGCACTGTGAACATGAAACTTTGTTTCCATTTCTAATAATTTCATCAGTTTTATTAATTACAGGTAAGCGAATGATTGGCTTGAATCCAGCCACAGTCATTCGTAATCACTTCTTACGCACACGGGAATATGTATTCGTGACAATAGAATAAACACAACTGCCTTGTCTTATGGTAATTCCATTTCAAATATTTATCAATACGACAAAAGTCGATTACAAATCGATCACTTTATAAGTCTAAAACGAAAGTGAATTAATTTAAACAATGCTTTCAAATAACAAACTTCGTATTTTCAGCTGCATAAAATTTCTGTACGAATATACGCTAACTTAAGTAGTGTTAAGTAGTGTTCGAAAAATTATTAGTACTTTCATATTAAGTAAGGCCCATAACGTAACTGTGAAGATATTAGATTAGTGCCACTGGCATTATTTGCTTTTGTAACTTCGTCGTTACATGTTATATAGCTTCGATACCAACCTCTTCTAGACGTAGTTCGAGACGCGAGAGCTTCTACCAGAAGTCGCTGGTTCACCCCACATAAGTTCGCTGTCAATTTCTCACACTTTCTATGGCAGTTAACATCACAGTCTAAAACAAATAATTTGCAATTGCGCGGCTAAAGAAGTGTTTAATTTTTAATGACGGATAACATTTTTGTTAAAAGTAATGTTTATTTAAAGCCATGCAGAGCTGTCGTGCAAGTCGTGTCGTCCATTAAATATATATATGTATAATTAGAAGTTAGTTTGATGTCAGTAAACCAAGAGTGTAGTTCTGTAATTACAAACCTATAATGCTAGCATTTGTACCTTTTCTAACGCAGATGAATCCTGCAGGTGACATTGAGGCCGAAGAATCGAAGCCAGAGTCGTTTGATCCCGTCGATGTTCTACCGTCTGGATTATTATCACATTCGAAAAACTCCCCAGAACCTTCACTGGAACTTGACTCATCCTCATCTTCACCATCATCCGAAGTTTCTTCATCAGATGAAGATTCTGAGGAACTAGAGGAACGTATCAACTGTGGAACTTTCTTCAGCAGGGGCCGAGGTGTGGCTATTAATGGCTTTAATGCTTTTTGTTCCTTAATCGGTTTAGCGAGTTCTGTATTAACTAAATTTTCCACCGGATATTGGCTTGTTAATTGCGTGCTATCTTCTTTTAGAGTCTCACTAGAATTTTTACTATACTCTTTTGTTCCTTCTGTCTTTAATATATTACAATCTGAATTACTATTGGGAATGTTTTGAGTCTGTGACGGTATATTAAGATTATCACATTTAGTTTTATTAGTTGTATTACTTTTGTAACTAAAATCTGTTTTTTCTTCTTTTCTATTCATTGAATTCGCATCGCTCATCATACTTGGAATTGAATCTACTAATTGAATGTTTTTCAATGTATCATTTCCACTAAGGTAAGTGCCCATTGTCTCTAATTCTGGTAATTTTTCACTGGAATTAATGCTTTCGCTTTTAGTTTCAATAGTCACTTTTATTACATTATTATCCACTGATGTTTCTTTACTACAGCTCTGTCTGTTACTTTCTAACCCAGGTAAATTAATTTTCTTTTCAGAGCATATTACTTCTCCATCCTTAATTAATTTATTCGTTGTAGTCTCTGTACTCACATATAATTGAGTAATAGTTTCTTTGTGTTTAATAAGTGGTTTCTCAAAATTTAGAGTTTCTAATTTAGTTATGTTGTCTATAGGCCCGTTATCAATATTTTTACAGTTTATTTCTGTCTCCTTATACTTCAAAGATCTGCCTCTATCTTCCCCTTTTTGTGAGCCTTTTTTCATCTTTTTAGGTTTATCACTAGTAGAGATTTGCTTAGTTTTAGTACTTTCAAGTATTTGGGTTTTAGAAGATGAAGTAGAATTTAATTCTTTTTGTGTAATGTTACCTGACAACTTCTCAGTATTTGTTTCAAGATTTGGTTTTGTCGTGACGTTTATTAATTCTTCTTTAATATTCGTTTTAACATTTCTTAATACCAAGTTTTCTTTGTCCACAGAAGAAGAATCCAAAATATTTGCAATATCACCTGTACTTTTTATATTTTTAAAACACGTTTCTTTATTTTTGTCTTTTACGAGCTGTGTTACTTCTGGAACGTTTTTCTTTTTTTTATTTGGTACCAATATATTATCAGTCGATTTTAATTTAATTTCTATATTTTCCTTAGACTTTTTAGATGCCTCAGGATAAATGCTGTCACAATCTCCATTGCATGCATTTTTCGTTGGTGAACTTAACTCTGCAGTATGCACTTTGCCCGGGGTTTTCTCCCCGATAATGTGTCTTGCTTCATAATTTAATATTTCCTGCCTATCGTTTACTTCAGTTTTGGTGTTTTGTTTTTCTTCTTGGTTATTTGTTATATTATCTAGATTATTTTCTTTGTTTTGATTATTAATTTCGCAATTATTACATTCATCTTCTCCAGTCCAAATCAAGGCACTTTGTAGGTTCTCTTTATCTTTCGCTAATTTTTGCTTTCTTGTCACTAAGTAAACAGTCTCTCGTTTTCCAATTTTATTCCAAAAATTGCCGTCTTCAGGTTCAGGGGATTCAGGATCGTTGGTTGGTTCGGCATTTATTGATTTAACAATATTTTTATAGTTTTTCCTTGTAATTGAATTTAAAGTATCTTCATTTTCTACCTGACTGCTAAACATAATTTCTTTTTTCGGTGTATGAGGTTTTTCTTCGACAGTTATGTTTTCTACCTTGAATCTTAATGGGCTAGAGGATGGCGTAATTTCAACCGTAGAAGTAATTTTTGCTTTTAATATAGGTTTAGTCTTTAGGTGTTGATCGATGATTTTATCGTCTTTTAAAGAGAGTCTACTTTCTTCTATAGCAGGCAGAGTTTTTTGACTAAGCTCTTTAGGAAATTCCGTTATTGAATCTAATTTGTAAATATTACTTCCTGACGATGATTTTTTTATACTTCGTCTTTTCGAGGAGTGTTTTTGATCCTTTAAATTATTTAAGCGATGATTTAATGAATGATCAGATTTCGTAGTTGTTAAGGGGTTTAATTGATCAGAGAGGTTAAACTTGTCTGAAGATTCTGTTTCACCATTGAGATTAATATCTAGAGTATTTTTATCTCTACCTACTTTACTTAGATCTAATGTTGCTGTGCTAAGATTCTCTTTTCTAATTAATGAATCTAATAAAGATGCCTGTTCTGCTAAAAGTTCCATTGAGCACCGCCTATCGGTGGACTTATGGTTTATATTTGTGGTATGTTGTACTGGAGAAGTCGTCGTTGTGTTTTGTTGAATTTTTAAAACATTTTTATTATTGTCTATGTCATCTGCATCCTTGTTTTTAACTTGGAATTTTTCAATCAGTTTAGCTCCCAATGTTTTTTTTTCTCTAGTATCTTTATAAATCAGATCTTTAGACAATTTATCTCTCCACCTTTTTGTCTCCATTGAGACTTCCTTGTTTTTGTACTCATTACCTTTCTTTTCTTCAATATTACATCTTTGTTTTTGTAACTCTTCTACCGGCTTACGAGGCGAGTCTCTTTCTTTTCTTTTAAGGGTATGTAGTCTTACTACGGTGCGTTCTCGTTTTATAGTACCACGTTGAATTCCTGGTGAAGTATCAATTCCAGTTTCAGGTTTATCTTCAACTCTTGGCATAAGTGGACACTTATCTACTTCCACGGTTGAGCTTTCTTTTAGTAATTGCGATGGGGTATCATAAGAACTCGGCACCTTATTTCTATATTTGTCTCGGGATACATCTATATCAGCTGTATTAATATTGACTGGTCTGGGAGTGTAGGTTGGGGACACGTATGTTCTATTAGATCTATTTTGAATCGGGACCCTTCTTGGGCTATTAATTCTCACTGGACTAGAAGTTCCCCGCTCTGAAATTGTGCTGAGCATTGGAGAATAAGATCTTCCACTAGAGATCCATCTTGACGTTATAGGTTTTCGAGAGTATCCTCCTAACGACGAATGATTGCTGTAACTTGCGCCAGGATTTATATACGAAGCACTATATGACGTTCCCAGCGGTGTGAACGAACTGACATAACTATATGGTGAACTGATATATGAAGGGGTTCCACTGTAATACATATTTGAAATGTGTTCAGAAAACAGAGGCATTTTACCGCGTAAAGTCGCGGACGCGTTCGACGCCGTCACTTGGGCGGAATCACGGCGTAGACTGAGGAAGGCGGAGGACAGGCTGCGCTTTGGCATCAGGTGAGCGTCCCGCCCGCCGCTACCCGAGCCCCGCAACCTGTGCTGCTCCCCAGGTGATCGATTAGTTATATTTCATTGTCAATTATTGCCGCCATGTGACTAAACGATTTCGGAAGGAAGTCTTTATTTGGAATCACATAATAACTTTTAAATCAAACCCAAACATTTATCATTACGTAAAATACACCACATTGAAAATATTTATGTCATTGCTGACATGCATTGAAGACTTGCTTAGATGACAAAAATAAATCGCCACTCTATTTCTATTCTTAGTAGCCGTTCCCGACTACGTAGTTCGACGTCGTATTTGTGTTTGTACCTGAGTAATTACACAATAACTATTTTAATGTCTGACAGAATAATTGTGCAATAAAAACAATAATGTACGGTTAAATATTTTATTGAAAAAAGCGACAAAATAACTAGGAATAAATAACTAATAATGTATAATATTTATGTAAATCTTTTGGTAAGTACTTATTTACACTATTCACTCGGACTGTATTAGTATCATTTGTCTTGTAATAATTTAAAAAAAATATATATTATTTTCACCTGTATTACTTAGTGAATATTTTTAGAAAAAACATAAGTCTTACAATTTAAATATTTTCAAATAGATGTTACTGTAATATGACCGTAACAATGACCGCGTAACCCAGTGGTCCGCGTACCCGTCTTTTAAGTTAAATTCCAGCCCAAGCCAATATTTAAGCAACATACAATTTTTAGTTTTCTAATCTCCATATTGTTACTGTTCCAGTGGCAAGAAATCCAAAAAGTACAGTAACATCCCATAAACGAAAAATCGACAACTGGGCACAGGTGTCATTGTTGCATCGGGATTCCTTTCACATATAAATATTTTTTATTTCTAAGTTATGCAGGTTTCCAGGTCATGTTTTCCTTCAGCGCCAAGTACGTGATCAATAGTAATAATAATAGAAGCCAAAAAAAGAAATAGAACAATAATTCAGATTAAATCAATTCGTGCATAAACATAACAATAGTAAAAGATAAATGGATGGTTCGCGATCAACGGTATACAAATAATAAGCATTCCAATTAAACTTACAAATTAAATCTAAAATCGGAACTGTATAATAATAAATAAATAAATTATTATTTATTTATTAATCTGGTGAAGGCCTCCGCAATCTTCTGCCATTTCTCTCTATTTTGCGGGAGTCTAATCCAGGTGTAGCTGTAACTACAATATAGTCGCACCCTCGGCGCCTGGGTGTGCGACGGTGTCGAGTTACGTCGCGAGGGTACCCTAGGAGGAATCTCTCACTCCACCGTCCATCTGAGGCTCTGGGTACGTGTTCTGCCCATCTTCACTTCAACCTACATGCTAGTTCTTTGCATATGGAATTTATGTCTGTAAAACGCACCCACGACACAGGAGAAATCCTGCTGTATGGCATCGTTTTTTTAATTAATAACGAATTAAATAATTGTTTAGTATTCTTTTCGTTAGTACCCAACTTTGACATCCGTAGAGCAGAACAGGGAGAATAATATTGTCAATTGCTTTCTCTTTTTGAAGTGTCGGTATCGGCGACTTAAATACCGCTCTCATTAACAAATACTTTCTTCAAGCACTTTTCTTTCGACTGACTTCGTTTTCCAATTGATTAGAGAGCATATATTATGACCAAGATAAACATAGTTAACTACTGTTTTCTTTTATTTACGCGAATATTACACATTTAAATAAAACTACTTTTTTACGGATTTTATCGCGTTTAATTTTTGAAGTATTTTTACCCGACGTTTCGGACGCTTTACAGCACCCATGGTCACGGGGGGACTGAGGTGACACTGAGGTGACCTATTATTAATAAAATTAAATCAAAAACCAAGCATACCACTGCAAGGCTTCAAGACACAGTAAGCTCTTTCTGCGTAGATCGGGCTACAAATAATAATTAAAAGCTGAAGGTACTCCGGGCTAACTATGACATCGGGACAACTGTCACCTCAGTCCCCCCGTGACCATGGGTGCTGTAAAGCGTCCGAAACGTCGGGTAAAAATAGTTCCAAAATTAAACGCGATAAAATCCGTAAAAAAGTAGTTTTATTTAAATAGTTAACTACTACTCATACCAATGTTTGTTTTTAATGAGTTTGTATAATTGTTTCTTTTCGTTAGGTGTTTTATACGACATTATAATATATCTTGCTAAGACATAAGCTTCCAATAGAAGTTTAACGGCATTATGGTCGAAATCAGCTTTTATCATATAATCATATGAAATAAAATTTATGACTATGTTACGCTTCTTCTGTAACGTTTCAATAGCGATTTCTAATTTTTTTTTATAAAAAAACGATGCCCCACAGTACGAGTTCTCCTGTATCGTGGGTTTGGTTTCAAAGACATAAATTTCACAAACACAACACAACCAGACCCAAAAACCAACAATTTGTGTTTTTGCACAAATGTTGCCACGCGGTCAAAATGCTTCATTCTTCATTGTAAAAAAATTTGTTTATTATACAAAGATGTTTATTTTAATTTAAAAACAACAATCGAGCCTGACACGCACTTCGAGTCTAGTACGCATGTTTTCAAAAACGCGTTTACAGAGCGACTGAGGCATCTTGCTGATTTCGGCTCGAATATTGTCTTTAAGTTGTGTCACAGTGCTCGGATTTGTTTTGTAAACAACGGATTTTAAGTATCCCCATAAGAAAAAGTCCCACGTGCTTAAATCTGGTCACCTGGGTGGCCTCGGTATGATGCCGTTTCGGAATATGTTTTTTTCTGGAAATAACTGCCGCACTGCATTCATGGACACATTAGCAGTATGAGCAGTGGCCCCGTCATGCTGGAACCACGTGTTTCGGTTGAAGTATGTACTATTCTGTAGTTCCAGTCTAAAAAAGTCATTTATCATCTCGGTATATCTCTCCGAATTCACAGTTACAGTTTGGCAAGGTTGGTTTTCAAAGAAATAAGGCCCTATGATGGCAGATGCAGACACTGCACACGAGACTGTAACTTTAGGTTTATGTAAAAGTTCTTGATGGTATTTGTCTTGGGTTGCAGACATCCCAGTAACGGAAATTTTGCTTATTCACATATACATTATTCATTATATATTTCTGGTGGTAGGATTCCTATGCAGGAATCCGTCTAGGTAGGTACCACCCCAGGGCCAGTTATTCTGCCGTAAAGTAGTAGCGTGCAAACATTACTGTGTTTCGGTTAGAAGGGCACTGAGAGCTAGAGTAATCACTGGGCATATGAGACTTAAGAACTGATGTCTCAGGGTGACGGGCGCAGTGTGGTGCCACACAGAAATGTTCTGGGTGACGCAGCATTTGTTATGGGTAGACGTTGAATTTACCATCAGTTGAACGTTATGCTCGTTCCGTCACTTTTATGAAATAAGAAAAAATAATCCTCCGATGTGAAAGAAGGCTTCGTCACTAAAGAATGTGAAATCTCAACAACATCACCTACGCGTAAGTTTTTCTTAATGCAAAGTCAGAATCATGTAAATCTTAAAATATTTGAATTTCATCCGGATGGAACTTGAGTTGTTTTCGCATTATAACCTGTAAAGTTGATTTCCTAATTCCCAATATCGATGAACGGTACGAAGTAATAAACCGGGGATTTTCAGTTACAGAAACACGTTCAACATTTCTGTCCGCGGCTACCGTTGGTAAAGGTCCTAGTCTGGGTCTATTTAATGTTGATCCTGTAGATCTGAACTTTGCTACCCATGACAGAATGAGGTTGATCGATGGTCCATCACGTAATGGACGAATACCGTAACGATTATTAAATCGACGGCGTCCTTCAGACAGCGAAAAACCATTCTAAATGAACGCTTCGACTGCAAAAGCGCGGTGCTCTCCACTCCACTGTTCCATGGCTACTAAAAAAGCAGCTTCCACGCATTGCGTCTAGAAACTATGTTTGTTCAAACTTTGAAATCTGCCACTGGACACCCTGTATAAACAAGACGTCTTACCCATAAGTATATTTAAAAATATTTCTTGCTCAGAACAAAGTGTTTTGAATAAGTAAGAATGTCCTTATAAAATGTGGAATGCTTATTGTAAATTCGAAAAATACTAAATATATTGTATTTCGTTGCAATATCTTCTATAATATAATTAAAAACATTACGTTTTTATTAAATTTTCACGAAAACCAAATTTTTAAACATTCTTTGACAGGTGTTTTCGCTAAAATGTTAAATTTTTAATTTTATGAGTCTTGAAACATTTTCACTGTTTTTAAGATCAAATTAATGTAAAAATTAGCATTTACATAATGTTATGAAAACACATCTTTTACCATGCATACGACGTATTGCTGTAATGGCTTCTATAGCACCGCCACTACATGACCTAACTGTAACCTTTGAATCATGTTATTTTATATAGGTACGAGGAATATTTTCATTAGATGAACCTTTCTCTCCCACCAGCTTGTGGTTGTTTCAGCTGTGTGGACTGCTGATTACTACTTTAGCTGATGTAATCCTTTTAGCTGTTTATTTAATTCTACTGCGATATCCTTGTTTCGGATTTCATTGCTCAGAGAAACGTCTGAGTATAACCAGCGTTATTGTTTCTTACCAGACCAGCAGTGAAGAACCACGTCTAGCATCTGAAAGTCATCATTGGCAACATGCACTCTTCAGATTTTTGGCATTTAACTTCGTTCAGTACATTAGAAGAAAATAAAAAAAACTTATACTTTCATCATTTCTAACGGTCTATCGTCATCATTACCATCAATCAATATCTAAATGAACTCTATTTAATTGAAAAGAGACAAGGATTAGTCTTAATCGCAATTGGTAGGCGTATTAACCATGGCAGTGCTAGTCTTTTTCGAACGAGTTGTTCTGCCGTGAAGCAGTAGTGTGCCAACATTAATGTGTTTCTGCTTGAATGGCACTGAGAGCTAGCGTAATCACTGGGCATTTGAGACTTAAGAACTGATGTGTAAGGGGGGACGGGCGCAGTGTGGTGCCACACAGAAATGTTCTGAGAGACACAGGATTTGTTATGGGCAGACGTTGCATTTGCCATATAAAAGAAACCCTAACGTAGTTTTCACGGCGATATCGTGTTTTTTTGTTTCTGTTGGATAGATTAGTTGCGGGATCGCACACAGTGACGTGTGTTTTAATACGAGCGTTCACATATACAGCCCGCTTATATGATTCTGTAGAATATAAATCCAAAAAAATTATCGGTTTTTGTGTGGCAAATGTGCAGAGCGAATTAAAAAAAAATTGATAAGGTGACGAAATGACCAAAACGTTCACTTGATGGTAAGTGGAACGTCTGCCCAAAAAAATGATGTGTCACACAGAAATGTTCTGGGTGACACAGCATTTGTTTTGGACAGACCACACTGCGCCCGTTACCCTGACACATCAGTTCTTAAATCTCATATGCTTAGTGACTATTGGGTACCTCTCCGTGCCTTTCTAACTGAAATACAATAATTTTTGCACACTTCTGTTTCACGGCAGAATCATTGGCCCTGGGGTGGTACCTACCTAGACCGATTCCTACATAGAAATCCTACCAATAGTAAGTTGCATAACGTATGAGGAAATAAGAAACTAAGGAGTAGTTTCTTATTTCCTCATACGTTATGCAACGTATGAGGTCAACGTATGCAGTCTTACTTCTCCATAACGTAACGTCGCCACTGACGCAAATGTTGAAATGGTTTCTGTCACTGAAAATTCCCGTTTATCACTTCGTGCACGTTCATCAATATTGGGAATTACGAAATCAACTTTACAGGTTATAATGCGAAAACAACTCCAACAAAGTTCCATCCGTATGAAATTCAAATCTTTTAAGATATACATGATTCTGACTTTGCATTAAGAAAAACTTACGCGGAGGTGATGTTGTTGAGATTTCGTACTGCTACTCGGATGGGCATCATATTTTTTAGTGACGAAGCCCACTTTCACATCGGAGGATATGTGAATAAGCAAAATTTCCGTTACTGGTCTGCAACCCAAGACAAATGCATCAAAAGCCTTTACATAAACCTAAAGTTACAGTCTGGTGTGCAGTGTCTGCATCTGCCATCATAGGGTCATTTTTCTTTGAAAACCAACCTGGCCAAACTGTAACTGTGAAATCGGAGGGATATACCGAGATGATAAATGACTTTTTTTAGACTGGAACTACAGAATAGTACATACTTCAACCGAAACACGTGGTTCCAGCGGGATGGGGCCACTGCTCATACTGCTAATGTGTCCATGAATGCAGTGTGGCAGTTATTTCCGGAAAGAAACCGAGGCCGCCCAGGTGACCAGATTTAAGCTCGTGGGACTTTTTCTTATGAGGATACTTAAAATCCGTTGTTTATAAAACAAATCCGAGCACTGTGACACAACTTAATGAAAATATTCGAGCCGAAATCAGCAAGATGCCCCAGTCGCTCTGTAAACGCGTTTTTGAAAACATGCGTGCTAGACTCGAAGAGTGTGTCAGGCTCGATGTCCGCCATTTGGACAACGTGGTTTTCAAAAATGTGGTGTAGTTCATAAAAATGAGGTGTAGTTTTTTTTACAATTTTCGAACTTTGAAATCTGCCACTGTACATCTGTATGTTATAACAGTTGGTAGTATTTAGTAGACACCACCATAGTCATCAAAATTTAATTAGTTGATGTTATTTTTATGTATGGAATCTTTTCGAACTATTTAGGTCACAATATATTTTAAATATTTCGGTAGAGTGTGATCAGAGTACGAACGTATCACTAATTGAGACTTAAGAAATAACTAAAATTCTTTTATTTTATTACTGGAGGAAGGTAAAAGAAACAACTAATATACCCTTTTATTCGAACCTTAAGCATTCGAAAGTGAAACATCTGAAAAATCACAGAGTAAATAACTCACTCTGTGCAGTAATACAAAGCAATTTATTATAAAAATCTTAATAGTTGACACTTAAACTAAAGGAACTTTATGATTATAGAATATTTAATTTTATATAATTAATTTCACCATCATGAAGCAAGAGAAAGTTTCAAAATTTAAAATATATTTCTATGCAATCTAAAAGAAAGATTCATAAACTTCTTAATATATCCACTTAAATCGTGCTAGTTATACCATTTATAACTCAAGAACGGCTGGACCGTTTTTATGATGTTGGATTTGTCTTCGCCACGAATAGCAAAACAACAAAAATAAAAAATTGTGAAGAAAATTCGTTTTTTCATACATTTTCCATATACAACGCTATCTGTAACAACGCTAAGTGACACATGACAGAAACAAAACTTATATTATTTTGTATGCGTGACAGTTCTGTGACAATGTCGACCGCGTGGCGTAGTAGTTAGCGTACCTGACTTCTGCGCCTCCGGTCCTGGGTCCTGGGTCCGGTTGGGATTCCCAGCCGGAGGCAACATTTGTGCAAAATCACAAATTGTTGCTTTACGGGTCTGATTGTGTTGTGCATGTGAAATATATGTTTGTAAAACGCACCCACGATACAGGAGACAATCCGACTGTGGGGCCTCGTTTTTTTTAAAAAAAAATCATACTTTTTCTTTCTTTTTGTCTTCTTTCATTATCATCTTAGTCATCTTACAGCTGATTCAATTGCGCGATCCTTTCATTTCATACTAGCTGTGCTGACAGGCGCCGCGATTTATCAACATTTTTTTCACCAATTATTGCATTCGTCAAACGGTAAGTTGCATTCGCAGATGTTCACTATGTGAGGTTATCAAAATTGTAATTGATAATTGCTTTATTATGTAATTATTTGTTGTGTGACCAATTTTCCAGTGTTATTAACAATGCCGCGAGCCAGATGATCTAATTTTTCACGTGGAAGCCGTAATGCAATTAGACTTCGCAATATTGAGAATCGATCCACTACAAATGAAAATTACAACTCTCCACTTTGCGATGCGCCTGGAAAGTTTTGGAAAGAAGTGGCGAATAAAGAACAATCCAAGTGCTGTCGACAGCAAAGTCGTTTCCTTTCACTTTTTGTTGTGATAGTTCTACCGTTATTGCCGTGCATGGTCGACGGCATATATTCCAAACGTTATCCACGAAATTTGACGGTGGGGACTAATCACGGGCAACGATGGTTATCCAATGTATCGTCGTCGATATACATAATTGTAGGGAATCGTTAACCGCTAGCACATCGTTTCGTTATTTCATGTGTAGCTGGACACTATTGTGACGAGTTACCTTGGCTCCTCGAAGTTTGTCGCCCACAAGACGGTCGCGCATGAACTTGTTGGACTATAAACAAATTATCGGAATAAATTGATGGCTTTCGATAGGTCGTGGAATAAACATCTCGAAAAAATCCAGACCTTAAAAATCACAGAACCGTGTGTCCGCCTCTCAGGTGCGAGGCCTCTGGCAAGGTTATCATTAATCCACAAGCCAAGCGTGGTGCCTCTTTCCTACCGAAGTGTCGTAAGAGGCGACTAAGGTATTGTACGGACAGCCTTCTTTCGTGCAGAATAATACCTGAATATGCAATGCTGCCACTATACTGCTACTGCTACGTGGGAACACAATAAAGATAAAGATACATTTATTTGCAAAAACTTGTGTCATGAACATATTACAACGAGAGAAGTATTGTTTTGACTTTTGCCAAAATCCGCCATTTTGTCGCGACATGGTGCGCCACCCTTCACGTCTTCTTTCCTGTGGGGGGCGAACAGTGGGCTACGGGTGTGGTCTCTGCCTACCCCTTATATGGGAAATGTACGTGACTATATGTATTTATGATCGTAGATTTATCTTTTAAACATTTAAAGGATTATCTGTAATTTTAGTTGCTTTGTCTTGTGTTGTAAAAAATGTTAGTATCTACATAAATACCTTTAATAATATATTTTCTTTACAAAAAATAGATGAGTAAACAAACCAAGTAGGAATGAAATGTTTCCTATCCAAAACACAACACATAACTTAAAAGAAAAAGTTAGTATAAACACAAATACAGAAAAAATTAACAGTACGTTAAAAAAGTGTTACGACAAGGTTATTACAAATTGAAAATGTTAATAAGTCAACGAAAGCATGTTAGAACGTATCAGAAGACATAATTACAATGAGAATTATTATTAACGGCATACACCTACTGAAACTCAAGGACATAATATTATAGTATTACGATAATTACTGGTGGCAGGATTCCTATGCAGGAATCCGTCTAGGTAGGTACCACCCCAGTGCCAGTTATTCTGCCGTGAAACAGTAGTGTGCAAACATTACTGTGTTTCGGTTTGAAGGGCACTGAGAGCTAGCGTAATCACTGGGCATATGAGACTTAAGAACTGATGTCTCAGGGCGACGTGCGCATTGTGGTGTCACACTGTTCTGGGTGACATAGCATTTGTTATGGGCAGACGTTGCACTTACCATCAGGTGAACGCTTTGCTCGTTCCGTCACTTTTATTAAATAAAAAAAAAATAAAAAAAAATAATAGATTTCTGAACAAAATCCTATTTCTAAATAATGACGCTACATTATGCAATGTTTTCATTGAAGACGATGTCTTTCAGGCCAATGTAGACCACATCGAAATCTTCCAGTCATAGTACTGAACCGGAAAAGCTGTCATCTGCGCAGTGAAGAACAAAAATAGTGTTACTGTCAGCGTAACATAAAGGGATTCCTTCTTTTTAAACTTCACGTAGACACGACAGAACGCTTATACAGAGGATGGTTATGTTGCAGACTCAGTATTAGCAGAAGTATTCAAACATTACTGTTTCTGTCTGAAAAGCACGGCAGCAGCGAACTGATGTCTCAGGGTACCAGGCGTAGAGTGGTGCCACACAGACATGTTCGGGGTGACACAGAATTTGTTATGGGCAGACGTTGCATTCACTATCAAGTGCTCGTCAATTCACTTTTTCCTATATAAAAAAAAGAAAAAAGTTTCCGTGATCGAAATCGGCCGGAAATATATCATTTTCATTTAAAACGTCATTGTGTTTTTTACAAAAATTCCTATATAAAACCAATCTACTTAAATATAAATCGAAAGTTTACGTACCAAAGTATATAACTGATAATTTACCTTCACATTTAAGTCCTTGCTTAAAGAAGCCATATAACAGAGCTCCGCAATGGTCACAGAATGTCGGTGATACGAACTGATGCGGTCGAAACCGATGGGGCACGTCCACTTTGAACCGCTCTCGTAAGTACTGTAACAATTTATTTTTTAATTGTGAATAGGCCATCGTGTAACCAGCATCACGTCAAAAGGAATAATTTTATGACTTTTTTTTAGTAGAGAAATGGACGAGACGATCGAAACGTTCACTTTATGTTGAGTGCAACGTTCGCCCATAGCAATGCTGTGTCACCCAGAATATTTCTGTGTGGCACCACACTAAGCCCCTCCCCCGGTGACGTCAGTTCTTAAGTCTCATATGCCCAATGATTACACTAGCTCTCAGTACCCTTCAGGCCAAAACACAGCAATGTTTTCACACTACTGCTTTACGGCAGAATAACTGGTTCTGGGATGGTACCTACCAAGACGGATTCCAGGCATAGGAATTCTACCACCATCATCAAACAGCCACTGTAGGACATTTTCGTATATTAAAAGGTTTTAAGTTTATGTATGCCGGTTGTCTGTTTGCCCCAATGATATAGGGAAACCCGGCATTGTTTTTAAACAAGAAAAAATAATGGACGCGAATAATTTTATGTAGTTTTTGTAGATTTGTGTTAGTAGAAGTGACGTTTTTAACGAGACATTTGAAACAATAGGTTTCCATTAGGAGACAACAGTCACAAGTATAACTATTATATCATCATCATCATCATCATCATCATCATCATCATCATCATCATCATCATATCAGCCTATTACTAGTCCACTGCTGAACATAGGCCTCCCCTATAGATTGCGACAAAAGTTTGTAGCTCTCATTTTGGGGGGATTTTGCCATAGTTGCCACGCTTGGCAGGCGGGTTGGCAACCGCAGTTTATTTATTCAGATGTTTCAAGAAGATGCTGTTGCCCATCTCCTTGTTTTCGTTTTCCCTCTGTCGACTTTTACGATACCCACGGGATGAGATGGGGTGGTAGATTCTTTTAAACCGCTACCACATGGCCACTATTATATACGAATATTAAAAAATTTTTAATTCGAAAAGCATAAAAATGTTTTTTTTATTTTCGAACGCATAATACAACACGCATTTCTTTCCAATGTGTACTTGATAAAGCCTTCTTACAACTTATGCCACGATGACATGTTCCGATTAATAGTGCCGCAAGATAAGGGCAAGTAAATAGCACAGATGCTATCACTGATATGCACCTTCCTCAACCCCATATAACGTATATAAATGAAATAATAAATTGAAGTCAAACGCATATAGTTGTTCACGTGGTCGAATCACACTAAAGACAGATAAGAAACTTAAACGCAAATTACTCACTAAAAATATACGTTCATTGCCTTTAATATACAGATAACAGAAAATAAAATAGCAAACAAAAAGGCAAATGAAAATGGCTCAGCCTGTTCTATATTAGGACCGTAATCCAATACATTGTTAATTTTCAGCACTTGTTATTTAACGTGCTACAGTCAATCGGAAAACGATCACGACCTTACATAATCCTTGCATAAAAGCATAACTAAAAACAGCGGGCTTCATATTTTAAGCAAAAAGAACCGGAAACTCAATTACAGAAGCAATCCATCATTGTCTTTAAGGGTAACTTTCACCCATCTTAACTTAATGCTAGGATTCCTATTGTGACTATCGTACTCGTATATAAATATTAAAATAAGTGACCAGGAAATTTATTTGATCTTTCCTATAGATCTTTCTAAAGGTTTATTTTTGTAGGCGGATATAAAGTGTGATCGTCTTAGTTAGGACCGTCAATTACGTTGTTTGTTAAGTAACCAGTTGTTTTAGGTATTTCTTGGAAAGATTAATGCTCACCAGAGGAGCTGCGAGCCGGAGTCAGTGCTCGAATATATCTTAATAACTAATCCCTACTCACTTGTATAGGGTTCACAACATTAATTTATTCATGAAATACCACATGCAAGAGAAATCGTTGTCCGTACTTGTAACGGGTTTACGGAATATATTTACAAAATACCTGATACGAGGTATTCGCTCCCCCAACATTTTATTTAAAAATTGTGGGGAAGGTACACGCCTCCACAAAACCCGCCATGTGCGGTGAGCGCCGGACCATACAACGTGCTTCCCCTGAAGACGATCGTGAAGTTGGGGAAAGGACCTAAGTCCACAGGAAAACTGGCGTACCAGCAAAAAGAGGACTTGGCCCCTTGGTAGTGCGTAAACACAAACATCGACTGTTGCATGTACATGTTAATGCGAGTCAACTTCTTACTAATATACAGCTAAATCCAGTCTTAGTAAATGTACATCGCACGGTTTAAGCTTAAGTCGAATAATCACGGGCACTCTGGCCCAACAAATAAAGCTTTCGTACGCGCCACCACATTGCCAGGTCGCCGCAACTGCAGATGTAATGTAAGTGTTAAGTGAATGGCATAAACATCAAATACAAGGTCATCACGGCTGTTTGCCGCAGAGCGCGTCATGAGTCCACTGCTACTGTTCAATTTATACAGCAGCTTTGTGAGTCTTCTCCTGCCAGGTACCAGCCTCATGAGGTCGACGTTTAATGCCATCAACCATTGCAATGATGTATATATGACTTTTTTTAATAATAAGTCAGGTTTGTATAAGAGCCAATAGGGTATGATGAGTAACTTACATTGAGTATTGTGTATTTTTGATCGAGTTTGCCCTACCCACCAACAAGTTTCCATTAATGATTTATAGGTAGGAAAGTTACTGATAGTGATATATAATATACTTGTTATTCAAAACATTGGAGGGCAGACAGTCTGCAGCCACGTCATGAAGGGATTTGGTACACACGATTCACCCGTGTTCCAGGGCGGTTCTCACCGCCCAGAGTTACCGACACACGAGTTGACAGTCCCAATGGACGCGCGCAGCCTCCCTCGGACGGTCATTAGACGACTTAAAATATTTAAGATTTTCGAAATCGCGAAAGCATGCCGCGAACTCGACAAAGTCCGAACTTCGAGGTTTTTGGAGGAGTTTTTATTTATTTATTTATGTTTGGGTCAAACCAAACCTGGCACGCGGGCCTCTGGCCCGCGAGCACAGTATCCGATGAAGCTGTAAAAGCCGAGAAGGCTAACAGCAATTACATCACCGAAATTATATGAAGGGATTGGGGGGGGGGGGGGGATGTAGGACGCAACCATTGTGTGACGCACCTGTCGAAATGTCCAAGCAATCGCCGCAAAGCCGCAATGCAGGAAAACGCAACTTGCATCAATACGACTATCGCCGGGCAATCGCCATCACAAGAGCCTCCATAAAGTCCCAGCAGACATCTACACCCGCAAGACACGATACTGCATATATCACTAAGGAAGCCCTGCGCCCTTCGCCCTGGAACACGGGTGAATCGTGTGTACGCGGTGTGATTATTGACTATTGCGCGCCGCTCTCTACGGCGATCGCGCGTCGTGGTGCGTGTTACATTAAAGCCATTGACTGTGTGTACAGTGTGGCCTGGAACGTGACTGACAGTATCGTGGTCAGGAAGAGCTGAGACGTCCGTGTCGTCTAGCACGTTTCGCGGGCGGCGTTTGCGTTCGATCGCGTTTCTGTTTGGTCGGTAATTTGCTGCTTTAACCACCAGCGAGTTTGAATGAACCGCAGCTTTTTCGAAAAACCGCCGTGATAATTCTCTGAAGTATTCAGAGATTAAGGGCATTTCACAGTCGCTGTGAGCCCTATGATAACCGACGTGTCATTGCAATATACGCTAAGGGCGAATTTCACCGCTGAACATAAACGCGATCAGTTCAAGCTGAACGAAGTTTAAGCTTTTAACTAATTTCATTGCTACAGTTTGCATTTCATCAACATCAATTGAACGCAGTTAAGGCTATACGCGATTAAAATTCAGAACGCCCAATTTTGGACGTTTAACTCTATAAACACGTGTAGAGAGCTGTCATTGTCAATTGCACAACTATGTAAACCAAAAATTTTTTTTTATTTCGTATTGGTTATTGTTTGCATACC